>CM061033.1:22618999-23218999 GCA_030763125.1 Hippophae gyantsensis | reverse complement strand
CCCATATATGTACCTAATATTACTGTGGAAAGTTTTGAGATAGAATCTAAGTCCAAACCATCTATTGAAGGGCCACCAAGCTTAAACCTCACACCTTTACACTACCATCCCTAATCAAGTATGCAAATGAAAAATTCTAAATAGAGGTGAAATGATGCTTGAAATACATAAATCAGATAAGTTATAGTGGAGTGCATATAAGAATGCCAAAAAGTCCAAAAAGAAAACAAAAATATGGCATGATAACATAATTGGAAACCTTGTTTTTATACTAGAATATAAAGTATTATTGAACAAATCAAGACTCAAACTTTTTTCGAGAAAACTCAAAGTAAATGGACATATACAGATGTACCTTAGGGCTTCATACGACTGTCTAGTCAAGCACAATAAACGTGACGTTGGTTGGGAGGCAACCCAACATTATTTTACTAATATTTTTATTGATTTTTTTTAGGTGAATAAATATGGGGAATAATGGATTAATAAGATTGAGAAATTTCAATGAAAAATGTGGTATACCAATACTAATGGAGTTTTTTTCCCTTTACTTGTTAATATTTATTTGTGCATATTGAAAACAATGTGAAATTTAAATTTAGGGGAGGGAACTTCATTATCTACTTTAGTGTTTATACACATTTTCAATTTTTAGGAAATTTTTTATTTTATTTTTAGGATATTTTTAATCATGATTTGGGTATAAATTAATAAATATATGGAAAATAAATGCATATATGCATGCTTGATATGAATCATATGAACTCAATGATAACAATTGGTTGTCATGACGACTAGGATAAGGAATGTAACATGCTTGTTAATATACTTATATTAATCATGTTATATGCTTACTATTTTTCATAGGATCGATGCAAATTTTTATGCACATGTTTATGATTGATTTTGGTACTCTTATTGAGAGAAAATTTGTAGTAAGTTTGCGAGTTAATGATATCTTTTCAGGTTTTAGAATCTATTTGATCATCCTTTGAGGCAAAAATTCTAAATATTATTTAGCAAGAGAAATGATTTAGGCTTTATTTGGATAGATCGAGTCTTTCAAGCTAACCATTATTAATATTTTTAATCACTCATTTGAGCCAATTAAGAACCTTTCATTTTGTTAAGCCACATTTTAGGCCTAACTAATAAGCATTACCTTTACCCTTGCACCTCTAGCTTGTATAAAAAAATACAATCATGTATTATGCTACAGAGTAAGGTGAAATGTAATTCACTTTATGGAAAAAGAAAAAAAAAGAAAAACTCACAACACAATTATCCATCTAAAGAAAAAGAAATAAAATTGAAAATAAGTTTTGTGAAGTTACCAAAAAACAAGATATGGAATAAAAGAATATGAAAAGAATGATAATAAAATATGCACTAAAATATCAAGTAAAAGTTCAATTGTGTTTAAAAAGTGCATGATGAATAAAAAGAAAGCTAAGGTTTGAAAATGGCCTAAATGTCTTCATTTATCGACCTACAGCTAAGCCTTACATTACAAGCATATAAAGTCCTTATTGATATTTAGCTAAGTGCATATTTATATTAGAGGAGAGGAGACTTGTTTTAAGATTGAATTGATTAGAATTCTCATATAGGTTGATTTCATGAGTGCATTGGATGATATCATGTGCAACACATACACGAATCAATTCATTAAAAATCTTCCATATCCTTGTATTAATGGAACGTTAATTGATGAATACGTGAACCTCTTTCTCATAAAATTGTACGACTTTTGAGGAGGATAGTTTTTGCTAAATATGCATGTATTAGTAGATATATATTTATGAATATACTACTCCTATTATTTTATTTAGTTAGACTTGGCTTTACTTAAGGACAAGTAAAGAGTTAAGTTTGGGGTGTGATGACCCTTTGAAAGTAAAATCATCTATGCATTTTTCTACTTAATATTAGCTCATTTTATTCAATAAATTGTATTTATGAGGTTAAAAATCAATATTAAAATATGAACTTTTTATTGAAAAGAAATACAAATATAATTTTTTGGACTTTTTTATGAATTTTTAATTCATGAACAATTAAAAGTTGCCACATGGATGCCACATAACTAGCGGAGCTGACCAATCATGTCATATGGATGAAATTTAAAGAGAGTAGGCCAATCACTCAATGCCACTTATACCATGTGATGCAACATTATGTCACATGTCAATATGACATTTGTTCTGAGTACATTACTTGTTCAACCCACCTACCAAATTTCATCACCTGATTTATCCATTCATTCCACTTGTGCCCACGCAAGCCATAACCACGAATCATAGATCGCCATATGGCACTGAGTCAACTGCGTTGATTAAGACTAGTCTCTCGTGCCAAGTGTCATATGCTGATTGGTTTCACCTTTTCTCCATGCCATGTGGCACACTTCTTCTGGCAAGTGTTGCTAATATTTTCTTTTTTCATCTTAGCCTTTTATCTGAAGTTGATCTGACGTCTAGATTCCACCTGAGCTTAATCTAACCCCTCTAATGGTCCCATAAACCCCAATGAGCCAAAATTAATATAATTTTTATCATATTTTAGAGCTAAGAGGAGAGAAAATTACATAAAAATTCAAACGGAGATACAATTTTGGTAGAGATGAAAAATATGAGTTTTATGACCAAATTTATGTGTAGTTAATTTATTAATCTAGGGGTCTTATGAATCCAATTTTCAACATGTGATTAACTAATATTTTATCCCAATTATGATTTTAATTTAATTATATTATTTAATCTAATTTTTATGATATTAAATGTTTGGCTAACAATTGATCTATAGATGCAATTAAATAAATTTGAGAGAATTATTTAATTATTTGTCTTGATTAAATAACATGCATAGTTTGTAGGCAAATGTGTATGATTTTTATACATGTGATCCATAATTGATGAACTTAATGAGTAAGTAGTATGCAATTTAATTGACCTTAGAATGTGATTAGGTTAATTACTATATGACATTAGTTTACTTGAGAGAGGAATACATATTAGATTTGATATAGTTGATCATGTAATTGATTGGTAATTATATTGGAGGCATTTTAGTAATTCACATATTTAAAAAATTGGGAGATTAATTATTCTTAGATATTTTCTTATATATCCTATTAGTTACCAAATTTAATTTAATTAATTATTGTAATTTATTTTTAGTTCTTTTAATTTTGTTTTCTTAAAACATAACAACACAAAAAATTGATTTTTTAAAAAAATTAGTTTCTAATAACATAATCTCCGTGGGAATGATAGTTTCTTATTATTATATTATTTATTACAATACTTATACTTGCGTATTCGTTGCACACAATTCGTGTTCGATCAATTTTTTGGCACCGTTGTTGGGAATTATAAATATTAGAAATTAATTTATTATTTTATTTTAGTTTTAATTTTTTTATTTTTTTAGTTATTTCTCTTTTTTATTTTTCTTTATTATTTTTTCATAATTTTAATTTATTTATTTAGTTATTTATTTTTAAATTAGACATCTTCTATAGTGCTATTAAAAATATAGTTGAGTCTATTACATGAGCATAGTCCGTAAGGGGAAAATCTTGCCTTTAGATCCCAAAATCGAGCATACTCTTGAATCAATAAGAAAACAAGAAGTTGTCACCTAAGTGGAAGAAAAAACTAATTCATTAGAAATAAACAATAATGAGCTAAATTTGAACAACCAAATACCTTTTATGGATGAAGGGATGAATCAAAGTATTAGAAAGCCAAACATTTAGGCTAATCAATTTGAAATAAAGTTATTGATGTTTCAAATGCAATTAACAGTTGTATAATTTAGTGGATTACTAATAGAGGATCTTCATTTACATCTTAGATTGTTTATTGAAGTTAGAGACTCATTTAAATTTAGTGGTGTGATTGAAGAGGCATTTAGGCTTAGATTATTCCCTTACTCTTTTGCAAGACCGTGCTCGAGCTCGACTTAACTCTTTGCCACCCGATTCCATTATAACTTGGAATGATTTCTTGGAAAAATTCTTGATGAAATACTTCTCACCAATAAAAATTCCAAGCTTAGGAATGACATTACCTCCTATAAACAATATGAATGAGAATCTTTATATGAAGCATGAGAACAATTTAAAGTATTGCTAAGGAAGTGTCCTCACCATGGTATCTTTCATTGGATCCAAATGGAGATTTTCTACAATGGTCTCAATGCTCAAACAAGAACCATTTTTTATGCATCTACTAATGGAGCTCTATTAGCCAAATCTTACAATCAAGCTTATAATTTACTTGAGAAAATGGATAACAATAATTATCAATGGCCAATGGACAAAATGCTAGCACCAAAAGAGTAGCTGGAGTGCATGAGATGAATGTTATTGCGACACTTACAACTCAAGTGTAATCTTTGATGAATCTTTGGGAGGCTCAAAAATCTCCAACAAGTATAAACCTGGTCTTAGATTAGGGGTGTCTTATGTGTTTTCTGATGGAACTCATTTGTTTAATAATTATCCAAATAATCTTGAATCAACATTATTTGTAGATAATGTGAATCGAAACAACAATCCATACTCAAACACATATAACCCAGAATGGAGACAACATCTAAATTTCTCTTGGAGTAATAACAATAATCAAGTTAGTAATCAATTTGATCGTCAATCATTTCCACCAATTGGTTTCCAACAACTACAACAAACATAAGCCTTAGAGGATAAGTCACCTACTGAGGATAATACAAATGCTTTAATGGGGATGATGAAGGATTTCATCTAGTCAATAAATACAAAAGTTTCCACTCAAGCACTACTACAAAAATAGGTATTTAAGTCGATATGTAAAGTCAGTTTTTGAAAAAAACTGACTTATAATGAATTTAAAGTCAGTTTGGTGTAGAACTGATGCTATCCACGTAGGACATAGCGTCGGTTGACACTTGGAATCGACGATATCCACATAGCATAGCGTCGGTTGACACCTGGAACCGACGCTACACAAGTGGATAAATTCTTTTCTCTTCTTTCTTCCCCAGATAGAAACTATTCCAAGCATTGCATAACTCTCAAAACCCCCAAAAACTTTTCCATTTCTCCTCCACTCTTTCTCATTTTTCGGCCACCTATGACTACCAATTCCAGCGCCGGTTAGTGGGTTTTGTTCCTCTCTAACTAATCTTTTAGATCCCCTATTTTTTGAGCAAAATACTCAAATTTTTTATACCCATTTCTCAATTACAAAACACCATTTTTTCTTCATTTCCTACATTTTGTCACTTCATTTACTTTTGTAAGTATTTCTATTAATTTTATGCACTTATTATTCATATTTTTTTCTGTTATTATGTGTTATTATTTATGTGTATAAATTTTTGAATTATATATGTAGGTTTGTATTATAACATCAGAAGAAGAATATTATGATCTTGAATAAAATAGAACAAAACCATGGTAATTTTTTTGCTATTAATTAATATTTTATTTTTTAAATATTTGTATTATTTGAACTATTTGCTAAACTGATTTTGGTTTTTTTTCTGCTCGAATACAGATTTTTATTTGAGTATAATAGAAATGAGTAAATTTAAAAAAAAATTCAAGTCGATTCATGCGTTGAACCGACTTTAAATTTTAAGTCAGTTTTTAACCGACTTTAATACCCTTGTTGTAGTAGTGAAGAGGCTTCAATTTAGAATTTAGAGAACCAAATGGATCAACTTGCCCATGCCATAAGTAAAAGGACTCATGGTAACCTTCCAAGTGACACAATTATAGACCCAAGAAGAGAAGGTAAAGAGCATTGCAAAGTTATAGCCTTGAGGAGTGGTAAAACTCTAGAGGAGGAACATGGGGCTCAAAAGGATGAGAAGGACCGTAAGACTAAAAAGGATAAGTAGAAACCAAAAACTAATAAGGATGATGAGGAACATGAAATTAACAAAGATGAAAGGAAATTAGTGGATAAAGAGAGCCTTGAATTAGTAGATAAATAGGGTAATGGAAAGGAAATAATTCAAGGAAAAAGATAAACCTCTGCCAACCCACTATTATTTTATCTCAAAGATTGAAAAATCAAAAGAGGGACACACAGTTTTCAAAATTCCTAGAAATTTCAAGAAGCTACACATAAATATACCATTTGTAGATACACTTGAGCAAAGGCCTTATGCCAAATTTCTGAAAGACATCCTGTCTAAGAAAAAAAGGCTTAGAGATAATGAAATACTAACCTTGATTGATGCTTGTTTTTCCATCCTTGCTAGAAAACTACCCAAAAAATTGAAAGATATGGGTAGCTTTCACATCCCTTGCACTACTGCAAACATCCACTTTGAGAATGCACTATGTGACTTAGGTTCAAGCATAAACCTTATGCCATCTTAATTCTTCAATAGATTAGGGGTTGATAAAGACAAACCCACTTCAATAGCACTATAAATGGAAGATAGATCAATTAAGCAACCTCTAGGTGTGGTAGAAGATGTGCTAGTAAAATTAGACAAGTTCATCTTTCGGACAGATTTTATTATACTAAACATGGATGAGGATTGTAACATTCCTTTCATACTTGGTCTTCCATTCTTAGCAATTGAAAGAGCACTCAATGATGTAAAAAAATATGAGCTTATAATGAGAGTACAAGATGGACAAGTTACATTGAAAGTTTTTAAAGCATCTGAACCTCCTCATATTGATAATGTTAATGAATGCTTTAGGATATGTTGAGTCACCAACACTTAAGACTATTACACATGATGTTATGAACAATAAAGTGAACTCCCTAAGAAATAGCTCAATCAATTTTAATTTTGAAGCATGGAATCTATTATTAATATTGTTGATTATGTGAACTATTTAGAGGTTGCACATCCCATGCGTGTAGGTAATGTTGTTTTGGAAAGTTTTGAGATAAAATCTAATCCCAAACCATCTATTGAAAGGCCACCAAGCTTAGACCTCACGCCTTTACACTACCATCCACAATCAAGTGTTCAAGTGAAAGAGCCCAATAGAGAGGTGAAAAAGACACTTGAAATACATAAACTAGATAAGCTACGGTGGAATGCATATAAGAATGCGTAAAATTACAAAAAGAAAACAAAAATATGGCATGATAAGAGAATTGAGCACTGTATTTATGAATCGAAACATAAAGTATGATTGAAAAACTCATGACTCAATTTTTTTCTTAACAAACTCAAAAGTAAATGGACATAGAGGGATATACCTTAGGACTTGATACAACCATCTAGTCAATGAAGTTAAATGTGATGCTTATTGGGAGGCAACCAAAGTTATTTTAGTTATATTTTTGTTGTTTCTTTTTTTGTAGGTGAATAGATGTAAAGAGTAATGGCGCAACAAGATTGAGCAATTTCAACGACAAATATAGTGTACCAAGACTAAGGGAATTTTATTTTCTTTTACTTGTTCATATTTACAAGTGTACATTAGGGACAATGTGCAATTTAAGTTTGAGGAAGGGAACTTCATTATCTACTTTAGTGTTTACTAAACATTTTTAATTTTTAGGAAATTTTTTATTTTGATTTTTAGGATGTTTTTAATCATGATTTGGGTATAAATTGATAAATATATGGAAAATAAATGCATGCATGCTTGATATGAGATATATGAACTCAATGATAAAAATTGATTGTCATCACTAGGATAAGGAATGTAACATGATCGTTAAGATACTTACATTAATCATGTGATATACTTGCTAGTTTTTATAGGATTGATTCAAATTTGTATGCACATGTTCATGATTGATTTTGGTGCTCTTATTGAGAGAAAATTTGTAGTGAGTTATGTGAGTTGATGAGATCTTTCTAGTTTTAGAATCGATTTGATCATCCTTTGAGGCAAAATTCTAAATAGTATTTAGCAAGAGAAATCATTTAGGCTTTATTTGGATCGATTGAGCCTTTCAAGCTAACCATATTAATATCTCTAGTCATCCATTTAAGCCAATTAAGAACCTTTCATTTTGTTAGGCTACTTTTTATGACGAACCAATAAGAATTACCTTTACCCTTGCCTCTTAAGCTTGTATGAAAAAAAATGCAATCATGTATTACACTACAAATTAAGGTGAAATGTAATGCACTCTGTGAAAAAAGAAAAACTCACAACACAATTATCCCTCTAGTGAAAAGGAAATAAAAATGAAAATAAGGCTGGTAGTGTTGTGAAGTTACAAAAAAAAAAAGTGAAATAAAAGAATATGAACAGAATGAAAAGAGAAGGTGTACTAAAATATCAATTAAAAGCTCAATTATAGTTAAAAAGTGCATGATGAATAAAAAGAAATTTAAAGTGTAAAAAGAGCCTAAATGTCTTCATTTATCGACCCACAGCTAAGCCTTATATTACAAGCATATAAAGTGCTTATTTATCTTTAACTAAGTGCATATTTATATTAGTGAAGAGAGATGTAAAAAGTAGATTTATGAGACTTGTTAAAAGATTGAATTGATTAACATACTCATATAGGTATTTCATGAATACATTGAATGATATCATATGCAACACACACAAATCAATTCGTCAAAAACCTTGCATATCCTTGTATAAATGGAGTGTTGATTAGTGAATATGTGAATCTCCTTATCATAAAATTATACAACTTTTGAGATAGATAGTTTTCACTATATATATATTGAAATATACCACCCATATCAGTTTATTTAGTTAGACTTGGCTTTACTTAAGGACAATTAAAGATTTAAGTCTGGGGTTTGATGACTCTATGATAGTACATCAATGCACTTTTATACTTAATATTTGTTCATTTTATTCAATAAGTAGTATTTTTGGCTTAAAAATATTAAAATATGAATTTCTTGTAAAAAGGGGTGAAAATATAATATTTTTTAAATTTTTAATTTTTTTTTTATGATTTAGGAATTTTTTAATGTAGGACCAATTAGGAACTACCATGTGGATGCCATGTAAGCAAGGAAGCTAACCAGACATGCCACATGGATGACACATAAGTAGAAAGGGCCAATTGTGCAACACTACGTGTACCATGTGATGTAGAATTATACCATGTGTCAACACGATGTTAGTTCTGAGTTTGTCATTTAGTCAACTTCCTCACTACACATCATCACCTGATTTGTCCATTCATTCCACCCGTGTGCTACACAAACCGTAACCATAAATCATAGATCACCATGTGGCACTAAGCCAATGTGTGTTGCCCGAAACTAGTCTTTCATGCCACGCATCACACGTTGATTGGTTTTGCCTTTTCTCCATGCCACAAGGCACGCTCTTATTAGCTATTGCTATTATTTTTTCTTTTTCATCTTAGCATTTAATCTAAAGTTGATTTGATGGTCCAAATTCTACTTGAGCTTAAATTAACCTTTAATTACTCCATAAATCCTAATGAGCCAAAATTAACATAATTTTTATTAGATTTTGGAGCTAAGAAGTGAGAAAATTATAGAAAAATTCAAATGCAGATACAATTTTGGTGGAGATCCAAGAGGAGATTGGTGTTACAATTCAAGATATTGATTGTATTTTTTCTTCTTCTCCTTTATTTATCAATTTTTATGTCTTTCTTTATGAAAAATATGAGTTTTATAAACAAATTATGGGTAGCTAATTTATTAATCTAGGGGTCTTATGAACCCAATTTTCAGTATATGATGATATAATATTTTATCCCAATTATGAATTGAATTTAATTATATTATTTAATCTAATTTTACGATATTAAATGTTTAGCCAAAAATTTATCTATAGAGGTAATTAAATAGATTTTAGAGAATTATTTAATTATTTATCTTGATTAAATAACATGCATAGTTTCTAGACAGAGATGTATGATTCTTATGTATGTGATTATAATTGATGAACTTAAAAAATAGTATGCAATTTAATTGAAATGAGGGTGTGATTAGGTTAATTACTATGTGGATTGTAGTTTATTTGAGAGAGAAATATATGCTAGATTTGATTCAATTGATCGTGTAATTGATTGGTAATCATATTGGGGGGATTTTAGTGATTTACATGTTTAAAAAATTAGGAGATTAAGTATTCCTAGATATTTTCTCATATATCTTCTTAGTTGTCAAATCTAATTTAATTAAGTATTACTATTTGTTTTTAGTTCTTTTAATTTTGTTTTCTTAAAACATAATAGCACAAAAAATTAATTTTTATTTTTTTTGTTTTAAAATTAGATTCCATTAACATAATTTCCTTAGAAATAATATTTTCTTATTATTATATTAATTGTTGCGATACATATACTTGTATATTTAATGTACACAATTTGTATTCAATCACTATAGTAATCCTTTGGATTCAATGTTATTTGTAATATATTCAAACCCAGTGATAGACTAGAAGGATTTAGGGTGACTAATAGATGTGCTAGAGACTCAAGGGCACAAAAGGTTTATACTTGGTTGATAGTCTTAGCCAATGTATTTAAATATCACACAAATGAGTGATATAAACTTTGTCTAAGTGTGACATAGGATATCATTTACTATCATATTGATTATATTACTAAGGGTGCAATCTTAGGCTTTTAGATCCTTGGATTCAAGGAAAAGAAGTCCAAGAGGGATTTAATATGTTACTCTTATAATATAGTCGCATTAGTCTCCAAGGTACCCAAAAATATTACACTTATTATGAAAAACTAGATTATTCAATTATGTAATAGGCTTTGAGCTCAAGATACATGGCTAATGGGAAAATGGTCTATGGCATTTTAGGGGTGGCACTGTGGGTATCCCATGTGGCACCAAAGCAACTTTGATTTCACACAACATGTTGAGTCATGTTAGGTGCTTGAAAAGCCCCAGAAAAAGCTTGGGCAATTTGTGTAGTAAGCCTTATAGGAACATTTTTTTGGCACTACTTTTGACTTGAGTTAAAATCCCATTTCTAAAAGGAATTGTGTAACAAGATCCCTAAGGGTTTGAAGGCTATATGAACATTTTTGGAAACTCTAAGAACATAACTTTAGCCTTCCCAATTGTTTGTAACTTAGGTGTTCATCATAAAGAGAAAACAATAAGGCTTTGTTAGTTGAACCTTTTTTCTACACAAGTCCACCATTTATCTAACCGTTGTGATTGTATGTTAAAAAGTTCAAGTTTTTCTTGGTTCCCACACATCTAGTGATTCAAATTTGACATACCTTGGGAGGCCATTGACCTATCTCGAAAGGGAACACCAAAATTTAATTCTTCACTTCTTTTAAAACTATTGTGTCAGTAGCAATATAGCTTAAGTAAGAGTCAAACCTGTAAAGGATTGGTGATGATTCTATTTCTCATTAATAGTTTGTTAGTAAATCAATTAAGTTAGCAAATAGAAGTTTTGGTTGATTATAGAAAAGAATGAAAACAACATAAAACAATGAGAAAGTAAATTGCACAAGAGCAATTATAAAAGATATGTGATTATGGGATATTTGCACAATTAGCATATAATTCAACTAATCATGTCATGAATCGAAATTAATTTATTAAGTAATAAACCAAATTCATAATTTAAAATCCCTATTGAATTCTTAACTTTAACTTTAGAAATCTTTTATCGCCTTAGACTTCCTACCTTTTCTTCTATTGTAATTGGTTAAGAATTAAATTATTAACAAACCTAATTCTTGAACAACCTAGAATTATGACTATTAAATTTAATTCATTTATTATATTATTATCTAAAGAGGTGATAACTAAACTAGAAAAGACTAAATATATTAATAATCTTTAACCTAAGCATTTAGTTCTTATAACAATAGAAATCACAATTTTTCATTTTAATCACAAGAATCAGCAGTTTCATTCGAACTCATAATTTAGTAATAAAACACATAAATGCAATAAATTAGTTGATTAACCAATTCAAAACATACAATGTTTTGACATCTAAATATATAATTGAACACATCAGGAATTCAAGAATTGAAACTAAAATATATCATAGTTTAGTGCTTAAAAATTGCTCACAATTATATTGTTAAATTAGCTAAACATGGATTCTATGAGAATCAATATTTTATTCATGAAAATTATAAAGAAAATGATTAAGAAAAGCTTATGAAACTAGAGTATGAAGCCAATGTAACCATCAATCATTAATCTTTAATCTCCTCTTTAAAATCTCCTCCAAAAATTGACTAGATTATGCTCTTTGACATCTCCTATTTTCTTGTGTCAATTGGATATTTTGATGTCCTATGATGATAAATATATATATATAAAATGTATTTCTTGAGTGGATTTTGGGCTTTGATCTAATTTTTTTGATCCAACGATTGAGATCGAAAACTTAGGATGAGAAGAAAATTCCAAATAATAGAAGATGAACATTATTTATGTCACTCGCAACACATTGGTGACATTCAAATTTTCGATCATTACTTTTGAATCATTCTTATGATTTAACATTTTTTTTTTAAATTAAGTCAAATTAAGTTATACAAGTTTGAAATGTGGTTTATAAAATAGCTAGAAAACCTACTAGTTTAGAATTAAAGCAATTTTAATCTTTCACTTTAATGGTGGATTTAAATTAAAAGATTAAGGAACTTACTATTTGGACATTATTTAGGTTCCTACTGACGTGGGCCAGAGTGTAGCCGCATGGTCTAGCTCAATCCTATATGGCCATGCAGGCATAAGTACAAAAGGTATGGATGTATATTTTACTTTCCTTTTAGTCATGCTTATAACTAATAGTCTAATGACACAAGTGTATTGGCTCTTATACACGTAAGAAATAGGGAACTATCCACAAAACAACCATTATTCATCCTTGCATCTCTTTATCTTGGTTATCTAAACACACTTATGTTCGTGAGATTATTGATAACTTTTCACATTTTACAGCTATAGATAAATGGTCTAAACCACCATATGGTGTGATTAAGCTTAATTATGATGCCAGTTTTAAAAATAATTTTGGTTCTTTAATTGTTGCTACAGATGAATTCAACAATTTCATTGGTATATGGTGTAAAAAATTACAACTTTTCGATGTTGAAGTGGTTGAATTAAGAGCTATTTTGTTAGTCATTTGTCTGGTAAAGCGCAATGCAGATTAAATCTATATTAGTTTAGTGATTTTGCCAATTTTTTGTTGACTATATTATGAATCAATCCAACAAAACTCTATTGGGAGTAAGGGTGCCAAAATGGGTGGGTCGGCACTACCCGTTAATTAATGTGTCATGTAGGTCCGTGGCATGTTATGTTAACCCGTGGCCTATATACGGGCCGTACCATGCTTGGATTCTTTGCCCATGGGCTTTTTCATGTTGTGTCGTCCTTAACCCGTTGGGCTATGCTTAACAGATGATGAATGAAATCAGAGATAATATTGATTTCGTAAATACTTATCCATTTTAAATTTTATCAATTTTTGCAAGTGTACGAATTATTTATAGAAATTATAAATATACTTCCAATGTCGATTCAAGAAAGTAATATTATGTGATTTTTAATTATTATTCAAATTTTAAAAACAAAATTAAACCTAAACATTCTGTCACAATGATTTTTTTTTTGTAAAAACTAATCTAATGCATAAAGATAAAGATAGACATGATTTTACAAATACTAATGCAATTTAATACATTCATAAATAGTGAAGAATAATAGATATAATAATTCAGAAATTATACTTACTCATATTATTTAAGTTATTAAAGATATAAATTGATATTTTTTTATTTTCTCCTTCTAGTATGAAAGTGTCCTTAGGCGGGGCACAAATTCTTTTGATTAATATTAATTAACTAATATCTTTATGCAGACCTAATAATTAATTAAGTATTAAATTTCATCTTTATTTCTAAGAAAATAGTAAACCATCTAATTATAGCTTTAGGCGTGTCAGTTAATTAGACTTTATTTAAAATATCTAAATTAAATTTAAAAAGTTAACTCTCTGGAAAATAACTTTTAAATTTTAAATATAAACCATCTAATTATCGTAGTGCGATCGAATCACAACCAAATTTTTGACCAATTCAAATCTCTTTATTTTTCATTATCTATTTTTTTCACTTTAAATAATATCAAATAAATGATATTCATTTAAGCTCCAAAAAATTTGATAAACATGCTTCAATTATTTTTATTTATTTTAATATTTATATTTAATTTATTTGCAAAACATTACAATATACCTATTAATCCGAATAAATAGATTTGTCTACAATATAATAGAATAAAGTAAATACAAATCCATTTTATTAATTAAATGACATTAAAACATAGTATATTTGTGCTTTTTAAGCATTCATCAACAGATTGGTACAACCTGTTACTATTTAATCCAAAAATTGTTACTTTGTTGAGTCAAACTTCTCCCCTATATGATATATGCATGCTTTAATTACCATTAAACCGCAGCCATTATATGATATTAATGAACATATGTATATATTTATTATATATTTTATCTTTATTAGATTTTAGGAAAAGTGAGTTGCGTGTTAGCCTGGCTCGCCCTGCCTAGTTGACCCAGTATGTCATAGGCTGTGGGGCACAGGTTGTATTGTGCTGCTCTTTTTTACTTATGTGTCATACTAAATATTAAGTTTATCATATCGTGTTGGCTCAATGGCTAACGAGCTGAGTGCTTAACGGGTGGTATCATGTCAACTTGACCCGTTTGACACCCTTACTTATTCAGTTAGGCAAATAATTTTTAGATGAAGTCACTCGATTATTTAATAATGTTATGAATACTTAATGATTGTATTCTATTTTGTGAGTTAAAGAATATACATGGTGCCTTTATACAAGTGTTACAAGTAAACTAGATATACATTAGCAAATATGATATATAATAACATATATACATTAATATGTTAATAGATATACATTAACAGCCCCCTTCAAACTAAAGGTGGATGTGAGACCAGCTTGAGGTTGTCAACCAAATTACGAGTACGCCCCTTAAGAAGTGCCTTAGTGAAGATATCTACAAGTTTATCATGGGAGGAGATAGGGAAAAGGTTGATAACACCATGGGCAAGATGAGAACGAATAAAGTGACAATCAATCATGATGTGTTTAGTCCGTTCATGGAAGACATCATTGTGAGCAATATGAATGACAGTCTAATTGTCACAATAAAAGGGAGTAGTAGAGGATGTGGACACACCTAAATCCTTAAGAAGCCATCGTATCCAAAGGAGCTCAGATGTGGTATCAGTAAGAGCACGATATTTTGCTTCAGTATTGGAGTGGGCCACGAAAGTTTGTTTCTTACTTCACCAAGAAATCAAAGAAGAGCCAAGGAGAAAGCAATAACCTATAGTGGACTTACAATCAGTAGGATCTTCTGCCCAATCAACATCAGAGAATGCACGAAGTACAAGAGGAGACTGAGTTGAGTAGAAAAGGCTATGAAAGAGAATGCCCTTCAAGTATCATAAAATGCACAGAACATCAGCATAATGAGTCGATCGTAAAGTAGACAAATACTGGCTCACCTAATGAACAATATAAGAAATTTCTGGATGAGTAATTGTAAGATAAACTAGGCTGCCAACCAATCGTCTGTAAATAAAGGGATTAGACAATGGTTCCCCCCCCCCCCCGAGGGTGTCAGACGCATATTAAGTTCAACTTGAGTGTCAACAGTCCTATTGTCAGTGAGTCTCGTTTGAGATAAAAGGTCAGATGCATACTTGGATTAAGTAATATAAAGACCATTTGCGGAATGAGTGATCTCAAGACCCAAGACTCAAAATCTCAAGACCCAATAAAGAGCACAAATAGTGTCAAGAATATGATGAAGTTTTCTTTCGACTTAACCATTTTATTGAGAGGTGCCTGGATAGGTTAGATGATGTACAGTGCCATAGGAATGTAATAGAGCTTGAAAATCATTTTGAGTGTATTCAAGAGCATTATCAGATTGAAAAGTTTTGAGATGTTTGGAGAATTGTGTTTCAACCATTTTTGCAAAGTTACTATATATTGGTAAGATTTCAGAATGAGATTTCATAGGAAAGATCCAATTATAACAAGAATAATCATCAATAAAAACAACAAAATATCGAGATCCACCAATACTAGTAACATAAAAAGGTCCCCAAACATCAGAATGAATTAACTCAAAAATACTATTAGAGATATATTCACTATTATTGAAAGGTAAAGTTGGTTGTTTTTCTAACTGGCATGAAGTACAATCAAAATTGTCTTTGGACACAAAACCCAACAGACCTTTAGAAGCTAACTGTTGTACCCGAATGGATGGGGCAAGACCAAGATGAGAATGCCAAAGTGCAAGAGAAGGTAAGGAAGAAACAACAGCAGCAATAGAGGTAGGAGTAACAGGTGGAAGATGAAGATTGTTCATAGGAAACATATGCCCGACCCTAGGACCGGTCCCAAGCTCTTGCCCCATCCTCGGATCCTCCACAATACACCCAAAATAGTAAAAAATAAGGCGATATCCTAGTTCAGCTAATTATCCCACAGAGCATAAATTATAGGATAGGTCAGGTACATGGAAGACCCCAGGAACAGAGAGGTTAAAGGTCGAAACAAAACCTAGACTATTCCTATGCATGGTAGAACCATCAGCTATATGAATATTAAGAGGATGTGGTGTAAGGTCAAGTTTGGAGAATAAAGATGAGTGAGGTGTCATGTGATTACAACATGCAGAATCAAAAAGTCAAGTTTGAGACTCACCGGGAAGAACTGAGAGTATAGTGGAAAAAGATGCATTACCAACCATTTGAATAGCTTGAGTTATGATCTTCTGTAGTTTAGTGGGGGAGAGGTTCATAGTGGATCCAAAAGACTAGGACTCTACTGAACTCGAAGGCATCAGCGGAGTAGGCTCAGTATTAGCAACAACAGTAGTAGATTTGTTGTGATGGTAACAAGTCTCAATGGTGTGGCCATGACGCTTGCAATAATTGTAGAACCTTTTGTTGCTCTGCTTGTGACGATTGTTAGAGCCAGAGGAATCACCTAATTGCTGAGGTTGTTCAATGGTAGGAGTAGAAGGAGTAATAGCCAAAACATTGAACTTATTCTGGGCTTGAAGGGTTGCGAGCTGAGCTTCTTCTCTAACCAACTCGTTTACAACAGTATCAAGAGAGGAAGGAAGACTACGATTAAGAAGCTGACCTCAAATGGGCTCAAAGTCCTTGTGAAGTGACATCAGGAACTCATAGAGACTAAATTCATCCCTAACTATAACATATTACTGAGCATGCCCAAATTGGATCACAAAAGTCAATTTGGTCCCAAAGGAAACGAAGTTGATTATAGTAGTTATTGATGGATTGCCCTAGTTCCTGTCGAAGTTGATGCAATTCAACTACTAACTGATATTTCATGGATCCGTGAATAGTGTAGTACCTTTTGGCTAACATATCCCATGCTGGTTTGGCATTATCAAAGCTACCTAACAGATTGAAAATGGAGGGAATGGAAGTATTATGAATCCATGTGAGGATCATCATCAAGGAAGGTAGCATCTTCTTCACTTGCTCCTTTGACAGGAATGATAATTACACCAGTATAGTAATGCCAGAGCATGTGACCCTTAAGAAAACTACTCATAGCTTGAGACCATGATAATTAATTCTTAGTTCCCTCCAATATAGTATTGATGGGGCAAGGAAGAAAAACATCCTTTTTATCCATTTGGAAACACAATATGCAAAAACATATTGTAAAAATGAGATCTACATGAAAAACTGGGTAGGGAGGACCTGAATTGTAAAAGTCAACGGTCAATGGTTAGAGTCAACGGTCACGATCAACAGTCAATGGTCAACAGGTAGGTCAACTGTTAGCAGCAACGCCACGGTCAATGGTGATGTAAGTAGAAGGCGATGATGACATCAACCCTAGGGATGTGTCACTGATGAAGTCACATAACCAGAGTGTGGCGTGTGAGGCACGTGAATCTGATGTACAGTTTCTGTTGGTGGTGTATGCGGGTGCGTGTGGCCTCCGATGATTGTGAGACTTCCACGGTTGGGTAGATCTGGTCGAGCCGATCACAATGGTGTTTGTAGAAAGGTTGTCGAAGTAGGATGCACGGTGGCGTTTGGTTTTAGTTAGCGGCGCGTGAGGAAGATGTGCAATTCTTTTGAGCGGCATGTGAGGGAACGTGCAGACTCTGATGGTTGCGAGAATTCCACGGTTATGTAGATCGGGGTGAGATGATCATTGTAGTACTTGTAGAATAGTTATCGGAGCAAGATGCACAACGAAGATGATGATTATAATGGTTTGTGTGGTGTGGGACTTCTTAACAACGGCAAATGTAGGCCTGTAACCTAAGGACAACGACTGAAAGACGTCGAAGATTCAACGGTGAGTAGCTGCAGTGGTTGTTGTGACAACGGAAGCTATAAGGGTGAAGTAACATTAAAAAAGACAAATATTGTTAATAGAAAAGTAAGAGTAGTAGCTCTTATGTTATGAATACTTAATAATTGCATTTTATTTTGTGAGTTAAAGAATATACATGGTTTCTTTATATAGAAATTATAAGTAAACTAGATATATATTAGCAGATATGATATACATTAATAAATATTTATTAATATGTTAATAGATATACATTAACAAATAAATTTTTATTTTTTATAAATGATTATTGTAATTTGTAATTGAAGTTAATATATAATAACACTTTTGTAAAAATAAATAATAAAAAATAATATGTTTAAAATTTATAACAATAAAAATAATACTCAATAATATTAAATAAAATATAATTAAAATATATCTAATAAAAAAATCTAGATAATTACACTTTTATTTATTATTTTATTTAAAAAAAAAAGTAAATCAAATTCTACGATTACACGATCATCAAAAGAATAAATAAAGCAAAAAAAAAGTTAGAAAAAGGTAAATATATAATTTAAGATTTGGATTTTCTTTTCCCTTTTCTTTTTCTTTCCCCGCTAATATTAACATTTGGGCCTATATGTGAGTGGAGTGATGGGGACCTTATCATAATAATATACGAACAAAGACACATCCCAGATTTTGAGGAAACAACACGTGACGTTTGGGAATCTATAGTTTTCCTAACTTACTTAATTGACCTCGCTCCCGAGTAAAACCAATATTATACACCGACAAAATATTTTTAAAAATTAATTTTTTTAAAGTAACAAATATCATTATCAAAATATATTATATATTTTTAAAATAATTATTTTTAAACTAATAATAATAATTACTACTCTAAAAATATGACTAACCTAATTTTATATATAAATTAAATATATTTTATTGTTATTAATAGAGCAAAAAATATTAATACTGTAGTAAACAACACTAATTTCAATTGAATTTACTCACGTTGATTTATTTTAACATAACTCTTAATTATTCATGTTAAACAAAGAAATTTATATCAAATTATTAAAAAAATAAGACTTTAAAATTTATAATAATAAAAATAATATTTTAATAAAATTAAATAAAATTTAATTAAATAACGTTTAATATTAAACAGTCATATATTTTTTAATAATTGAAATACATGAATTAAACAATATTATTTTTATTTTATAAATTTTAATTATATTATTTTTTATTTTTTTCTTAATATTTGTTAAAATTATGACTTATCTTAATAATTTTAGCTAATATTATAATATTTTTTATTTTTACATACTATTAAATTATTATATAAAATAATTTTTAGTTTTTTATACTATTAACATTCCAATTCCTTTTATTAGTATCAAAATAAAATATTTATAATATTTAAGATTTAATTAACCAATAGAAAACGATTTTTTTGACTAATGTTAAAAAAGCCCTTCGTATTATGAATATATAGGAAACAAATGATATATAATATTATTAAATATAAAATTAAATCTATCACAATTTACTAAGCAAATAATTATTGAATATATAATATTTGAATTCACAACTTAATTGAATATATACTATTTGAATTCATAACTTAATATATACACACCATATATTTTTATGGATTATAATTTACATTAATTCAAGTAATATCTAGCATTGTTAAAAAAAAATTAATAAAGATAAACGGCGCAGCTTGGCAACCCCTACTTTAAGGGTCTTGAACTTGGCACTTTACCGAATGGAATCTACATACGTATTGCTTTCTCTTTCACCAGTACCACGACCAACTCACGGTGGGTCCCGATCGATCCCGACACCAACTCCCCCGAAGTATTAAGTCAGCTTTTCGCGCTTGTTTGGTCTTTGAAGTCTAAAGTTACGGATAATGTATGTTATAATAAAATTTCATAAAAATAAAATTACTAATCATACAAATAAAATTTCTAATTATAAAAATATTATTTTAATAATATTAAATTAAATTAAATAATATAAAATTTAATATCAAACAATTTTAAATAATCACATTTTAACTAAATATAAATAATATTATTTTCATAATTATAATTTTAAGTAATATTATTTTTACCATTTTTCTTTATTATAAAAATATAGATATGAACAGAGTGCAATATCCTTATCATTTTATTATCTATAACTTTTTTAAGTTTTTTCGTAATTTTTAATCATATGTTAATGTTGGATTTCAAGATCCGATCTATAAGGTTCACGTCATTTAATATCAAGTTCAAAATTTAAAAATTTAAATTTTTATCTATTTGCTTTTCATTATTCTCTTTTTTTTAGTTTATGAATTTTATTAATATTCTTGTTTGTGTTACTAATTGTTTTGTGTTTTTTTGTTGGGTTAAATTTAAATCATTAGATTTCTAATATAATTCGTTTACCTTAACGTGTTTTTTATTTTTTTTATCGTCTTTATCGTCTTTTTTTCTTGTCAATTTTTCATTATTGATTATTTGAAGTTTGAGTATATAAAAAAGGAAAGGAAATAGATCTAATAAAAGGAAAAATAAAATAAAGGAAAGGTCTCATAAAAAAAAGGAAAAGAAAATAAAGAAAATGATAAAAAAAAATAGTTCTAGTGGAATTGTTATTATTGAATATTTTCTAAAAATAAGTTCTCTTTTCAAAATATCTATCATTGGTTGTTGTGAAAATTATGTTTGCCCATTTCTAATCCAATCAAATTTAAATTTAAATAGGATTATTTTTTCAAATACAATAATATCTAAATTTTACAAGTTTCTTCTTTTTTGAAAATTATATCTTATAACAACTCATTTTAAGGAGATTAAAACTAGATTATAAAATTCTATTTGGATTTAAAAAAATTCTTAAAGTACCTCGAATTCCACTCTCATTGTACTCCTGGGGGCTAGAAATTTGAGGGAGTTTTTGTTCATCTAAAATTCTTTTTGTTGCTCAAATTTGTTCAAACTTTTTTCTAGCAAAAAGTGCTGTTTGTCCATTTTTTTGTTCAAAATTCTACTTGTTCCAAAAGTTCTTTTGCTGTCCAATTTTTTTTATCTTAGTGCCTGAATTACATCTGCTATTCAATCTATGATCAAATTGAGATTGCTATCCAAAAGTGTTTATACATGAAAGTTTAAATTATGAATGTAATTATCCTTAAAAAAATAAATAATTTTATTAATTATAATAATTAAAAATTATCAAACAATCAGACATGCAATTGTGTATAAACAATAGATTATAAAAATAAATATAAACATGATACACGATATTTTAAGTGAAAACAACATAAATTACAATAAATACATAAGAGAAAAATCACCGATCTATAAAACTATTCAACTACTCACTATGAAAAAAAATGTTTAATTATAATGTCAAATCTTAGACTATCCTTCAAAGATAAAACCCACAAAAAATCGACTTATGATCCACCACTTCTTTCACAGTATCCACAAAGTGGTGAATGGATATCGATCAATGTTTCGATCTTTAAAGTCCTACGAACAATCGAATCCGTTCAATGAGTACTTTAAAATTGTTAGCACAAATAGTATAAGTACTTATGTGTTATTTAGATGGATTTCAACGACAACAAAAAATATCATAATTAAAAGATTCAAAAACATATTTCAAATAAATTAAATCAACTAGCAGAACAAATAGAATAAACGCAAATTTAATAAAAATAATTTCTTTAAAATTTAAAATTGAATAAAATAATCATGATTATATACAAAATTATTTAACTTATAAATGTAAAAACTTAATCTAGAAGAATTATATAAATATGAAAATATGAAATAAATAGGTTAAAAATATGAGAGCTTAGAAAAACAAATTTGATCACAAATTAATCTCAAATCTGATTAGCCTAAGCTAAATATCATTAGCCGAATAGCCCCAGCTATCTTATAAATTGTTAATTCCTTATGCTCATGTATTTAGGTAACTTGTTGAGTCGAACAAACAAAAAAAAACCAAGTTAATCCTCTAATATCCATACAATATTAACACGTTATTTTCATATAGGTATATAATAGAGATCTTTTATTCTCTACATGTGCCAGCTATATTCAAAGACGATGAGTGGGTATAAGATTATTTGGCTTCAATTGTTTTCGCTCTAAAAAAATGTGGCCGATGATGGCTTATTTTTTTATTTTTTATTTTTTGCATTTACTCCGTTTAATCCTAATATACACCTAATAACATTTAAGATTTTTTTTTGTAATTAATTACTCAAAAGTTATTAAAAACCTTAATAATGCAAAATATCATTTTTATGACATTATAAAAATATTAAAGCATATTAAATAAAAAGGTTAAGTGGTAATTTTACGTTGTCTCAAACTTACTAAATATTTTAAAATAAAAAATCTCAAGCTCAATCAATTAATGTGAAACTCGATAGATTGATCAATGATCATTTATGCGCCAAACGTTAACGCCAAAAATAATTTCAAGTGTTGTGAACATACGCTAGTGAATGCATGAGTATAATATTATGTGTGATAGTTATAAAATATATACCTGAAGTATGATTATCCAGAATTTTGATGTTTCTTTGAGTTTTCTTGATAGATTTAATAATGAGCCTATAAACATAATTACATGTTAACGTTTTATCTACGAAAATAGTCAACACTCATAGATCTTTTACCTCTAAAAGTACTTTGTTTAATATTTGAGCTCTTAAGCATTTATGTCACCCAATTCATATAGAGTAGGGTGACATAAGAGACCAGGTGGAAAGATTTGAAACTAACTTGTAAAAGAGACATCTCAAAAGATTTCATACTTGTTAGATGTTATGCTTGATAAATTGAACTATCATACCAAATGATAAACAAAGAGATTAAATTATTTATAAATAGAGGGAGTGAGAAAATGAAAGAGATAGGATTGAAAAGGGAAATTGAATTAAAAATAGAGTGATATAAAAAAAAGAGGTAAGTGATAAGGGTAGTGAAAATAAAAGTTGAGTTATTATTGGAAAAGGAGAAAGGAGAAGAAAGGGAACACATGAAAGAGCAGAAAAAAGATGCATGTTTTATTACTAACAAATATTTGTCTAGTATTGTTGTTTCCTTCTTGCAGAAATATAAAAATTGGAATCGATTGTTAAGGATTCGAGGATGAATTCTTTTGAAGAATGAGAGAATGATATAGTCTAATAAACATTACCGAAGGATCCATAAAAATTTCCAATTAAATCAATTATTTAAAGAATCATTTAATGGGCTAATTAGTATTTGGGATTTGTGGTAAGCACATTGGATCAAATTTAGGGCATGGAGAGCAAGTAATTATAAAGTAAAATCTAGATTAGAAAGTTTTCTTCAACGATTGTCACAAATATTACCATAACTTTGTTATATGATATCCAAATGAAATGATTCAAAATGAGTTGCACATAAAACTTAATATGATATATTTGTTGAAGAAATACAATTTTTTCAATTCGAAAACTTACAAGGTCAAACGAAGCTTACAATTGGGACCCAACAATCTAGACTAATTGTGTTTAAAAGGATTCCTTCTTGAAGGCTACTACTTGGACAACCTTTTTATTAGTTTATTTATTATTTTCTATGAATAATTAAATAATTGTTGTAAGAATTAGTTTATTTTCAAGTATTATCACTAAATATCTTTCTATCTCTTGTTAGCTTACTGTTTTTATTTTAAGCCTTTACATATTTAGTTTAATGTTTTATTGTGTGTTATTTGTTTGCGCTTTGAGCAAGAATTTGACTAGTCCTAGAGGTGTCTTTATCACCTCCATGTTGGTTTGTTAATTTGAAGTACATACTTTCATAAATGGTTACAACGCTATTTCTATCTATAGGATTCCCATGGAGCCTAATTATATAATTTGAGTAATATGTTTAATTTTATATATTTTTTCTTAAATTATTATCGATTAATTTATTATAATTTTAATACGCTTAAATAATGTATCACTAATTAGGTTGATTTGGATACATTTGAAAGAATTAAAAAGCCTGGCACTTGATATAGAACCAAGGGAGGGTGATACTATCACATTAGAACTCACCCAACTCTAAGGGAAATCAACATAGTCAATTTAAACATGCACTAAAAAGGTAAGAAATAAAAATGCAATAAATTACAATAGGAGAAAAGATATATATCAACAGCTAGTATAGCAAGGATGGCGTAAACAACATGTCACAGAGAGGAAAGAAATAAAGGAAAAAATAAAGGAAAAAATAAAAAAAAAATATTTTCAATCAAAATCAGATTCTTCTATGTAAGAATATGTTTGGATATATACTAACAAAGCATGCAATCATTCAAATACATCAATATAATGTGATAAACTCATAAAGAATCCACACCTATGTGATAATATTCATGTGTTACTTAAGGCAACCACTCTATAGTAAAAAAATTATCAATAACCAAATCAACAATCTATAACCTAAAAAATACATGCTAATACATTTACCAATTGAAACACCATGCTTAAATATATCTAGGTTGGCTCCACTAGTGTTTTTATAGCCATTGTGATCCAATACAAATTTGGCTTTCTTCTAGAGCCTTATCACCAAGTGGTGTGGTACAATTACATATGGATCAATATATTGATAACAATCCAAGTTATAGGCAATCTAATGAATATATACTTAGATAGAAACTATGTCTTAGTGTTAATTCAATTTTAATTAACCCACTCAAAAATAAGTTTATCCTAAATCACTCATCATATCAAAAATATGAAGCTAAACTCAATGTGAAAAATAGAAAATAATTTTAACCAAAAACTTGAGTTTGTAAATTATTTCTCACGTTTTCTAATTAAATCAAATAATATAAATTTGAGGTATTTATAGAAAACTATTGTACTACTACAACCTTATCTAACCATTACATCAACCACCTCGAGTAGAATAGGAATTATTATAGTGAATATAATGGTTACAATTTCTTGTTGACTTCCTCTTTCACCCCTCACCGACCTCTTGGTGTGGTAGCTCAGCATCGATGAGCACCATAAAGTAATTGTTTTGTTTGAAAATTTTCAAAGTAAGTTTTTCACAAATTCCAATAAACACAAAATGAACTTGATACATTAATACAACCTAAACATGTCAACTATATTCTTCCAATTCCTAACGGTGTGTGTACCTTGTAAATATAAAAAGTATAAAATCTACGTGAGTGTGTTCAATACTAAACAATTAATAATTGACCTTACATAGTGGAGGGCAACCTACTAAGTAAAACAATATAGATTTCACATTTTTGCATATGTGAATACTAACACAAAAACACCAGGATTTACAAGAATAATATGTGTAAAATTATAGATGAATTAATATATGCTTTATGAGGCAGAGATACCTATTTATACATGTATAATCACTAATTAATTATTGATACTTAATGACTCTTATAATTCTATATGAAAATAGACATGTGGGCTAGAATTGTTTTGGTAGGATCCTGAACCATAGATTGGTGGATGGTTATTAATTGAGATATAATTGGACTAAATATCCATTAGATTAATTACATATAGGTTTACCTGGGACTAATTGAAATGGTCAAGGGAATTTATAATCCTACGAAGTCATTATCTTTAATTTCCAATCATTTTAATTATTGAAATTAACTAATTTAGATTTATTTTTATTTATTTGAAATAATATTTTATTAGTTTTGATAGAATTAGAGTAACCCAATTCTTGTAATCGATAAAATTATCAAATTATCGTGGGTATGACACCCTATTTTAGTTATTTATACTTTTGAATAACAAGCATATCTTAGTCTAGTTTAAAATTTTAATTTTTTTAATTTCTCTTATTTTATATTATTTGCTTTGGTTTGACTACATTTTTTTCTTTTCAATTTTTTGCTTTTTGTTGTTTTTCCTTTATAATTTATTTTACCTTCCATAGTTTAATTTAAATATATTATATTTATATTATATTTATTTTTGTTATTTAATTTCCTTTTTGAGTTTTAATATTGATAGGTGATTATCTTCAATAATTTTTGATAATTTTCTTGAATGGGCATGTCATAGAGAAACATACAGAGCAAGAAAGTTGTATATTTATACGCTTGTTTAAAAAAAAATTACTATGATTTAATATATTTTAATTGATTAAATAGATTTATATTTATATTATTTTATCATATTTTTATATAAATTTATCTTTTTGGAATCACATGTATTTTTATTATTTTTTAGATATTTTTGTTCAAAAATAATTTAAACACTCGAAGAAAAATACTGAAGATTATTCATCACAAATACGTTGATAAAAATGAGAAAAAGTAAAAAAAATGGAAAATAGACAAAATTGTGTGCAACCAGCGCACGCCCGTGTGCGCCCGAGCGTATGTCATGCCGAGTTTCACACATACCTATCTATCGCAAATTTCGTGTGTGCTAGGACATGTCCCACTGCAAATTTCGCCCCATATGCATGCCAACCTGTCCAAATGTATCCAAAATCAATTTTCGAGATATTTTTCTACTTTTTAACCTTTTTCTCACCTATAAAAGAACCCTCTCTCTTAATCTAAAAAAAAAATTCAACTATTCTCTCTCTCTCTCTTTCTAGCATTCTATTTAGGAAGCTTTTTTAGTTTTTTATTTTTTTTAGTTTTAAAGTTCTTCTCTTTTTGAGAAGAACTAGTTATGTTTTTGTATATTTGTAATTTTTAATTCAATAAATCGAAATGCAAATCCGTATAGATGTTTTCCAGAAATAAAATTAACATCAAAGTTCTACAAGGATGATTTTGAAGTATAATTTTAAAATAAATTCTTTATAATTATTTTTATGTTTTATTCTTATATGTTATAATTAATTTGTCTGTGATTTAATTTAACATGATTGGTTATGTGTTAATATGATATAATAATAACGTTGTTATGCTCGCAAAATATTAAATAGATAAAAATAATTTATAAAATAAATTGTTTTTGTTTTTATTCAAGATTTTATATTAAGTATGTTAGAGATAAATATATTATTTTTCATTACAAATTTAAATATGAAAATTAGATTTTAAGGTTTAATTATCCGGTCTGAGTTAGAGTAGTGTTCTTTTATTTGTTGATACAATCGTCCGGTAGTTAGAGTGCAGCTTTATTTCAAAAGTTTTTATAAGAACTATTATTCGAAAATGTATTGATAATATATTTTCAATAATGGTTTTAAAACTTGAAAGTTTGTACATAGATAATTAAATTCTTAGGTTTAATTTAGACACATTGAATAAAATTTAAAATGTCTAACTGTACCAAAACTAGCTTTTAAATGATTCATTTTTCAATATCTTAAAAAAAGAATTAATTTAATTAATAAAATTAATTTTCAACCCCAGTCATAGGTGTTAATTGATTTGTTTAATTAACAAAGAATATCTAACCATATCAAAGGTAGTATTTATATAAAAAAGAGAATCAATAAATATCAATTTATATATTTAATAACCTAAATAATATAAGTAAGCATAATTAACTTAATTATTCTATCCATAAATACTCTACTGTTATGAATGATAAAAATTTACATAATTGTTTATTGAATCCATATCTATGTTTATTTTTTCATGTCATTAGATTATGAAACACAAAAAATCAAAATATCGTGACAGGATATTTAGGATTTAATTTTGTTTTTATAAGTTTGAATAATAAATTAAAACCACATATATTTCTTCCTCAGATCGACCTTGGGAGTATACTTATCATTTTCTATAAAATGATCCGTGTCCTTGCGAGATTTTTACAAATATAAAACCAAAGTATCTTCAAAATTGATATTGCTAACCCGATGTCAGTTTTGTTTCATCAGAGTCCCTTATAGCTACCTACTTTGTTCAATTAGAAACTCTTGAATGGTGTGGATGAGCCACTATTAGGTGGTATACCCTAAAATCCCGTAGTTGACAAATATATAATATTTAACTGTACTCAATTAAATAAAGAAACATTCATTTAAGCATTTATTTTTCATTCAAATATTTTTTTAGCATTAGTGATTTCATATTGGGAGTTATAGGCGATATGGTACTTGACATAGGGTTCATGTATGCTTTTTCTTCTGCCCTAAAAATGGGTGCCCACATAATGACTAAAACCTAGTTAGCTTTTACTAGTAATTTGTATCTCGTAACTACACTGTAAGATGGTTAGCGCAATTATAGTGAAGGAAGCACCTCACAGTTAGAGATAGTGCTATAAAACATTGTATAGGATCACTCGTTAGTTGTGCACATCACCAAATGAATATTTCTAGATTTGTACAAATAAATTGTTGATAACTAATATGTTAGGGTTTTAATTTAAGAACAGAGCTGAGGAAGAAGATGACACGCAGAGGAGGAAAAATAAGCCTTGATTCTCATTAACTTTCTCTGGATTCCTTGGCCCTTTATATAGCCTTACAGATCAGATTTATTGAAAGGAAATTACATAGATTAATAGGAATCAATTGGATTGTAACAAAAAACAACGGGGATGATATGAGCCTATGATAACTGTATTTTATATAGTTATTTTCACCTATTTTATTAATTATAATTGCTATGTTCTTCATGTTTTTAGTTAATTTTCGATTAATAAATTAGTATTTACTGTTTTTTATATATTTTAATAAAAGTAAATAATTTGTATCGAAAATGTACTTAATGCCACATTTATGTCCACAAATATAATTTCAAATAATATAGTTCTTAATTACAATTTTTAAAAATTAAAAATATAATTTAAATTAAATTTGGGCTTCATTTTAATTATTAAAAGTTTAAAAATTTAATTTAAAATTAGCAAAGGGCTTAACTGTAATTAAAGAAAGTTTAAAATGTAATTTGAAATATATTTGTGGGTAAAAATGGAATTAATAAAGTTTATTTTCTACGCGAGGCTAGAGAGGCACGCGCAATCAGCGCCCAGCGTGGGCCGTCCGATCAAAAAGGCAACGGCGGTTGCGCGTCATTAGCTTACAGACCAAAGAGAGTGGGTGCGAGTCCTATTTTTCACGCGGCTCGGCGTGCTGGTGGGCCCGCTGCCGCGCGCAGGCCGGCGTGCGGTGGGACCTGCGTGTCGGTCACATGTACGCCAGGGCGTTGTTACGTGCGGTGAACCACGTGCGATCTTCCACTTCGGCCAATCAAAGTCTTCCACGTGTCCCGATTTTCCCTTGAACGAATCATCGGCGGACGCGTGGCACGTATCGGTGAACGCAAAAGCACGAGAATCTCACACGCGTTATAGCGGGTTGCGCGGCGTTGCGCGCGCCCCGATCCGTGCGGCAAGTCTGCGTGCGCCCATTCCGCTTCAACGAATGAGATGCTTTGCCACGTGTCCCACTAATTGTGTCCGCGAATCGAACGCGACACGTGGCGGCGTGGAAGAGAATTAAAACGAACGCAGCGGCGTCCTCGATCCCATTTTCGATACAATTTTTGTCCCCAGCGTTTAAATTATAATTTTCGCCACAATTTTATGTCCCAGCGTGGATTTTAATTTAATATTTTATTGATGTATTTTTTGCTATAAATAGGAGATAGTTTTTAGTTGTAAAAAAGTTTGGTTGGAGTGGAGTTTTTGGAGTAGAGTTTTAGTTTTAATTTCGAAAGTTTTTAGAGTGTTTTAGTTTTTTCGGTTGTAATTTTTATTGTGTTTGTGTGTTGGGCGGCAAAACACGCGAAGCCATTTTGGCTTTTGTTGTGTTTTGCGTGTGCCAAATATTTGTTTTAAGTGATGTTTTAATTTTATTTAGCTTCTTCTTAATTTTACGTAGTTGTTGTAATTTTTATTTTAATTTTATGAAGTAATTTAATTTTTCTAGGGTTGCATTTAATCTAAATTTATGAAGCTTTAATTTTAATTATTTTTCCTTAGATTTATAAGACGTTTGATTTGTTAGTTCTATTTTATTCTTAATGCTTTTTGATTATTTACGAATCTTATCAAAACGATCCGTGTACATGAATAAACTTGAGAAAGGCATTTGTGTGTGTATTGCTCGTAAATAGAATGACATGTATGATGAAGCATAGAAATATACCCTAATTGTATGTGTGGCCATTTGAAAACTTAGAACGTAATGAATCTCGGTAAATTTAATTTTCATAGAGATATAGTAAATTAATTTAACGAGGTGTGTTTATACGGAGCTCGAAAGAGATGTATGAATAATAAAAAAAGAAGTTTTCGGTTGACAAATTAAATGTACTAAAAAATATAAATCCAAAGAAAATAACATGATTTGAATGGATTAGTTTGGTGAAAAATTGCAATCCTAGATTTCTTTTATTTTCTTATTTTACTTTTTTATTAACCAACGATTGTTTTGGATAAAATCAGAGAGATACAATTTTAGTACTCGACAAACTATAGTAACAAATCCTCGTGGGATCGATCTTTACTTACAAATCTTTATTACTTGTGACCGTGTATGCTTGCACGAGTTCGTGTGTTGAAAAACACGCAACAGCCTACCTTCACGCCCTTCACCCTGTTAGATATTCTTCTAACGGCTTGCGTGGTCCCTCCATAACGGATTGGAGTGTTCCCCTCCTCCTCCGAGCTCGATCGTGGCTCTGGATTGGAGCCTTATGCCTCTTCTCTCTTCTCTGGCGCGGGCTAGGGTTGGGTGTATTTTAGCACCCATCAACTCCTCCCTGCCTGAGAATCCTTGTCCACAAGGATGAAGGATGGATATGTCTTAGAAAAATGCCATTCGTTTTCCCAAGTAGCATCTTCTATCGATGCTCCAACCCATTTCACTAAAATTTCTGATTTTGGTCGATAATTCCCCTTTTTGATCACTCTTCGGTCCAAGACAAACTCAAGTTGAGGAAGCATTGTAGAATTATTTGAGATAGGAGGTAGGATTGCGAGGGGTGGGGTGTAATGCCACAAGTGTCTCTTGAGACAACTAACATGAAAGACATTGTGTATCTGGGAATCAGGAGGCAATTCCAGCCTATATGCTACTGCCCCAATTTGTGCTGTGATTTTGTAAGGCCCATAGAAACATGGGGCTAACTTTATGGCAGCTCGGAAAGCCACAAATGTTTGTCTATATGGTTGAAGGCAGTGGTATACATAATCTCCTACTACAAAGGATTCTTCTCTACGGTGTTGATCAACGTGACACTATATACAGTTTTGAGCTATCATGAGATGGTGGCATAGATCACGCAAAATGGTGTCCTTATCACGCAAGAATTCATCCACCAACTGAACTTTGGAAGTGCCAAGGATGTAGGCCAATAAACGAGGCGATGGGTGGCCATAAAATGTCTAACTGCACCACAACCAACATTTCCCTTTCATAAGTTGATAGAACCAAAGCTAACCCCTTGAGGGCAGCGCTGTAATAAGCCACTGGACGGTTTTCCTGGGTCAAAACTGCTCCTAGCCCTATGTCACTAGCATCACATTCAACGACAAAGGGCTGAGTAAAGTCAGGTAACCTTATAACAGAAGGGGTAGTCAATGCTTCTTTCAATTTTTGAAAAGCCTGAGCCATAGCCTCATTCCACTGGAACCTTTCCTTCCCTAGTAGGGCGGTGAGAGGTGTTGCTATTCCACCGAAGTGCCTAATAAATTTTCTGTAATAGCCAGCCAGTTCTAGGAATCCTCTGACCCCCTTTGCTGTGGTTGGGGTTGGCCATTCCGTAATAGCTGAAATTTTTGCAAGATCCACGGCAACCCCTTGTTCTGATATCAGGTGCCCTAGGTATTCTACCTGTAATATACCAAAATTTCACTTGTAAGGTTTAACAATTAAACTGTTAGTTGATAATACCTGCAAAATAGTTTGCAGATGCAGTGTATGATCCTCCCATGACTGAGAATACACTAAAATGTCATCAAAGAAAACCAATATAAACTTCCTGAGGTAAGGTCTGAAAAGATCATTCATTAAACTTTGAAAGGTGGCTTGGGCATTAGTGAGACCAAAAGGCATCACAAGGAACTCATAGTGGCCTTCATGTGTTCGGAATGCTGTTTTTGGGGTATCTTCTTCGCGAACCCTGATACGATGATACCCTGATTGAAGATCTAGTTTGGAGTAGACCCTAGCTCCATGCAATTCATCCAATAACTCGTCTATAACCGGTATAAGGTATTTGTCTTTGATAGTAATGGAAATCAGAGATCTGTAATCTATGCAAAATCTCTAAGTTCCATCAGTTTTTCTTACTAACAACACTGGTGACGAGAAGGGGCTGTTGTTGGGACTAATAAAGTTAGAGTGTAGGAGCTCTGATACCATTTTTTCTATCTCAGTTTTTTGGTAGTAAGGGTAACGGTAGCGTCTTACATTTATTGGTCTTGTTCCTGGTTATAGAGGAATATAGTGATCATGTAATCGTTTAAGAGGAAGGCTGGTGGAAGGTTCAAACACTTGAGGGAATGCAGCTAATATTTCACTTATCTTGGGTGAATGAGTTCTAGTTTGTTCTCCCGAGGGTTTATTTGAAAGTATCTGAAGGAACAACACTGTATCTGGCAAGCTCTGGGTTTCCTTACATGTTAGGGCTGTAATGTTTGTGTGCCCTAATCCTTGAAGCTTATGAGAAGTACCTTTCTCCTGGAAACTGATGGTTAGCTTCTTATAGTCCATCTCGATAGGACCCAAAGTCTCAAGCCATTGGACACCTAACACCAGTTGGCATGCTGCAATAGGAAGGACATAGAAATCTGCAGTTACCTGATACCCTTGTATGGTAAGGCTAAGGTTGCTGCATTGCCCTGCACATTCCACTTTCTCACGATTGGCCACCATTACTTCCAACTTATTTCCCTTGGTGATAGTTATTCCATGTTGGAGAGTAAGAGCTTGATCAATGAAATTATGAGTACTTCCTCCATCAATCAGCACTAGCACTTTCTTTTTTTTAACTACCCCATTACTCGTATGGTTTGAGGATGTTCAGCTTCTACTATAGCATGAAATGAGATTTCAGGCATTACCTCTGGTAATTCTTGTTCCAACTTTTCTTCAGAGTTTCCTGAGAGAATTTTTTCCATCTCCTCTATCATAAACAGTTGTGGACGTGCACAACGGTGGCCAGTTGTGAACTTCTCATCACAGTAGTAGCATAGCCCCTTATCTCAGTGCTCATGTGCCTCCTAATTAGTGATGCGACGAAAGGTATTAGCTGAGGCAATTGGTGCTAAGTTGGTTCTTTGTTGGGGAGGGGGTCCTATCACACCAGTAGTGGTGTTAATGGAGGTCCTTGCTGCCATAGAGGATGTTAGGTATCGTGGATATTGAATGGCCTTCCTATGGAGTAGATTCTTTTCTTTAATCAATCCTGCCACCCTTATAGCTTCAGCCAACGTTCGTGGCTTCTTAATTTTTACTTCAATTCTGATCTCATCTATTAATCCAGCGATGAAACATCCTATCAAAAATTCTTCTGGAAGACCATCCACTCTGTGAGAGAGTTTCTCAAATGTTTCCTGGTAGGTAGCTACGCTTGAAGTATGTTTGAGTCTGGTTAGGGCTTCAGAGGGATCTTCATAATCAGTTGGGCCAAATCTCAGCTACATAGCTTGGATAAATTCCTCCCAAGTGAGTGGTCCACGGAACTTGGTGATCCATCCATGCCACTGTAAGGCAATACCATCCAAATGAAACGATGCCAGTTGCACTCGTTGTTCTGGTGTAGTATTTGTGAATTCAAAGTATTGCTCGGCTTTGTATATCCACCCAGTGGGATCTTCCCCTGCAAAGATAGGAAATGATAGCCTAAAGTGGGAACATGGTGGCTCATTAGGGTTTCTGAACCCACCATTTGGGCGTGGGTTTTCTTCTCGTGTGAACATGTTTTCTTCAGGTAAATTCTGAGTGGCGCGAAGTCCTTGTAACTCGGTGAGCACAGCCTGTAAGGTTGCGCCTATCTGATCGAAGCCTGATTCATGCCTTGCCAGGGTTTCCATTATTTCGCTACGAAACTCAGCGTTGGATTTACCCCTGGTGTCCATAGCTTTCATACCACTGTTAGGATTTTAATTTAAGAACATAGCCGAGGAAGAAGATGACACACAGAGGAGGAAAAATAAGCCTTGATTCTCATTAACTTTCACTGGATTCCTTGGCTCTTTATATAGCCTTACAGATCATATTTATTGAAAAGAAATTACATAGATTAATAGGAATCAGTTGGATTGTAACAGAAAACAGTGGGTATGATATGAGCCTTTCTTCACGCCCTTCACCCTGTCATAGATTCTTCTAACGGCTTATGTGGTCCCTCCCTAACGGATTGGAGTGTTTCCCTCCTCTTTCGAGCTCGATCGTGGCTCTGGGTTGGAGCCTTATGCCTCTTCTCTCTTTTTTGGTGCGCACGCTAGGGCTGGGTGCATTTTAGCACCCATCATAATACTGACATGGAAGAGAGTAGTCAAAAGTATGTAAGTTGACTACTTTGGTTCACTCGTATGCATGGCACTATCGCTTCTACCTTTGTGTTTTTGGTAGCCACCAAGTATACTATGTAACAAACAATTCTTTATATGAATTTATGTTTTTAATATATAAGGGCTATTAATTTATTTTGAAAAATCTAAGCTTAGTGGTGGTTGACCCCATTTGTAAGACAAATGTATAATATATGCAAAGTTTCAGAGGGAAAACTGAGCTCAATACAATTCTAGGTACGAAACATTAATGGTTTGCCAACTTGAGAATTGGTCAACTATACATAAAAGGGTAAAATCATCATTCAACTAGGTTGATAGCTCTAGCGGTAAATAGGACTCATAGAATGAGTGCATTTGTAAGATGATAAATGGTATGTCTTTGTGGCTGAGTAATCTAAGAGAGATGCCCATCTTTCATAAATCCCCACCTAGGTTTTCTATAAGTGAAATGTTACATATCTATGAACAAAAAGTTAACTAGGGTCAAAACATAATTTTCCAGTTATTATGTTCCCAAAATATTCATTATATGTCACTATGATTTGATTAGGATCCTGTGGATTGATATTTCTTTGATAAATTATTATTCAAAACCCATATTTAATTAAATTAATATAGAAGGTCAAAACGGTAAAAATTAGCACAAGAGAATATAGAAATGTGGCAAGCCAAAATGGTGACATAGTGTAGCTTATTGGACCACCATATGGAATAGTCATGCATAGGGAGCCACATTGACATATGTGGGGGCTTGTATTTCGGTTGTAAGCATATACTTGCTTATGGCTTCAATACCTTCCCAATTTAGGTAAAATTCTAATTGGGTAAATATCATGTATCAGATACATAATTGGAGAGATGCTTTAGAAACTAAAATCTATTAGAAAGGAAACTTAAATAAAAGCTAATATTATTGCCATAACAATTGCAAGTGGCATAGAAGTAGTGGGATTGGTAGGTATGCACCATATCCACTCTATAAATAGAGAGTTGGTACTTTACAATTCTTTAGACCTCAACTTACGAGGAAACAACTTTTTGGAATTGTTCGAGGAACATACTCAATGTCAAACTCACTAAGCTCAATAGACTATTTTTACAGTAAGCCAAATACCTTAAGCTTAAAAATTATTTGTCTAAGTCAGGAATCTGTATGGACAACTATATTGTGAGCTTGGAAATATAGACGTAACTTTATGGCTGTTGTTATAAGTGTCAAGGGAACCTTTTTGAGTTGTGAGTCCCTTTTTTTTTGCATCATATAGGGCTTGCTCACATAGTAGACATGTTGTTGGAACCCATTATCATCCTTCACTAAGGCTACTCTGACAGCTATTTCTAAGGCTCCTAGTTACAAGGTAAGGATGAGACCTGGTTATGGAATGATAAGTAGTTGTGGGCTATTCAATATTCTTTTAATTCTTTGAATGTTTTCTCACAAGCTTTTTCCTAGGAAAAATAAGATTTCTCACGTAACACTTTGAAGAAGGGTGCACATTTATCGATTGCATGTGAGATAAAGCGATTCAAGGCAGTTGTTTTTACTGAGCTTCTTTTATAATATAGAGAGATTTCATATCTATCAATGCTTTTATCTTCTTAAGGTCGACCTCAATTCTCTTTTGGTTGACCATAAAACCTAAGAACTTACTTAAGCCTACCCCAAACACACATTTATTTAGGTTCAATTCCATTCCATGCTCTCGGAGAATGCCAAAGGTCTCACACAGATTAATGATGTGTTCTTTGGTATGATTACTCTTGACAATCATATCATCTATGTATAACTCTACTAAGTTCCCGATAAGGTTTGAAAACATTTTGTTGACTAACCTTTTATATGTGGCATCGGTATTTTTCATACCAAAAGGTATGACTTTATAACAAAACAAATTCTATTCAGTCATGAAGCCTATATTTTCTTGATCAAGACCATATATTTGGATTTGATTATATCAAGAGTATGCGTCTATGAAGAAGAAGGCAATGCGTCTTGCCATGGCATCCATAAGCATGTCTATATGAGGCAATAGGAAACTGTCTTTTGGACATGTCTTATTCAAGTTAGTAAAATCCACACACCTTCACCATTGCCCATTGGCTTTCTTGACCAAAACAACATTAGCTAGCCACTCGAGAAAGTACACTTCTGTTATGTACCTAGCTTTTAGAAGTTTGTCAACCTCTATTTTCATGGTAGAATATCTTTCCTAATTATATGACATTCTCTTTTATCTTACAGGTTTGAATTTTAGATCCATATTAACATAGTGCATTATGATTCCTAGATCTATAATATGCATGTCCTCATGAAACCATGCAAACATATCCGTAGTCTATCTGAGCAACTCATCTAGCTTTTCATTTTCGTTTATTGGTAATGATATATCTACTCAAATAGTTTGGTGGGGCTTAGAGTCAAATAGTACTAGAAGGCATGTTTTTTTTGGTTGGTTTAGATATAGGACTTTGCTAATATCAAGGATCGAGTTCCTAGTCAAGCACAAAGGGGATGGCACACAGTGGAACTTAAGCAGCTCAAGCTCACTTTACATAACTATGGGTAGCTGATCGATAAAAGCCATGTAGTAAGGGTCACTTGGCCGACGATTCTGGTTGAACTATATGATAGCCAATGACATATATATTATGCAACACTCCCTACTTAGCCATGTTTTGGTCATTGGTGCTTATCCTAAGCAAAATTTGTAACTAGTATAGCTTATCCTTTGTAACACTTCCTAGTTGGCAGTGCCTGGCCCGAGGCTCAAGTCCTGTCATGGACATTCATGTTATCACTAGACCATAGATGGCTATGGTCCTGGTTTTATGCACTATAGGCATTGAAATATGCCATATGGATGTTTTCTAGGGAAAGAACTAGTCTATGAGTTGGTGGCTTTAGTAGACACTCTAAGATGGCCTGGAATATATTTTCCTTAGGTCTAGGTAAGCTCTAGCACTGGCTCTCTTCATATTCTGTACACATTGAACTTGTTATAAGTGTACAAGTCTGGGTGTACCATCATCATTTTTGGTAGGTTGCGACGGTGCCAAAAGGACTAGTGAATGAGTGACCTACTAGTTGACCAATTGGACCTCTTGACTTTTAGTCAAGGTCTAAGTAGTAGAGCTAGTTGACTTGTCCACGACCTCTCTTAAAATTCCAAAGAGTCAAGTTAGTGAAATGATTGACTGATGAATATTAGGCCATCTTTTTTAAAATTTTGCTGCTCCTTGGTCTCTTTTGAAAGACTTGTGTGAATTTTTTGCATATGAGAAAAAATGGAGAAATTTTTTGAGAGTCCTACAATTTTATGATTGTTTCAACCGAGTAAAATATACTTCTTTCCTACAGATGGTGTCATATGTTGATACCAATTTTCATCATTATCAGGTAGGACTGTCCTTCGTGGATCTGGGAGTTGAGCAAACTGTTAGGACTTTAGACTATCATGTGGGGGGATGGTCTTTGAAATTCCAATGTTTAATTTAGTAACAAGATGAAACTTATAAGAGATCTATAATCTCACTCTACGATTATGAGTGTGTTTGACTGTGATTCTTTATTATGAGATTCAACTTATCTGTGATTATGTACATATGTGACAATATATAGAGGAAAAAGTTAACCTAATGGCTATTTCTTACCATAATAGGATTGACTTGTTGTAATATCGTAGACATCTATAGGTGATTATTCCGAATAGGATAATTAAAATATAATTATTTGACCTTTATCTATTTATTGATATTATCTTACGATAATACTTATATGATGATTCAATATATATTAGGTGTGACCCATTAGACTCTTTACTAACTACGATCACTCTTTTCTTGTAACATGGTATGTACGAAATTACACCCAACATATTTGTTTTTCTTGTCGAGAAAGTTGAGGCATTTGAGTGATAGGACCTCTATTTCGTTGATCTCCTCCTCTCTAAAGTTATGTTTTTTTCTCTGATTCTCATAACTTTTGATTTCAACGTGAGTGCATCATGTTAATTTTTCTACTAATTTAGTGGTTTATAGTATTAGATTCATTATAATGCATGAATTCCATAATTTTATCATAAAATGTTTTTTTCTGGTTGACGTACTTTACAGATCCACTTATAGATTCTAATGAGGTCTCTAAGTTTTGTAACTATCACTACTACAATACATACATATAGTCTCGGACATTTAGCCTCGGTTTTTTTAAACCAAGGCCATAGGGTTTTAGCCTCGGTTATTTAAAAACCGAGGCCATAGACATACCCTATTAATTTTTTCTCCTTTACACCAAAACATTTTATCAATTTTTTTATATTATTCCCTTTTTATCTCCTTTTATTCCTTTTTACACCAAATTAACACCAAAATATTTTATCAATTTTTGTATGTTTTCTTTTTTTCCTCTTTTTTATGTTTTCTTTTTTTCTTCCTTTCTCGGCCCTAATATATCCTAGGGTTTTTGTACATAGCATATATATATACATTCTTTTCAAAGATGATCAATTGACCCTTTCTAGCTGCTGCTCTGCTTCTTGTCTCGTCTCGCCGTCCGTCCTCATCTGTTTGTCCTTGTTTGGCCATTCTCGTTCCCTTGTTTCTTTTCCCCCTTGCACGTTGGAGATGTATTTCCTCATCACATAACTAATATGCTCTTCGAATTCACTCTAGCTGAGGTACATACATTCAAATTTTGTTTATCAGGTAATCATCCCATGGATGGTTGCGTCTTGTTTTCCCTCTTGCTGCAACATCTGTTCTTTGTGTGCCAGTATGTCATTATTCCTTATTTGTTGTTTTGTCTCAACGATGAACATATCATTACTCTTTACTTTAGTTTACATTGAAGCTGTAATCTTTAGTCATGTTGGCTCTTGTTTGTCTGATAGATTTTTCTTAGTTCTCATTATGTTGGACAAGATCTAGATCCAAAGTTTAGAGCTGGTGAAACTTGGAAGAAGGTATTTTGCCCTGTTTTTATCTATCTTAATTATGCTCTAATGGGTGATAACTGGTCTGAATTTATGAAATCCTATAGTTTGATCCTCATCTGTTTAATCCCGAGAGAAGTAAATTCATTTTACTATTTGAGTTGTCATATAAATTCTTCACTTACGATAAAAAAATATAAGTTTTGTTGTTGATTATAATTTTTTTGTTTATACTATTGCAGTGGCATTTTGCCAACAATTGATGTATTCTCTGGCCATATATTGGTAGGGGTACGTTAATGCTCATGCTTCAATTTTCTTTTATTAGCTTTAGATGCAAATGTCATAATTCTTGTATAGTTGTGTTGGTTAAATGTGTGTTACTATTGGAGGATGTTTATGATGTTCTTTGGCTTCAGTAGTAGGGTAAATACCCTTTAGCTTTCTCGTTATGATAAGGCTATTTTTGATCACAAATTTCAACTCTTATTCTTGAATTTGGTTCTTATCCTATGTATGGTATCTTATTTCGTATTTTTTTTGGTTTGTGCAGAAAGTATATATGTATTTCAGGGGGTGCAAATGAGATTATTTATTGTTGTGATCCAATTGCCCTTCAAATTATCTTCTCTTTTCAGGATGATTTTTCATATACATGTACGTCTCCTTTTATAATTGTTATCACTGTGAGTATAAGTTTGACAGGATAATGAGTATGCCAAAATCCAAATACATATTAAGATATTAGTTGTAGTGTTCCATCAACAGCTATTGTTCTATTATAGCTTCACGTTTATGGTTTAACATTCAAAATGAATGCTTTGATTGATATAGATATTCTTATAGGGGTCTTCTTTATACGCCTTCAAAGGATTGGATGGTAGGTTTTCCCCAGTTGAAGTACACTTGACAATGCTTTTAAAAATGACTGGTGGAAGTCTTAGTATAGCTGACCACTTCAAAGGTTCAGTCACAGTGCTACAAGGCCAAGGCTCAATTTTGTACCAGGAGATGTACTAGGTCCAAATAGATTTCTTAATAATCGAGGGCAGTAGGCGCACCCACGCAGCAGGTGCACCCAGACAGTAGGCGCACCCGCGCAACAGGCACACCAGCACAGTAGGCGCACCCGCGTAGCAAACACACCAGGTAGTAGGTGGCAACATGTAGTAGGCGCACTCTGTTTTGAGTCTCAAAATAGATAAATATAAATACTATACTCAAGTTATTTCTATTGTACACCGTGTTTATTAATTTTTAGTATATAATAAACTCTCGAATGTAATTATATTTTTAATTTTAATATATGATTTTTAATATTGTTTTTAATAAATTTATAATAATTTATAGTAATTTATATTGATTTAATTTTTAATATTATAATTAATAATTATATATTTTTTAATTTATATATACCATATGACCTCGGTTATTAGAAAACCAAGGCCATAGGTACCTTTATGATCTTGGTTATTAGAAAAACCGAGGTCATATGGTCTCGGTTATTATAAAAATCGAGGCCATAGGTTGTATTTATGGTCTCGGTTATTAGAAAAATCGAGGCTATAGATACCCCCTATGACCTCTGTTTTTTAATAACTGAGGTCGTAGATACCCCCTAAGGCCTCTGGTTTTTAATAACTGAGGCCATAGTTCGTTACCTATGGTCTCTTACTTAGGCCTCAATTCTTATAACCGTGGCCATAGATAATAGGGGTAAGTTGCCTAGTTGTATTGGTATCCAGTTATGGTTGGTGGAATCAATCATCCTAATACGTTACATATAACATTGCATGAAATATTATTAGATGATATATGTAAATTGTCATCCTAATACGGTACATATAACATTGCATGAAATATTATTAGATGATATATGTAAATTGTCATCCTAATACGGTACATATAACATTGCATGAAATATTATTAGATAATATATGTAAATTGCTCAAATAAATTAATTAGGATATCAAGAACATGCCTTTGCTTGTCTCATTTATCCCTCCTTCCTTCTTTCCTAGTCACTTTTCATGGCATCATGATAGCATAGATTATAGCTAATTTGATAGCTGAGCATACAAGATATAAGTTGTGAGTTCTTGTTGACATATATATTTTTAGACTCTATTTTTTTATGTACTTAATTTTTCATTAAGTAATTATACCTTTTTTCACACAATTCAAGAAATAGAATTTGAGAAAATCATTTGAAAGTCGCCTTTATAGTGTCTCAAATATGTTATTAAACAATAATTTTTTAGAAATTTTATGTTAGTATTTGTCTTATAAATTTTGGAAATGAATGTAATATGTACATTCATTTTTAACTTACATTGAATATACTCTATGTACTACTTTGTTGAAAGGAAAATTAATTTTTTTCTTCAATCAATTTTCTTTTACAATTTTATTTATAATTTATCCCATAATATACTTTTGAGACAAATAGTTGTTATAATTTTGTCCACAAATATATATTTAGACAAAAAAAGGTTACAAATTTATTTCAATCTAAATAAATTTGGACAAAAAAATTTCATGAATTTGTTCCTAAATTGTTACTTTGGGACTACTAAAATTTGTTATAAAAATATTATTAATAGAATCTATATGTTTTAGGAAAGAATTTATTCTAAATTTGTTTCTTTTAGAAAATAAATTTTGGGACAAACTTTGAGAGTAAAATTTTAAATTTAAAGAAAAATATTCTTATTATTTTCATGTATAAATTTATACTATCCAAGAATAAAAATGTTTGTCCTTAAATCTATTATTTTTTTTTTGGAGAATTAAACTTTCCGTGGCCCTCCATTTTTTATCCAAAATAAAAAAAAATTGACAATTTTTTAATATTCTTAATTCAAATTTGAGACAAAATCTTAACTTTCAATGAGAAAAGTATTATAAATTAGCATTAGTGGAAGTAAAATTCGAGTCCATTTTGGTTGCACAAATATATAATTATCAGTAATAGAAAAATAATAAGCAACAAGAAAATAAATGATATACAATGATTTATGTGGTTCAACTTTTTAGTGTGAAAAGTCTACTCCACTAACGATGACACACCGAGAAAAATCCACTAATAATCAAAGAAGATAGAAACACCAATATTCAGAAAGCTTTACAAAATATACCTAAAAAAACCCAAATACTTCCACAAAATAACTCCCTCTAATTTACTTGTAATATATAGCAAGATAAAATTAACAAACCTGCTATTAAATCAAATATTATCATACAAAAGAGCTTACTACATATGATCTCTATTCTAATATGCTCTTGATGAAAACTTCAAGAGTGAGGTACTATCAATGGTGAATATGCAGCAAGGAAATAATGGAAATTGGAAAACCCTTCTAAGTAACCCTTCTTTAGAAGGAGATGGCAATGGAAATTAGAAAACACCAAGTGAAAAGTAGGAGACTAGATGCTAGTTCTTTGGTTGAAATCCCACACAGCTTCTATTTCTTTTTTGTTTCTACTCTTGTACCAACTATTTAAATTTTATTTTTTCAACTCTAATAGCTAAGAAGCAAGGGAAATATATATAAAAGGAAAAATAGGGTTTAAGATATATTGGGTTTTGGGCCAATTTAACAAATCTTCACCTTAACTCAAAACAGAAAAAAGTTTTTCAAATATGAAATTCCTTGATTGCCAAATAACTGTAGTCCAAAGCTCCAAAGGGTGATCAAATATTGTAAACACCAATCAAGTCCATGCAATGCTTAGACTTGTTAAATGGAACTGGTTTGGTTAACATAATAGTTGGATTCTCAGTAGTGACTATCTTATTAACAACAATAGTATCGTGAGAGATAATGTCAAGAACAAAGTGATATATGACATCAATATGTTTGGTTCTTTCATGATACATAGTATTCTTGGTCAAGTGTATCGTACTCTGACTATCCCAAAATACAATAGAAATATCCTACTGTAAACCTAAATCATAAACCAAACCTCTAAGCCAAATGGCTATTTTCACTACTTCTACTATTGTTATATATTCTTCCTCTGTTGTAGACAAAGCAACTGTAGACTGTAAAGTAGCCTTCCAACTAATGGCACAATGATAAAGAGTGAAGACATAACCTTTCAAATATCTTCTTCTATCCAAATCACCAACATAATCAGAGTCCATAAAACAAATGACATTACAACTAGTATTAGAACTTTCATCATATACCAAACCGAAATTAGATGTACCTTTCAAATACCAAAGTATCCATTTCACTACTTGCCAATGACCCTTGCCAGGATTACACATATATCTGCTGACAATACTAACTACATGTGAAATATATGGACGAGTACAAACCATAGCATACATCAAATTACTAACGACATTAGCATATGGAACCTGAAACATGTAATGCTCTTCTTCTTCTAACTATGGTGACAAATCCAAAAAAAAACATGAAATGTTTAGCTAATGGTGTACTAACAGATGTAGACTATTTCATACCAAAGTGTTCAAGAACTTTTTCAATATAAATTTTTTGAGTCAAATAAAGCTTGCCCGCTTGTCTATCCCTGTAAATTTCCATGCCCAAAATTTTCTTCATTGCACCCAAATCTTTCATCTCAAACTAACCACTAAGTTGAGACTTTAATTTCTTAATCTCAAATTTATTCTTAGAAGTAATAAGCATGACATCAACATAATGCAACAAATAGACAGATGAATCATCATAGAGTCTTTTATTATAAACACAACTATCATAATCACTTCTAGAGTAACCATGATCAATCATAAAAGAATCAAACTACTTATACCACTATCTAGAGGATTGCTTTAACCCATATAAAGACTTTTTTTAATAAACAAACACGATCTTCCTTACTTGGAATAACAAACCCCTCTTGTTGATGCATATATATTTGTTCCTCAAGCTCACCATGTAAGAAGGTTTTTGTAACATCAAGCTATTCTAATTCCATGTCAAACAATGCAACCATAGCAAGCAACACACAAATAGAGCTATGTTTCACAACAGGTGAAAATACTTCATTGAATTCAATACCTTTCTTCTAAAAATAACCCTTTATAACAACACGTGCCTTGAACCTAGTTGCTTCAACCTTAAGTGTTTCCAATAATCTTCTGGCCCTTAGGCTGTTTCACCAATTCCCAAGTATGATTCTTATGAAGTGATTCAATCTCTTCATTCATAGCAATAAGCCACTAAATAGACTTATCACAAGTGATAGCTTCATGATAACTAGAAGGTTTATGAACCTCAATAGACTGTACCACAGACAATGCAAAAGAAACTAAGTCTACATCTGTGTACCTCTAAGAGCGTTGAATCTCTTTTATTCCTTTACCCTTAGCAATAATATATGGTTGCTCACGTTACTCTTCTACTACATCATGAGTAGAATCATCTATTTCATCCACAGATGGTTGATCTGAAGTGTCATCTTGCACTTGACTAGGAGCTTTAGTATGAAGCTCCACCTACTCACTAACACCATGGCCTTTACTTACAACAATAGACTCCTTTTTCTTTTCTAACATGGAAAAATCATCAAACTTAACATCTCTACTAATAAAAAATTTAGGTGACTTGGGTTCAATACACTATAATCTATAACCCTTCACCCTAGAAGGATACCCTAAAAATATACATTTCAATGCCCTAGGCTCAAGTTTACCATTATTCATATGAGCATAAGAAGGACAACCAAAATCTTTCAAATTATAATAATTAGAAGGAGTACCAGAGAACACCTTAAACAGAGTCTTTAACTCAATTATAGTTGATAGAGATCGATTCACCAAATAGCATGCATGGTTACAAGCATCAACCCAAAAAGATTTATCCAAGTTAGCTTGAAAGAGCATACAACGAGCTCTTTCTAAGAGAGTCTTATTCATACATTCTACAACTCTATTTTGCTATGGTGTATAACGCATAGTGCGATGTCTCATAATGCCATTTCTTTCATAGAACTCATTAAACTAACTTTCACAAAATTCCAAACCATTTTCAGTTCTCAAATTCTTGATTTTTTTACCTATTTGATTTTCTATACATACCTTGAATTTTACAAATTTTGAGAACACCTCATTTTTATTCTTTAGAAAATACACCCAAACATGACGAGGGAAGTCATCAATAAAAGTCAGTATATACCGAGCACCATCCTTAGACACAACACTAGAAGGACCCTAAAGTTCTGAATGAATATAATCAATAATACCTTTCATTTTATGGATAGTTGTACTAAACTTGACCCTACGATATTTTTCATAGACACAATGCTCATAAAAATCAAGCTTTTCAGTTTTCTGACCACCAAGCAAATCTCGTTTACTCAAAATAGACATCCCTACCTCACTCATATACCCTAATCACATATGCCATAATTGAGTAGTATCAAAATATTGATATGATGAGGACGAAACTAAAACATTGCCAATAATAGTGCTATCCTGAAGCACATAGAGGCTATGGGACAATTTCCCTTTAATAACAATGAGAGCACCCTTACTAACTCTTAAAAATGCACCTTTAGCTATATACTTGTAACCTTGTGAATCAAGAGTACCCAAAGATATCAAGTTCTTTTTCAAATTTGGAACATGGTGAACATCTTTAAAAGTCGTAACAATACCATCATATATATTAATTTAGATAGTGCCACCATTAACAACCTTGTAGTACACATTGTTCCCATCAAGATAACACCCTCATTAATAAACTGATAAGAAGCAAACCAGTCCTTATTGGAGCACATATGGTAAGTGAAACTTGAATCAAGAATCCAAAAATCTCTGAGAGAACCAATAGATATTGATAGAGCATTTTCACCATCAGAACCAGAACTATCTACAACCCCAACAACATCATTAGTAACAAAAGAAATTGTGGTATATTTTTCTTTACTTTTTAGTTTCGAACAATTTATTTTGCAATGCCATTCCTGATAGAAATAGTTGCATTTATCTTTTATTTTTCTAGATTTGCATCTAGACTTGCCTCTATTATTGCTTGTGATTTTTTCTTGATTTCTACTTCTAAAAAATAAACCATTGCTATTATCATTGTTCCTTGTAGAAACCTTTTTCTTCAACTCTCTGGAATTCAAAGCTATTTTGACATCCTCCCAAAAAATAGTGTCTCGCCCATATAGCATGGTATCAATAAAAATATTAAAATGAATAAGGTAAAGAACATAATAGAACTAAGGCCTACTCCTCATCACCATTTTAACACCACCATTTTCTAGATGATGAATAATTTTAGTAAAATCATCAAGGTGATCGTGTAAAGGCGTACCTTTTGATATTCTAAATGTTTACAAATACTACTTCAAATATAATCTACTTGTCAAAGATTTAGTCATATACAAATTTTCCAATTTAAGCCATAACCTAGTGGGAGATTCCTCATCACCAACCTCACATAGTACCTCATCAAAGAAGGATAACTGAATTGAATAGAGAGCATTTTCCATCAATGTATCTTTTTCTTCATCACTCAATTATTCTAAAAATTTATCCTTACCTTCAAGTGTCTTAACGATCCCTTTTTTTAACTAATATAGCCTGCATCTTCATTCGCCAGAGACTGAAATCATTCCTACCATTGAATTTCTCAATTTAGTATTTTGCCTCCATGACAAAAAAACCCAATATTAAAAAAACAAAAACACAACCCAGAAAATATGAAACCAATCAGATAACTTGAAGTTCAAAATAAATCCAAAAGAGCAAACTTGATCAGTTCCAATAAATAACATAATAACTCAATGCTCTGATACCAATTTATTATAAATTAACACTAGCGGAAGCAAAATTTGGGTCCAATTTTGTAAATTTTGTTGCACAGATATATAATTATGGGCAACAACAAAATAATAAGCAATGAGAAAAATAAATGTCACACAATAATTTAAGTGGTTCAATATTTTAATGTGAAAAGTCTACTCCACTAACGACGACACATTGAGAAAAATCCACTAATAATCAAATGAATATACAAATACCAATCTTTAGAAAGCTTCATAAAATATACCAAAAAAAACCCAAATACTCTCACAAAATAACTCTCTCTAATTTCTTGGTAATATATAGCAAGATAAAATTAACAAACTTTCTATTAAATCAAATATTACCATACAAAAGAGCTTACTACATATGACCTCTCTTCTAATTTGCTCTTGAAGACTTGAAGAGTGAAGGCATTATCAATCGTGAATATGCAGTAAGGAAATAATGGAAATTGAAAACCCCTCTAAGTTACCCCTCTTTAAAAAAAGTAGGAGACCAGTTGCTAGTTCTTTGGCTGAAATCCGATGCAGCCTCTATTTCTTTTTTCTTTTTGCTCTTGCAGCACCTATTTCAATTTTCTTTTTTCAACTCTAGTAGCTGAGAAGAAAGAGAAATATATATAAAAGGTAAAATATGGTTTAAGAGATAATTGGGTTTTGAGCCTAAAATTTATTTTGGGTCAATTTAATAAAAAGTCTTTGTCCTAAAAAAAATTAATTTTCTTGTAGCTTTTATTTAATTCATCGCATGTTTGGTTGGTTCAACGTGTTTTCTACCTTTTTGACATGTATACATGTAAGATTTTATATATTTTCTCTTGATCCAATGCTCCATATTTTGTCAAGTATTTTCTAGGTTATTTATCATTCTCAGCATCTATGTTTGGGATATTGGATGCTAGATACAGGGAGAGACCTTCTACACACTCAATGGAGTTTCTAGAGGCTAAAATGGCATAAATAAGGCATCTTGGAGCACATGAGCCTCATTTGAGCATTAGAACTTTGAGGATTTTCATTGGGATTTCTCTTTCCCTTATTCTTTTGCATTTTATTTGCGTATTATGTTGACTTTGCGTGTAAATGATAGTGGGGTAATTTCTATCTCTAGGATTTTAAAGAAACCTAATTATGTAATTTTAATTATTGGTTGGATTATATATATTTTATTTAATTGTTATTGGTCCATTTATTTTAATATTAGTGCTCCAAATTCATTGATTACTAATTATGACGATGATATGGTAAAACAGGTGCAATCTGAAGAATGATGTGTTATGCCACGGAGGAATATATGCATAATGCCGCTAGATAGATATCCTGATTGATGTTTAAAGACCCATATAATGGTTGATGGACATGGCTAGGATTTCTACAACTATAGACACGTGGGTGATTATTATAATAGTTGAGATTAATTATAAGTAAGTTAATCAAGTAATTAAATGAAATAGTTGTCAGATAATCTTTCTTTAATTTGGATAGGATTAGAATCATCCAATTTCAGTATTCAATAAAATTAGTAAATCTTTGTCTGTACTACATCATGTATACGCGATAGTAAATCGCTATTCATTCACCTTCAAATGATTTTGTGTGTATAAATAATTTACTAACACAAAATGAGTCCTAATCCCAGCAACAAAGTCACAAAATAATAATAATAAAATGTATATTGGATATTTTAATAAATAAATGTAAATATATTATGGAATCTTTACCAATAAAATTACAAGGATATGGTTTTAACCGACTAAGTTATGATCTTCACATCTACATGACTTATTAAATTAGGGAAGCTACCAATGCATACGAGGATGTTTACGCAACAATGAATTGTGTGGTAGGTATGCTCCCACTCTTAAAAGAACCAAAAAATCTATGGCTCCAATAATGTGGAGAACTTGTCATGTTCCGACCGAGAGTTTCACTCTCCCAAGGTATATCTCTTGAAAGTAGCAACGCCAACAATGAAAATTGTCCCAAAAAATAAAAAAATAGACTAACAAACACAAAATTTAGTGATTTGAATAAGAAAACAAAATTGTCAAAAACAAAAAAAACATAGAGCCCAAGCTGTTGGAAATATATTAAAAAGGAAAGTGCAAATGATTGGAATTAATACACCGTCTAAGGATCATTGCTCCTCAGATACTATATAGACTGGTACGTACGAAATACATGTATCATTATAAAAGGGGGTGATCCGCATAGGTATATATAAGACAAAAATGTAAGAATGCATCTTGTCCAACGCGGTAGCTCATGTTCCTATCTAAAGTTCGGGATCCTGGACAATCATTGCTCAAATCTTGACTTTGGATCAAAGGATTGCTTTTCTCTGCCTTGATGGTGCACGAATACTATGAAAAAGCCCTTTCAAGGAGGTAACGTTTCAATGTCAACTGCAATCACAGTGATATATAATCCTGGGTTTCATATCGTCATTCCATTAGGAAGTATGAAATTATACAAACTTTTAGGTTTAAGCTTAATTGTTTTTGTGCTCAATCAAACCACGTGTACCACTATATGATTGACGTGTGTTTGTAATCCTTATATATAATCATTGAAAGATTATCATTATTTATTATTCATTTATTCTATCTTTCTACTTTCTATCTCTAAACTCAAATTATTTCTTAATATTTTGGAGCCTATAACAGGACTCAGTTTTTAAGACACATTCAATTCAAGTGCAAGGATAAACCAATACGCAAGTTAACTCCACTTCAATAAATATTCAAGTAGGCATGATTGAAACTAGGGCATTGGAAAGAGCACGTCTGGTTGAACCGCAAAGCAAAAATGTTGCCTAAGAGGTGCCCATTTCAATGAATGGTGGAAGGAAACATATTAAATGAGGCCCAAGAAGAAGTGAGGAACCTGAACCAAAAGATACTACAATAGCTCATAGACGTGAGAAGGTTAATGGAAGAATATAAAGGGAAATGAGAAGAGAAAATCAAGAGTTCAAGATTTGAAGTGTTGAATTGTGAACGATCTGAATTGCCTAAAATTTAAGTTATCCATAAAGCCTTGAGAGGTGATGAAGGAAATGAATAGTTGGATCATATGATAACAGATCATGAAAGAAAGATGGAAGTATGGAATTAGAATAAATGTGAACCACGACTAGCAACATCTTGAGTATTACTAGCTCTGATTCTAGAGGTACCATTACTATGGAAAAATAAAGTGCTATCCCTAGAGGAGCAAATAAGGGGGCAAAACACAGGAAAAGTAAAGTCCAAACTTGAAAGAGTCTATAAATAGTTGGTAGGATGTTGTTTCTCTAATGTAATAGAGGTGAACAAGCCTATTGAGAAATTTGTGTCTCCTAAATTTCTAGGCTACAAAGGAACCAAAGACCCTATCACTAATGTCTTTCTTTTCAAGACAACCATGACCTCTATTGGCATGCCTCGAGATAAGACAAATGCAATGTTGTGTGAACCCTTTTTTGCCACTTTGCATGATTAGATATAGAAATGGTTTAGTGATATGAAATCAGATAGCATTACATCATTTGCCCAGCTCGTGAGATTATTCTTGTTGTATAGCTCCTTAGTGAGCAATTTGAAAAAGTCCCACATGGATTAGGAACCATAGTGGGTGTTGTATTTTGGGCTACAAATAAAGCCCCCTACTCCACTTTGAAAACATCCCAAAATTTGTATATCTTCTTCTCTTTTGTAAAGGTAATTGATTAGCTCAAATTTTCCCAATTAGTTGTAATTTTAGAGTTCATTCATTTGGAGATAGTGGATGTGGTCAACAAGGCCCGATGACATAGGCAACATTTATACCGAACCTTGTTAAATTTTTGGTGTTTTTATTTTTCTGCTTTAATATATGCTTTAGTTTCTTTTAGCATTATATTTCCAATATCATTATTTTGTAGGGCTAATTTGAGTTCTATTTATTTAAATCATAAGTGAATAGTAACTACTTAGAATAGGAAAAATATACCCAATTTTCCCAACAATTGGTATTAGAGATGAAGGTTTCTACCTAGGCATTTTTTGTATTCCATTTGTTTGCTATTGGAATATAGTTGCTATTTGTTATAATGTGAAGAAATGGTGGAAGAAAAGTCTCCCTCAAATAAAGGCCAACCATCCACGACAGGTAGAACAATGGTGATGAATGCAAGGTTTAAGGTGAAGAAGTTTGATGGAACTATTCATTTTGGCATATGGCAAGGCGAAGTTCTAGATGCTCTGTTTCAACGACGTCATTTTGGCATGTGGAGCAAATGAATTTGAGTGAAAAAATATCAATCGATTGGCATATGGTATAATTTTTTCGTGTCTTTCAAGAGAACAAAAGTACACGTTCATAAAAGAAAACATCCGTGAGTAAGTTATGGAAGTCATTGGAGAATAAGTTCATGAAGAAGATCAGACATAATCGACTCTATCTGAAAAAGAAGTTGTCCTCTTTTGTATACCTTCCAAGAACCACAATAAAAGACCACATTACTTCTTTTAACATTTTAGTAGTAGATTTGTTAAATATAGATGAAACTTTTAAAGATGAAGATTTAGTCTTGATGTTGTTAGCCTCCCTTCTTGATGAGTTTGATCACCTTATTACGAGCTTGCTCATTGGGAAGGATAAAGTTTATTTTGAGAAAGTTTGCACTACTTTGTATAGTTATGAAATTAAAAATAAAGTAGGAATGAAGCAACATAGGCACTATATGTAAAAGGGCATTTGTAAACTCAATAGAAAGGAAGGAGAGGCAGATCTCATTCAAAAGGAAGGCTTGGTAAAGAGGAATGTTCCTTTTGTCATGAAAAAGTTCATTGGAATAAAAAATGTTCGAAGCTACAGAAGAAAGGAAAAGTTGTGCCATTTGATGCATGTGTAGCTGAAAGAAATTCAAATTCAATTTTTGCATTGGTTGGTTCATCAACAGCATCCCATCCTAGTGATTGGATTTTTTATTCAACATGTACCTTCCATATGTCTCCTAATAGAGTGGTTCTTTAAGTTTGAAGAATTAAACAGTGGAGTGTTTTTCATGGGTAATGATTATCCATGCAAATTTTTGAGGATCGGTACAATTCGTTTAAAAAATTAAGATGATTCAACCAGGTTCTTGAAAGATGTTCATTATGTCCTAGATATGAAAAAGAATCTCTTTGTTATGGGAGTTATAAAATCAAAAGGCTTCACTATAACCATACGAAAAGGGGTATTGAAGGTTACTTCTGAAGCACTTGTGGCGATGAAAGGTGTTTAGAAGAATAACTTGTACTACTACCTTGGTAGTAGGGTTATTGGGATAGCATCAACAACAATTTTGGAGGAAGAAAAAGATTTCGAAACTACTAAGCTATGGCATATGAATTTGGGACATACTGGTGAAAAATCTTTTCACATTTTGTTAAAGAAAGCCCTATTGAAAGGTGTGAGAACTGACAAGTTGGAATTCTGTGAGCATTGTGTATTATAGAAGCAAAAAGAGTAAGCTTTGGCACTGCACTGCATAATATAAAAGGAATTTTGAATTACATCCTTACTGTTGTATAGGGCCAACAAGAAATCCATTCATGAGTGGAAAACATTATTATATCACTTTCATTGATGACTTTTCAAGAAGAGTTTAGGTGTATCACATAAAGAAGAATGATGAAGTGATGAAAATTTTTCTCAAGTGGAAGAAGAAGGTTTGGTGTATATTGTCAAATACTAGGTTAGGCAAGAAGTGTTGGGCTGAGGTTATGATGTATGCATGTCATCTTGTTAACCATCTACCATCGTCTATTTTTGAAGACAAAACGCCTATGGAGGTATGGTTTGGAAAACTTACTAGAGATTAAGATTTCTTACATATGTTTGGTTCTAAAGGATATAGACTATGGTGTCTTGAAACCAAAAATATAATATTCAATAGAGATGTTACCTTTAATGAATATGCCTTGTTGAGAAAGGCTGAGAAGATTGATGGCACTATGCAATAGGTGGAGCAAACTCCAAAGCAGGTAGAGCAAACTCCGAAACAAGTGGAGTTTGAAAGTAGAATTATTAATTTAGTTGGTGAAGATAAAATAGAAGCTGATCCTTCATTAGTAAAAGATGAATCATATGAAGAAGATGTTTTAACCCAAGAACCTCCACAGTAACAAGAAGAAACTGCAGTTGATAGGCCACAACGACAAAATGTCAAGGTGCCTGCTCAATACAAAGATATGAAAGATCTACCTGCTCAATTTAAGAATACAGTGACCTATACACTTTCAATTGTGCATGATGAGGTTCCTTCCATATATAGAGAAGTAATCAGAAACCCTAAAATTGAAACATGGAAGGAAGCCATGGATGAAGAACTTTTGTCCCTTTAGAAAAATAAGACATGGAAGTTGACACAACTACCTAAGGGAAAAAAGGAAATTGGCTACAAATAGGTGTATGCAAAGAAATAAGGATTTCCTAACAAAGATGGTGTTCTTTACAAGGTAAGATTGGTGGCTAAGGGCTACGCTTAGAAGGGGGGAATCAATTATAATGAGGTATTTTCTCCAGTTATAAAACATTCCTCCATTAGAATTTTGTTGGCCTTAGTAGCACATTTGGATTTGGACGTAGTTCAAATTGATGTGAAAACCATGTTTGTACATGATGAAGTGGAAGAGGAAATCTATATGTTTTAACTAAAAGGGTTTAATGTTGCTAGTAAAGAGAATTGGGTTTGCAAGTTGAACAAATTTTTGTATGGATTGAAGCAATATCTGAGGCAATGGTACAAATGATTTGATCAATTTATGTTGCAACATAAGTACACTAGAAGACATATGATCATTGTGTGTATTTTCACAAGCTACAAGATGAGTCTTTCTTCTATCTCCTATTGTATGTCGATGATATGTTGATTGTATCAAAGAGCCAAGCAGAAATTGAAAATTTGAAGGCTCAACTAAATCAGGAGTTTGAGATGAAAGATCTAAAAGAAGCCAAGATGATTCTCAACATGGAGATAAGCAAAGACAAGAAGAAGGGCAAGCTTAGTTTGACCCAGAGTTAATATTTAAAGAAGGTACTACAATGTTTCAGTATGAATGAGCAGAAAAAACTTATAAGTACTCTACTTATTCCTTATTTCAAGCTTATTGCTCAATTATTTCCTAAGAATGATGCAGAATGAGAATACATGACAAATTTATCGTATACAAATGCATTTGGTAGCATTATGTATGCAATAGTGTGTACAAGACCTAACATTTCACATGCGGTTGGTGTTGTAAGCAGGTACATGCATGATCCTCATAAAGAACATTGGTTGGCTGTGAAATGGATTCTATGGTATATTTTAAATGTTGTAGAAGTTGGTTTAGTATTTGAGTAGGATAATACTGTTGATAAATATGCAGTCAAATATTATGATTCTAACTATGCTAGAGATTTAGATAAGCATCGGTCAACTATTGGTTATGTGTATACTCTTACTAGAGTACTAGTCAGTTAGAAGTCTACCTTGTAGTCTACAGTTGAATTTTCTACTATAGGGGTAGAGTATATGGAAGTTATAGAGGTTGTGAAGGAAGTTATTTGGTTACTAGGATTGCTTGAAGACTTGGGAGTTAGTCAAAAGCATATTAAGGTGTTTTGTAATAATTAGAGTGCTAGTCATTTAGCAAAGAACCAAGTCTACCATGCACGTACAATGCACATTAATGTTCATTATCATTTAATGCGAGAGATTAGTGGAGAAGGTGGAGTACTAATTTAGAAGATTAATACTATAGAGAATCTCGCATATACGATGACCAAGGTGGTGACAACAATTAAGTTTGAACATTGTTTGGACTTGATTAACATTCTACAAATTTGAGTTGGCATTGTTATTAATGATCTAGAGATTAAAGAAATCATTTGAGAATCACTAAGTCGTTAAGATGGAGAGTTTTTGTATAGCTCCTTAGTGAGAAATTTGAAAAAATCCCACATGGATTAGGAATTATAGTGGGTGTTATATTTTGGGCTATAAATAAATCCCATCTTCCACTTTGAAAGCATCTTAAAATCTATATTTTTTTTCTTTTGTAAGGGTAATTGATTATCTCAATTTTTCCCAAGTAGTTGTAATTTTGGAGTTCAACCATTTGGAGATAATGGAAGTGGTTAACGATGCTTGAGGACATAGGTAACATTTATACCGAACCTTGTTAAATTTCTAGTGTTTTTATTTTTCTACTTGAATATATGCTTTAGATTCTTTTAGCATTATATTTCCAATAACATTATTTTGTTAGGAAAATTTGAGTTCTATTTATTTAAATCATAAGTGAGTAAAAACTACTTATAATAAGGAAATATACTCGATTTTCCCAACAATTCTTCACTTATTATGCAAGCAATGAACCCTGGAGGAAAGATCCATGTCACTTATTCTCAGTTACTCATGGAGTTAAACAATCTATCTATCAAAGCGTATGTGAAAATATTTTGTGAAGAGAAAATCAAAATCTGGCAAAGAGAAGATCAAAATCTTTGATTGTCCAAATTTTATAGAAGAATAAGCATTTAAAAGGGAAGTTTTAAGGAGTTTAGGACTATTTTAATAACTCACTAAAATGGTACCTCGAATTTTGGAAGAGGTTTTTGAAGAAGCATAAAAAGTTTTCCACCCTGAGAAAAAATTAAGACCAATCAAGAAAGTGTCATAGTTGAAGTCCCCTCAAAGGGAAAGAAAAAGAGAAATTAAAACCAACAAAACAAGAAACGCAAACACTTTAACGAGTGAATGGTTTGCTGGACAACCTTTTAGAAGAGGTAATTCATGGAGCAAAAACACCAAGTTGTGGGAAGCTTGCTCTTCTTCTTTTGAGGACCACTACTAAGGGTAAGCCTCGTTAAGGCCGTAATTCAAATGGAGGACAAGCATAATATTAGGTAGTCACCATGAATGCGAGCACCACAAAATAACATGACTAAATGTTATGCCTTTTTATGTGCGAAAACTTGGTGTACAAATTTTGTATTTTTTTAAATAGCTTACAAGTGAAAAAATCACATATAGAAAATACCGAGTACGCTTCTAAGGTCAGTTTAAAAAGGAATCATATGGTTTTTAAATAGTTCAAAAAATTCTTAAAAATGAAAAATTAAACCTAAATATTTTGTCACAATAGTTGATTTTGAAGTATCTAATGTAATGATATAAAAGTAAGATAGATTCAACAAACATTAGGCAAATAAACATTTATATTCGGTAGAGAATTTATGGGATAAATTTAGTTAGTTAATCATGATTGCTCAATATTAAGTAAGTTATTAAATATATAAATTAAGATTATTATTTCTCCCTTTTTTGTAAGAAAATATCCTAAGATAGAGACCAAATTCTTTATTAATTAAACATTAACTTGCCACCTTTGGTGGGATCGACATTTAAATCATAATTAAATTATGTTTCATTTCTAAGGATTAATCTATTTAATTGCCACCTTTGGTAGAGCTGGCAATTTAAACTCTCATTAAGGTGTCTAAGTTAGATTAATGATTTAAGTATCTAAAAACTAACTTTTAGATTTTAAAACTACTATGAAAAATATGTCGTAAATATATATTTTAATAATAATTCTTAAAAAAGATATAAATTTAATTAGTTCATTGATTGACCATTTATCCTTATATGTGTTGTATGAGATTTCGAATGGCCCGTACTGATATGGGAGAGTGTTAAGGATATAGTGAACCAGGAAGGATTATGACATCTAAACCTCAAGATTCTTAAGTTGAGCTACAATGTCCCTTGTTTGCATAATGTGCTCACGCACACCTTTCACACTAGTCAATCTTAAGAAAGAGAACTTCATAATAAGGGTGCTTGCTAAAGCCTTATCTGAAGTGACAAACTGATCATCAATGACCTTTAGCATGTCCTGAACATTGTTATGCTCATCAAAAGAACCACAAATACCAGTAGAGATCTTAGTCTTCATGAACATCATGCTAAGGCGATTAGCTCCCATTGTTCATTAAGGATGATATTCGTTAGAGTGCTGGTTTCAGTAAATTTAGGTGGTTCATTTTTTGTAATAGCATAGTTAATATCTACCACCCTAGATGAAGTAGAGTTCTTTCCTTCCATACTTTATAATTATCCCCTTTCAATTTGGGAATGTCACAACAAATATCAGAGAAATTCATAAGTTATGAAGCTGGGATGAAATATTATATGCTTATAAAAATTTGAGACCTAAATTAAAGTCATTCTTTATCAATGTAAATCATGAAAAATATGAATCTAGTGACATAAAACTTGCGTGTGGGCTAAAGTTATAATCCAATTAGATTCAACTTAACTTTACGATAAAACTATCAAATTATGTTCCTTTTTCTAATCCTAATAGGTAAATTAGAAAAATATAATTTGATATTCTATCCTAATTAATCACACTAAATATAATTGAAATTTATTTGATATGGACCTAATTAACCTAGAGGAGGTTAATTTTTATCAATTCATAACTTAATAACCTAAAAAAAGCAGCTAGGCATGCAATCACATGTAAGAATAAATTGTGGAAATAAAATGGTAATACACGATATTTTTAAGTGGAAATAATCGAGGCCACTACCATGACCTAAGAGGAAAACCACCGATCCATCGGACCACCTAACTTTTCACTATGAAAATCAAATGTTCAAGTACAAACTCAATCTTATGTTGCCCTCCATAGGATAGTGCTATAATGTAATTTACTTACGAACCCTTGTTTTGTTTTCACAGTTTCTGAAGTTAACATGAGCGGTTTCTAGACGAACTTTCCAATGAGCTTTTTGCCAATCAGAAATAATGACAAATCAGCTGCAAAAGGGTTAGTATAAAAACACAAGTGTATGTGTATGTTAGAGAACGATTTAACAATGAATAATCCTAACTAGATGATTCAAAATATATGTCACTTAAATTAAATCAACTAAAAAATCTTAGAGTAAGTATTACAATTATCAAATCATTAAACTCCACTTAGCAACATAGCTGTTTAAAGAGCATACGCATCTCTGAATGAGACATATGCAGTATAGGCATGTTCATAAGAACAAAGTAAATAAAGTAGAAGGGAAATCAGACTGTAGCGTTAAGAATTAAAAGAAGCTTCACAAAATTTTCAAGAAAATTGATTTCTATCTAATATCACCGCTTCTTACTTAAGTAAACATATATAAATGTATATTACCTATATCATTCAACGTGAAGACCAATAAAGCTTACCACTTTCCCTATATATATATATATTAACCATTTGAATTAAGTTCCTATGTCATTTCTCTTATTTATTTCTTTTCTTTTGTTTTCGACACTAACAACTCATCAATTTCTTCGACAGTTCGGCAATTGCAGCATACCTCACTTTAGTTTTTGCAATAATATATATATAGCACCATTTCCCCTCTTTTTTGGAAACTTTGCCTTTTATTTTTTTATTGTAAAAAATAATTTCTTAAAACACATCTTAAAAATATTAAAGCATATCTAAAAATATTTAATTAATAATTACATAAATTTATTAAAGTTTAAATAAATATTTTAGCACCAAAAATAATTTTAGATTTATGAGCATGTGTTATTTAATGCATGAATACAATCTCATGTGTTGTAGTTATAAAATATGTACTTGAAGTGCGACTATCTAGAATCGAGTATTTGTTCAACTTTTCTTAATAAACTTGATAGTAGGTCTAAAAACAATTTTATAGGTAAACATTTTTCCACGAAAATAGCAACAGTCATAGTCTTTACAGACATCCCCTTTGGCATTTTCGTGTGTCAAACCTATCACTCACTACATGATACTTATAAAAATAAGATAAAAATATAATGATATCCCAGACTCCATAATGAAACTATTTTATAGTCCTGTGAATCCATCTTTACTGCAACTTGAAAAGATTGTAACTACATAGAAATAAGCAAAGTGTATAAAATAGTAATATAGTATGCATTCATACCAATCAAGCTTAATTAAATATGTTATCATGAGATTATTTTATTTGAAAACCAAAAAATAAAGTCATTTCACCTACAATAGACATTTCAAATTCATTTCTCATAACATGCACAAAATCATCCACTAGTGTACTAGATGTGGATCCAAAAATTATGTCATCCACATAAATTTGAGCAATGAAAATCTCATCACTACTCTTTTTAATGAATAGATTCTTATCAACTCCTCCTCAAATAAATCCCTTGTTCAAGAGATAGTTGGTAAGTCTCTCATACCATGCTCAAATAGCTTGTTTCAAACCATAAAGAGCTTTGTTAAGTTTATAAACATTATTTGGAAATTTCGGATTGACAAATCCTTTTGGTTGTTCCACGTATAACTATTCATTCAAAAATCCATTCAAAAAGGTAGACTTAACATCCATTTGATATAATTTGAATTTCATGTGATAAGCAAAGGTTTCATCAAAGTCAACTCCTTCTACTTCCATGTAGCCTTGAGCTACCAACCTAGCCTTATTTTAGGTACTAATATCCACACATGATTTATTTCAATTTGAGCTAACACATCCTGCATGGCATTTATCCAAAATTCATCCTTAAGGGCTTCATTCACATTTTTTGGTTCAAATTGAGAAAGATAACATAAATGGGTTACCTCACTTATTTGTCTTGTTCTTATTACCATGCTTTCATTAGGATCTCCGATTATATTCTTAATAGGATGATTTTTTGAAGTGCGGGTTGGATTTATCATTGATAAGGTTGATGTTTTTTCCTTCTTTTCTTCTCTTTCCTCTAACTCCTATTCTTTTGTTCCAATTATGTAACTGGTCATTATTAATTAAGGTTTTGTGAGATTTTCTTCATTATCAATTTTTTCACTTGTAATTTGCTTACCTACATCATCTATAATGACATTTATGGATTTCATAACAACATTAGTTCTATAGTTGAAGACTCTATAGGCTCTATTGTTTATGGAATAACCAAGAAATATACCTTTATCACTTATTGAATCAAACTTTTCCAACTATTCTCGATCCCTAAGTATGTAGCATTTACTTCTAAAAACATGCATGAATTTCATATTGGGTTTTTTACCTCTCCATATCTCATAGGGAGTTTGGTTTGTACCTAGAAAAAGATATACACTATTTATAATGTGACATGCAGTGTTTATAGCTTAATCTCAAAACCTTTTAGAGACTCCCTTGGCATGTAGCATTACTCTTTCCATCTCTTGAAGTATCCTATTTTTCTTTTCAACTACTCCATTTTGTTAAGGTGTGATGAGAGTAAGAAATTCATGAAAGATGCAATGTTCTTTGCAGAAGATAGCATACTTGGTATTTTCAAACTCTTTTCCATGGTCTATTCTTAGTCTCTTGATGGTTACTATTTTGTCACTAGCTTCAACCTACACTCTTGTACAATGTGATATGAAGAACTCAAAAGTATATGACTTATCTTTAAGAAAGTCTACCAAGTGTAGCGAGAAAAGTCATCTATTACAACTATGATATATTTCTTAACTTCAATACTTTTTGTTCTCATAGGACCCATGATATCAATATTTATCAATTCCAATACTTTGTTTGTATTAATACTCTTGATCTTCTTATGAGAAATCCTAATTTGTTTACCTAATTGACATGGTCCACATATAGGTGTTTCAAATTTTGGGAGAATAGGTAAACCACGCACAGTCTCGATTTTACTTAATCTAACCAGATCTTTAAAATGCATGATGACTCTATGAAAATAGAGTCATTAGTGCACTTTTTCACTTAATATTTACTTGTTTTATTAATAAATAGTATTTTTGTGGTTAAAAAATTAAAATATAAACTTTTTAGTGAACTGACAGAGCAAGCCACGTGGACACCACGCAATCACGGAGAGCGAATCACATTACGCCGCGTGTGAGAAGGACGAAACACGTGCCACGTGTCAGCACAGCTTTCAATCCGAGTTCAGAAATTAGTCAACTTGTCATGACATGTGTCACCACGATATTGCTCTGTGCATTCCACCTGTGTACCACGCCATCCATTCCCACGAATCACGTCGTGCCACATGGTGCTGACTCGGAAAACGTTGAATCTGACCAGTCTCCCCTGCCATGCGTCGCTCTTTGATTCACCCAATAAAATTCTGATTCCACGTGTCACGCTGTGATTCGCCAAAACTGTCAATGTTGCTTGTTTTGATCGTATCCCTTGATTTGAAGCTGATCAGATGGCCCAGATCACACCTTAGCTTTAATTTAAGCCCCTAATCACTCCATAAACCCTAATTTGCCTCCATTAGCATAATTTTGGTCAGTGTTTAGAGCTAAAATGAGAGAAATATATAGAAAAATTCAAGAAACGACACAATTTTGGTGGAGATTCAAGAGATTGATTGTATTTCTTTTTCTACTCTTTTATTTATTAATTTTATGTCTTTTTTTATGAAAAATATGAGATTTATGAACACAATTATGTGTAATTAATTTATTAATCTAGGGATCTTATGAACCCAATTTTCACCATGTGATGATCTAATATTTTTTCCCAATTATATTATTTAATCTAATTTTTATGCTATTAATTGTTTGGCTAACAATTTATCTAAAGAGGCAATTAAATAGATTTGAGAAAATTATTTAATTGTTTGTCTTGATTAAATAACATGCATAGTTTCTAGGCAGATATGTATGATTCTTATGTGTGTGATCCATAATTGATGAACTTAATAAGTAGTATGCAATTTAATTGGTATGAGAGTGTGATTAAATTAATTACTATATGATATGTGGTTTACTTGAGAGAGGAATACATGCTAGGTTTGATTCAATTGATCATGTAATTAATTGATATTATATTGGGGGGATTTTAGTGATTCACATGTTTAGAAAATTGGGGGATTAAGTATTCTTAGATATTTTCTCATATATCTTTTTAGTCACAAAATCTAATTTAATTAATTATTGCTATTTACTTTTAGTTATTTTAATTTTACTTTCTTAAGATATAAAAACACCAAAAAAATTGATTTTTATTATTTTTAGTTTTAAAAATTAGTTTCTAAGAAAATAATCTATGTGGGAATGATCTTTACTTATCATTATATTACTTGTTCCAATACGTATACTTGCATATTTATTGCACACACAATTTGTGTGGCGATCAATGCATATGACCTAGCTTTTCGTGCCACAAGATAGTTGAGTCATTTCTATCTAGCTTTAAAATTCACTCTTTTGATCTATAACAATACTGTTTGTAAATTGCACATTAAAATCACTGTCACATATTTGACTTATGCTAATCAATTTTTCCTTGAGTCCTTCCACATATAAAACTTCATCAAGTTTAGGGATACCTTTTATTTTAAGAGAGCTTTTTCCAACAATTTTAGATGTTTTACCATCACCAAAGGTAAATGTCCATTCATTGTATTCTTGAAAGGTTTTAAACAAAAAACGGTTCCCAATCATTTGTCTAGAGCATCCACTATCAAAATACTATGTGGTATTTGATTTAGCTTTAAATTCTATGTAGGCCACAGAGTAGTATAACTCAGATTTCTTAATCCATCTTCTTTTAATTTTGGAAGTTTGAGTTACTAGTTTCTTAGGTTCCCCTTTTTGTGTAGTTCTTGTAGTAAAAAAACTTATGTTTTGAAAATGTTTGAGGTGTCCTAGAAATATTTGTACGCACGATAGAATCATAAGTATAAAGAAATCTACACTTAGGTCTAATGTGTCCTTTCCTACCACAATGATGACAGATGGGAAGCTGTTGATTGTTCATCTATGTATAGATGTAGAAATTACCTTTAGAGTGATAAGGTGTAGAAATTACCTTCCTTGCTTAAGCAATGGTGGGTTTTACAAATTGAGTTTTGGATGATGAAGGTGTTGACTGTTCACCTATGTATCCAAATCCTCTCTTAACTCCGTGTAGTTTTTCATAGTCTAAGACTTTGGTCAATTTTTTAGCACCAATGATCAAATTCATCACCGTCTCTTTAGGAATAATAAGTTCTTGCCTAAGATTTTTTTTTCCTCAGTGGTTTCTACAAGTCTCAAATTTAGGGCATTAATATGTTCAGACAATTCCTTTTTATCTTTCTCTAGGCTAGATAAGTTTAGTTACTTCCACAAGTAATTTATCTCTCTCTTCCTTGGCACTTAGACAATCCATGAATAGTTTCTCATAATTTGATACATCAAACTTAAACAATAAGATAGAAGAGTTTACTTCTTCATTTTCTTCATCCGAGCTAAATTTAGAGTCATTGTGGTATGCTTTGCAAGTTGCGGTGAAGGTACAATAATTAGTGTCACCATTCTCTGAGTTACTAGCATTTTCTTGCTCACTTTCTGTGTCACTAAGTGTAGTATTAAAGGTTTTTCCAACTTTCTTTTCACTGTTAACACATTCTGTAGAAATATGGCCAAAGCCCCTACAAGTAAAACATTGAGGAGTAGTGGGCGTACTTTTCTTACCATCAAGGCTAAGAAGCTTGGTTTCCTTTGACTTTAAGTCCTTCAAATGATTGGATTGTCCCTTGTAAGTTTGATTACTTAGTTGACCCTTCTTCTTCATGAACTTTTTAAATTTTTGTGCTAACAAGACTAGTGATTCATCATTCATATCCTCATCACTATCAAAGATGTCTTTTTGGAAGCTTTTGAATGCCACATCCTTGTTTTTCTTGGGTGGATTAGGAGTTAGCACATAGGTTTGGATTGACCCAACAAGTTTATCAATGTTTAGTGTGTCCACATTCTTGCTTTCCTCTATCGTTGTAACTTGCATCTTGTAGTTTGCTATTAAGAAGCTTAGGAGTTTGTGTACTTGTATAGGTTTTGGAATTTTCTCACCAAGATTAGAACAAGCATTAGTGATATCATAAAAATGAGCATAGAATTTACCAAAAGTTTCAATATTGCTCATTTTAATGGAATCAAACTGAGATTTTAGCAATCTCAATTTTGTTTGTTTCACTTGGGAAGTTCCCTCATGAGCAAGAGCAAGTGCATTCCATGCATCTTTAGCAGTCTCACAATTGAAGATGCGACAAAAATCATCCATCGACATAACAACAAAGATTGAGTTTAGACTTATTTGGTTTGCCCCACTAAGGGTGCATTCTTCAGTGGTCTAGTCTTTTCTTGGATTTATGATTGTTACACCATTTTTTGTTACCGAAGGTGGTTCCCAACCATCAAGAATAGCATAGCATACTTTTTCATCTTGTTTGAGAAAGACTTGCTTACAAGCCTTCTAGTAAGGGTAATTATACCTATCAACGAGTGAGGGTCTAACAAATGACTCGCCTTCTTTCATTTGGTCCATAAGTAGGAGTATGTGTCCCTAAGGATAAAACTCACTAAGTGTATCTAGTGTTTGCTTTGATACCAATTGAAATTTTATATGATATGGACCTAGTTAACCTAGTGGAGGTGAATAGATTATTTTTAATTTTTATCAATTTATAACTTAATAACCTAAACAAAGAAGTTAGGCATGCAATCGCGTATAAGAAAGTGTGGAAATAAAAAAATAGCACATGATATTTTTAAGTGGAAATAACCTAGGCCATAACCAGGACCTAAAAGGGAACACACCAGTCCACAGGACCACTTAACTTTCTACTATGAAAATCAAATGTTTAAGTAAAAACTAGGTCTTATGCTACCCTTCCTAGGATACTACCCAATGTACTTTACTTATGAGCCTTTGCTCTATTTTCATAGTTTCTAAAATTAGCTTGAGTAGTTTCCAGACTAACGTTCCAATGAGCTTGTCGCCAATCAGAGATGTTCATGAATCAACAGCAAAATAGTTAGCACAAAACCAAAATATAAGTCAATTAAAACAAATCATCTAGCAAATCCTAAAGCAAGTATTACAATTGTCAAATCATTAAACTCCACTTACAAACATAGCTGTTTAAAGAGCATAAGCGTCTCTAAATGAGACAAATGTAGTATAGGCATGTTCATTAGAACAAAGTAAATGAAGTAGAAGGGAAATCAAATTTTAGTGTTAAGGATTAAATGAAGCTTCACAAAATTGGCAAGCAAATTGATTTCTAACTAATATCACCCCTCCTTGCCTAAGTAAACATATATAAATGTATATTACCTATATCATTCAAATTCAGATATATATACATATTAACCATTTGAATTAAGCTCCAAGGTCATTCCTTTGTTTTATTCCTTTTCTTTTGTTTTCTCAACAATTCGACAATTGTAACACACCCAATTTGCCGACATAAACATATATAAATGTATATTACCTATATCATTCAAACTCAGTTATATATATATATATATATTAACCATTTGAATTAAGCTCCTAGGTCATTGATAAATGTATTTTATATAGTTATTTTCATCTATTTTATTAATTAGAATTACTATGTTCTTGACATTTTTAGTTAATTTTAGTGGAATAAATTAATATTTACTGTTTATTTGTTAAGGAATATATTTTAAGAAAATTAAAGAATTTGAATCGAAAATGTACTTAATTACAAATTTATGTATGAAAATATAATTTAAAATAAAATAATGTTTAATTGTAATTAATAAAAGTATAAAATATAATTTGAATTAAAATAGGGCTTAATTGCAATTAAATAAAGTTGAAAAGTTAATTTCAATTAAATCGGAGGGCTAAAATGCAATTACTGAAATTTATTTTCTACGTAGGAAAATAAGGCAACTCGCGCAATCACCAACGCACGACACCAACGGTTCGATCAGGAAATCAACAGCTACGATGAGGCGCGTGGAACCAGACACGACAATCTCGAATGGACGCAGGTATTCAGGTTCACTTTGCTCGGTGTCGAGTGGGCCCCACCTGCCACGTAGGCCGGCGTGTAGGGTGGGACCCACATGTCTGTTGCGTGTCTGCCAAAAGAAGTGGTGTCGTGTGGCACAGTCTATAGATTCTTAGTTCGCCCTGCCATTCCAACGAGTAATAAAATGCCACGTGTCCAAAATATTATTTCAGCTAATCTAGAGATGGCACGTGTCATGTGTTTCTTTAAATCAAAAACATAGAAACGACACGCGATCCCAGCATTTTCTACGTGCCCCACGTGTTCTCGATGGTAATAATCCTATGTGACACATTCTTCGTTTGCTCTCTCTTCACAGCGAATAAATGGCTACCACGTGTCTCATTATATCTTTCAGTGAATCAGATGGAGACACGTGGCAGCATGAATTGAAACGAAAATCAGGAGTGATGCACGTTCCCTTGTTTTACGCTATATATATTTTACACGCGTGATTGCGTGTTTCAAAAATCTTGGCCCCCCACGCAGATTTAATTATTATTTTCAATATACCATTTTGTCTCCAGCATGTAGAAAAATTATATTTTATGATGTATTTTTTTTAGAGATTTGATGTTATAAATAGGGGATTATTATGATAAATTTGGGGGTTGGGTTTTGGGGAGACTTGGACTGTGGAACATGCAGAAGCCATTTTTGGCTTCTGTTGTGTTCTGCGTGTGCCAGAAAATTTAGGAGTAGAAATGTTTTAATTTTCTTTCTGTTCTTGAGAGAATATTCCTTAATTGTTGTAATTTAATTTTTATTTATGAAGTAATTTAATTTTTCTAGGGTTGTGTTTTATCTAAATTTATGAAGCTTGAATTTAAGTATTTTTGAAAGATTTATAAGAATTTTAATTTGTTTATTCTATTTATGCTTAATGCTTTTGATTATTGGAAAACTTATCAATTGATCCGTGTCACTTAAATAAACTTGGAAGAGGCATTTTTGTGTATATTGCTTATGGATAGAATAACATGTATATATGAAGGATAGGAATATACCTTTATCGTATGTGTGGCCATTTGAGAACTTAGAACGTAATGAATCTTGGTGAATTTAATTCTCATAGGAATATAGTGAATTAATTTAGCAAGGTGTGTCTATATGGAGCTCGGAAGAGATGTATGGATAAAATTAGAAGTTCTTAGTTAACAAATTAAATTTACTAAAAAAAATATAAATCAAGAGAAAATAATATGATTCGAGTAGATTAATTTGGTGAAAAACTACAATCCTAGAATTCTTTTATTTTGTTATAAAAATCTTTAGTTAACTTTATTCCAATTAACGATTGTTTTGGATAAAATCAGAGTGAAATAATTTTAGTACTCAACAAACTATAATAGAAAATCTCGGTGTGAACGATACTTTACTTATCAAATTTTATTACTTGTGACCGTGTATACTTGCACAATTTTATGTTCTCCTAAAAGAGACAACATTCATTCCTCTGATTTATTCCTTTTCTTTTGTTTTCTCAATAGTTTGACAATTAAAGCACACCTCATTTTAATTTTTGCAGTATATATATATATATATATATATATATATATATATATATATAACCCATGTTGTTGTACATGTTCTCTTAATGATATTTTGCTTTTACTTTCGGCAACACGCTTTTTCCCTTTTTTTATAGCTTTGCCTTTTATTTTTTTATTTTAAAAATCATTTATTAAAATATATCCTAAAAATTTTAAAATATATCTAAAAATATTTAGTTAATAATTACAAAAATTTATTAAAGTTTAAATAAATATTTTAGCACCAACGTAATTTTAAATTTATGAACATGTGCTATTAAATGCATGAGTACAATCCTATGTATTATATTTATAAAATATATACCTAAAGTATGATTTTTTGGAACTCAAGTATTCGTTCGGCTTTTCGTGATAGACTTAATAGCAAGCCTAAAAAAAATTTATAAGTAAATATTTTGTTCACAAAAATAGTCAATACTCATAATCCTTACAATAATAAAAATTCCTATGGGATAAGATTTATTATATCACATATGATTAATCAAAATTAATATTTATTTTTCTAAATGTGATCTTAAATAAATCTTATTATAGTTTTAATTAATTAAAAATATTGTGACTACTTCCTAATTAATTAAACTATATGAATCACTTATACATTAATTAAATTATTAGGCTCAATTGTTGCATAGAACCACAGGTAATATTAATTTAATTCCAAATGTACAAATATTATATATCTTAAGATTACATGTATAAATAAATAACAATAAATTATACAAGCAAAATAAATAATATATGCACAAATTAGATTCATAAAGAGCCATTAAAAATTAATTCCATTAAGCATAAATTATTTAACCAAAATTCATATATGTAGTTTATACATACAAATACTAAAACAAATAATTTAAACATAATGTATTCAATCATAAATACATTTTAATGTGCTAAAATTATTTAAATAAATGCCACATGTCTGATAAATATTCTACACATGACAAACCAAAGTTAAATAAATTAATCACATTAAAATTGTATTTTTTTAATTCAGTAAATAAAAAAAAACATATTATGAATATATATAAATACTTTAGTACATAAAATTATTACAGAAATCACTATAGTCCAGTGGCCAAGGTGCCTACTTCTTTCCTAGTAGACTCAGGTTTGAGTCCTAGAAACATCAAATATTTTTTTTTCTCCTAATTTCATCTCCAACCTCCAGTTGGATCAACTCGACTCGACTACAATCGAATTGATACCCGACCGTATCTTGCGATTCTGGGGATGAAAATTGACATTTTTTTATCAAAATTCTCATAAGTGAATTTTCAAGTGATTCATGGTCTCAATTTGAATCAAAAATATCATTTTAAATAAAAAGTTAATTAATACATTCCAATGAACGCAAACGCCAAATTGGAATGATTCTCTTCATGGTTTTTCACGTTTCAATTCACAAAATCATTGAAAAATCAATAATGAAATCATTTATAATTTTCATAAGCATCAAAACTGATCCTTTCAAAAAACTCAATTTCAAGGTGCTCGATGAAATAGAGCAAAACAGAGATCATTCTAAACTATTTAAGACAAAGATAATATGTGCTCTGTTACCAAATATAAGCATAAATTAATCGACTCAAATACGGAATAAATAAGCTAAAGGGATCAAAAACAAGTAAAACAAGGATCTTATCTCCAGTTATTGAAATTGTTCTTATAATTCCAAACTGATTAAAATTAATTTGCTCTCTATGTGAGAAACTTCTAAACTCTTAACAACACTCAAATAGATGGTGTATTGCATTAGAATTATATGTTGAGCTTAGAGACCATAATACACATTTTATAGTCGTGCTTCCCATCAAAACATCGACATCATTACTAGCTCCAATTATAACCCATGAGCTCTTCAATAACAAAAACGTTTGGATCATTAAATGATCTACTAAAGAAAAAATAGAATGAAAAATGAAGAGTTTAAACTGATGAACGGTTTCGTTACAAGGATAAGGTGGTGCAAATGTTTCTTCAGTAAGGGTGGGAAAAACATCATTTCCTTAATAGGCAAGTCATCAAGGCTCACATTACCAGGCTCTATCATTGAACAAAAAAAAAAGAAGGAAAATAGTTAAATAAAAAAAGAGAGAATTGCAAGATAAATTTAGGTTCTATTTCAGATCCATAACCCTCCAAAACATGCTCGAAATCAGACGTGAAGTCATTAGATCAAGATTTGCATTAGGCACCAGGCTGAGACTTCCTGGATATACAATTCAGTGACGGTTTGGATCCCAACCTAATCGTACCAATGACTACTAAGCTATAGGTCAATAGAATATCTTTCCAAAGGGTTGGTACGGACAGACACCACTGGAGCAAAGACAAGGTCTTGCCCTGTTCATTCATGGTCGACACATGAAAAACAACTTCCTTATTATGGTTTTAACGCCACCCTAAATAGAGGCAATAATTTAGCCTCCCTCAACAGACTCCCACTGACCTAAAACATAAAATAAAAATTATTTCTAGCTTCGCTCGTTGTCCGATAATTGGACATGTATACCCCAATCTTGATTGGTCGACATGTCTAAACTTCAAGGGTTTGAGTGATTTTATTTCAAAGCATATGCCTCATTGAATTCAAGCTTCTCTATGGTATTTCCAAGCTCTTTGCCTAGGATGGTAATGCAAATAGGTATCTCCCACCATTCGGAAGTATCTCCCATGGAGACATTTGAGTCCTTCATAAATAATTCCTTATGAAATCTGAGAATGGAAAACGAAGCCCAAACTAAAACTGTATCTAATGAAAAATAATCTACCCTTGAAAAGGTGGATCATTTTCCAAAGTAGTCGGGTTGGGAATGCTAATATGAACAACTTTCAGAATATCATATGCTATTCTCATCCTTGAAGCATCAATATATAACTTCAAATTCACAAGGATTTGTTTGAGAATGCCATCCCTTAGTTCGGTATGTTGATTTCCTAATGCCTTTTCCAGTCTTTGTTTTCTTCCTCCAAACTCGGGGAACCATAATACTGGTCGGTACAGGTATACAGATCGGTGTATTTTATCTTGTGCAAGGAGAAGATTGGGTTGAACATGAAGGAATAGAAACTGCCATGTTCTAAGAACTACTTGAACTCCTCATAGAGCTCAAGCTTCCCGTGGAGCTCAAACCCTCTATCAAACCTATGCCACTATAACTAACAGACCATTCACTCTTGCTAATGTGCACACTCTCTAGCACTATAAGATTACTTCTAACATGAGCATAACCTAGAAGTAAAAAGTTTTAGTACAAATTTATGTAAAGAAGAAGTTTGTAATAAAATACCTTTATCAAAATGAGGAAGCGTAGGATTCAAATAGAAAATAAGATCGACCTGAAAAGAAGAATAGAGTTAGAGACGGGATGATGGGAAAAATATCCAACCAATCATGTAAAGTTTTTGAACAGCGATGATCTTACCACCTGGCTAAAATGAACTATTCATGAAAAATGAAGTTGGGTGTTGGATTGAAACAACAAATGCATGAGCATAAGTGACAGCGCATTAGAACAGCGACAATCTAAGAAAAGTTTATAATAAATGAGGGTCCCTTCAGACTACTACTCTTATATATATAAGTTGCAATGTCCTGCCATAATTCAAAATCAAAAGGGGCACGTGGGGATAAAAGCGTGAGAAGAAAGGCATTGCCAAGAATATTTAACGCACACCACCCGTACTCTTCAAACTTGTTCCTTGTGTTTGAATTAAAAGAATGGGGGACTCTATATTTAAACATAGACCATGCGCTTAGTGTTGGTCCCGGGTTAAGACCTAAGCTTGTAATTTGATTGATTTTTATGTTTAAGCTTAGCTATTTTTATGCTCAACTGAAAGTAACCACACGTGTACCTAGATGAAAAACATGTGCCTATGGCCCTATATATAATCAAGTAAAGACCTTGAGCCATCATTATTTATTTTTCAACATCAGTTAGAATGTAATTACGTTTAGAGTTAGTTTTTTGTTATGAAGTTTGTTACAACTTTCCTTTTTTCTGTATTTCAGTCATTCCTCTTTGTATATAAGAGCACTCTCCTCTTTGTAAATAATTCAATCAATATACAGACCATTTCTTCCTCTATTCCATTTCTTGTTTTCTCAACATCTTAGAAATCTAACTTGGTATCAAAGCCAAGGTTGCTCTCTCAAATTTTTTCTGGGCATCTTCTTCTTCTTCTTCATGGCAAAGACAAGCAATCATAATGCTAACAATGGGGCTAGATCGGATTCCTCTACACCCAATGGTAGTGCTCACCTGACCAACAATGAAGATCCTATGAGATCTATCATCAACCCCCTCAGCCAGTTGATCACGATAAAACTTGAAGAAGACAACTTCCTCATATGGAAATTTCAGGTAGAAAACATGATCTTGGGTTACGGTCTTGAGGATTTCATCCATGGAACCTACAATGTTCCACCTAGAATTCATGATGGAGAATCAAATCATGCCTTCATTTGCCATCAAAGACAGGACAAATTACTCGTTTCCTGGCTTCTTGCCTCGATCAGCACCAGCTACCTCCCTCAGCTAATTGGTTGTTCTTCCTCTCAAAATATTTGGGCCACCATAGAACAACTCTTCAAATCTCAATCCACTACCAAGGTGATGTTTTACAAAAAGCAAATCCAAGTTCTCAAGAAATAAAATCTTTCTATGAGAGAGTATATCTTGAAGATGAAATCCTACTTCGACATGCTTGGAGCTGCTAATCATAGTATGATAGACACTGATCTGATTCTTGCCCTCCTCAATGGCCTAGGGGATAAGTATGAGTCCATAGTTTCCATCATCTGCTCAAGAGAGATCCCCTATACCCTCCAACATGTCAATACACTTCTCTTGTCTCATGAAGGTCGTATATTACAAAAACACTCCACTACTAATGATCTTTCTGTCAATCTTGCTAACAACAAGAAAAGCTACAATGTTACTTCACAGAACAACCATCAAGGAGGAAGAGGATATAATGGGTATTGTGGTAGAGGAAGAGGGGGCAGATCCAACAATGGCAGACCTCAATGCCAACTCTGTGGTAAGATTGGACACACAGTCATCAAATGTTACTATCGTTTTGATCAAAATTTTCAAGGAAGTAGAGACAGTAACCCCTCAAGTTCTTCCAACCAGAACTACAATCCCACTCAGAACCATTCCAATCTTGCTCACACACAAGAAGAACTCCTTTTGACCAAGCCCCAACTGAAGCCTTAATTGCTATTGCTCGAAACACTACCACTGACAAGAATTGGTATCCTGATTCCGGGGCCACCAATCATATGACCAATGACATCCAAAACCTTTCATGTGGGACTGACTACAATGGAACTCAAAAAATCCATATGGGAAATGGTAAAGGCCTCTCAATCAAACACATTGGCAAAACTACTATCCCCTTCCCTTTCTACTCTCATTCCTTATCTCTAAATAATATTCTTCATGTCTCTCAATTACTAAAAATATTCTTAGTGTCTCTAAGTTCTGTCTTGACAATAAATTTTTCTTTGAATTTCATCCCTTCTTCTGTTTTGTCAAAGATCAGGTTACTAAGAAACTTCTACTCAAGGGGACTTTGCATAAAGGACTGTACCGACTTGACCTCTTGCTGCCTACCAAGACCCTTGGTCCGACCTGCCAACCCTCCTTCCAATCCCTCATATCATAAACCATTCCTCACAAAGAAAAACTCTCTCTTGACCTTTGGCATAGAAGGCTTGGTCATCCTTCTTTTCAAGTTGTTACCAAAATTCTAAATCATTGTAATATCAAATTTTCAATAAATAAAATGCAACATTACTTCTATATAGCTTGTCAAATGGGCAAAAGCCATAAACTCCCTTTTCCTACTTCTCAAACTACCTATTCTGCACCTTTATAGCTTGTGGAAGCTAATATATGGGGCCCCTCTCCCATTCTTTCTACCACTAGCCATAAATTCTACATTACCTTTGTAGATGTATTTTCAAGATTCACATGGATTTATTTCCTCAAACGCAAATCTGAAGCTTTAGATTGCTTTATTCATTTCAAAACACAAGTAGAAAATCAGTTGAACACAAAACTCAAGGTTTTCAAAGTGATTGGGGTGGTGAGTTTCAATCTTTTTCAAAATTTCTTGATAAATATGGCATCATTCACAGAGTTTCCTGCCCTTACACCTATCAACAAAATGGTATTGTTGAGAGGAAGCATAGACATGTTGTCGAACTTGGGCTTACCCTTCTTGCTCAATCCTCTGTCCCTAAACCTTACTGTCCAGAGGCTTTCTCCACTACTGTTTTCCTTATCAACAAATTGCCGTCTACAGTCCTCCAACAAAAGTTCCATCTCCAAGTTCTTTTTCGGGTAAAACCCGACTATAAACCTTTTCGTGTTTTTGGATGTCAATGTTTTCCTTATCTAAGACCCTACAATTCCCATAAGTTTGATTTTAGGTCCATTCCCTGCCCCTTTCTAGGCTATAGCGATGCTTGTAAAGGTTACAAATGTTTAGATAACAATGGAAAAATATATGTTTCAAGGCATGTCATCTTCAATGAACATATCTTTCCTTTCCAAAACAATACTTCTCAAACTTCTGAGCCACCCTCTCCTATCATATTTCCTCCATCTATAGTTGCAAGTCATCCACTTCCAACTCCACAGAATTCTTATTTTTCTGGTCATATACCAGATAATACACCTAAAATAGGTCTTACACCTGTTAATCAGGTCTTATCCCCTCCTTCTATCTCACAAAATACCTTTTCAAACAACTCAAATCAGCCTAGTTCTCATTCTAATCCAGACTCATCCAATGAAGTCTCTGAAACTATCCTTTATAATGTTGTTCCTGAGGTTGCTCCCACTAATCACTCTATGGTTACACGGTCCAAAAATGGCATCTCTAAGAAGAAAGCTTTTACTGCTAATCTTTTAGATCCTACTTGTATTTCAGTACAGGATGCCCTTCTCCATGATAGATGGAAGGAAGCCATGCTTGAAGAGTATAATGCACTTCAAAGGAATCAGACCTGGTCTTTAGTTGAACTATCTCCTAACAAGAAAACCATTGGCTACAGATGGGTATTCAAGGTCAAAGAAAACCCAGATGGCTCCATTTCCAAGTACAAGGCAAGACTTATTGCCAAAGGTTTCCACCAAAGACCTGGTTTTGACTTTGATGAGACATTTTCACCTGTTGTTAAGCCAACCACTATCAGAGTTGTCCTCACTGTGGCCCTTTCTTATGGCTGGTATTTGAGACAATTAGATGTTAACAACGCCTTTCTTAATGGAGATTTGAAGGAAGAGGGCAATATGGCACAACCCTTGGTTTTGAAACCAAAGAAGCTTTTCACATGGTTTGCAAACTCAGTAGATCCCTTTATGGTCTAAAGCAGGCTCCCAGGGCCTGGTTCGAAAAACTCAAGGGCACCCTTTTTCACACAGTGGTTGGAAGTCAAAAACTTGAACTTGACAACTTCATATCAGTTCTCAATAAACTCTTCTCACTCAAAGATCTTGGAGAATTGAATTACTTCCTTGGCATTGAAGTCCGGTCCATAGATAAAGGTCTCCATTTGTCTAAAAAAAATACATTTATGATCTCCTCAAAAGGTCAAAAATGGATCAAGCCAATCCTCTACCTACTCCTATGGTAAGTAGTCTGAAACTCACTACTACAGATGGCGATCCAGTCCCTAATGTTACTGAATATAGGAGCATTGTTGGAGCTCTTCAGTACATCACCATCACTCGACCTGAGATTGCCTATTGTGTAAATCGTGTGTGCCAATTCATGCAGAAACCTCTTGATCATCACTGGAAAGCAGTAAAGAGGATCCTTAGGTACTTGAAAGGGACTATTGATGAAGGAATCACCTTGAGGAAAACAAATAATTTTTCTCTAATAGGGTACTGTGATGCCGATTGGGGGAATGATTTGGATAATAGAAGATCCACTACTGGTTACTGTATTTTCCTTGGAGACAGTTTAATTTCCTGGTCTTCAAAGAAATAGAGTGTAGTTTCTAGATCCCTTCTTGAAGGTGATCTGTGACAGCCAATGCCACTTCAGAAGTTGTTTGGCTTCAGTCCCTTCTTAGCGAACTCAAAATTGATGTGAAGACTGCTCATGTTCTTTGGTGTGACAACACCAGTACCATCTCCTTATCAGCTAATCCTATACTGCATTCAAGAACCAAACATGTGGAGCTAGACCTTTATTTCATCAAGGAGAAAGTTATCTCAAAGCAACTTCTTGTTCAGCATGTTCCTTCTACTGATCAAATTGCAGACATTCTAACCAAACCCTTGTCGTCACATTTCTTCAATAGACTCAAGTTAAAAATGAGTGTTTGTTCACCTCTTCAACAGGCATGGGGAGGAAAAGAAGAGTGCTTGAATTGAGGGAGAAAGTTAGAATGTAATTCTGTTTAGAGTTAGTTTTCTGTTATGAAGTTTGTTACAACTTCCCTCTTTTTCTATATTTCAGTCATTCCTCTTTGTATATAAGAGGACTCTCCTCTTTGTAAATAATTCAGTCAATATACAGACCATTTCTTCCTCTCTTCCATTTCTTGTTTTCTCAACATCTCAGAAATCTAACTCCATCTTTCTACTTTCTCTCTCATAAACTCAAATTGTCCCTCAACAATAACGACTAAGAATCAACCTTTACTAGTGAGGTTCCAACCAATGTCCAAACACAAGTATTCTTGCCTGCAAAAACAAGGTTGATAGGCCCCATGGTCAACAAGCTTAAAAATAGGAGGTTTGACAACTAATGTTCGGTGGAATTATTGACTTTTGGTAGAGGGTTTTTATTTTATTATTTTTTTGTATATATTTTTTTTATAATTTTTTGCCAAACTAGAAAAATTATATTCCAAAACTCATATTATACCAAATGAAACAATACAAAGAATAAAATATCCTAAATATATAATTTAAATAAAATAAGAATATCATTAGATCCAACAAGATATCCTACAAGAATTAACCATAGGTAGAATTTCCACGAAAATCGTTGACGACCTCAAAGATATTCTGGCGATTGTCTTAAGATGTAAGACCTTATATATTTTTAAGAAACATATGTAATGAGTTACAAAAGCTCAAAGTGCAAGTTCTTACATATTTTTACTCTAGTTGCTAGGCTTTAAATTTAGTGGTCTCATCAAAGTTTTAGTGACATTGGTGAAGTTTTGGATGTAAAATCTTACATATATTTTAGGTTAGATGTAAAACCTTACATTTTTTGGTCAAATATAAGGCCTTACTACTAACGTGATTGTCAATTACGGTTGTCAAAATTCTGGCAAGACAATTGGCATTGATCGCAAAATTCTGGGAATAGTAGCTATTAGAGTTCTTGTTGGTATAGCTAGTTTTATTCTATATTTATTGTAGTTATGTAGTAAGAGTATTTTAGTTTTTATCAATATGAAACCATGAGTTTTTGGAAGATTTTTCTAGTTTGGACAAATTAATCAAAAAAGCAATATGTAGTTATTTAAGCCAAGAAATCAATTGCATAAAATATACAACTAAAGAGAGCAAGCTAAATATAACGATGATGTGGTACTTTATACTATTGAATTGTAAGATTAGTGTAATTATTATTTTTTTTTGAAAAATATAAATATCTAAACAAATAATATGACTAGTGGAGAGTATATTATAAGAATATTCAATAACACCCTTTCTATCTAGGGGTATCCATAAACTTGATCGGATTGGACTAAATCGAAAAATCGGATCGAATCGAATCGAACAATTTTAAAAATTAAACGGTCCGATTCGGTTATATTAATTTTTAAACCGATCAAACTGGACTGGACCGATTTAATAATATATTAAAATTTTCATATTATTTCTTATTAGAGGTATCCAAAAATCGAAACAAATCAAAAACCAGACCAGATAAGACCAAACAATTTTATAAATCAAAGAGTCTGATCCAATTTGAATTAATTAAAACCGTTTTTAACAGTCCAATCCAATCTAATCCAAGTAATATAAACGATTCGATATGGTTAATTTTATTTTTCCAAAACCGGATCGATAGACACTTCTACTTCTACCCATATGAAAATTCAATTCCATCTATCCATGCATATGGGTTATTAATTCCCAGTAAGGAAAAGGCCATGAGCCCATAATCTTCCCATTTATGCGTTATCTCCATAATCGATGCAATTGTGTACATCGTAATTGTGATAAAACATTATTATTCCTATTTATTATTTGAAAAGGGAAGTATTTAGTTGCACCATCAGACCATGAATTTTCATGTTTAGAGATTGAGGCATCTCAAAATATTTTATTACAGGATAGTAAAATATTACATGATTTAACATTATGTATATAATGTTTGATGTTTAACAGAGTGTGATTTTCATAATCACCAGAAACATACATCATTTTAAGATTTTAACAGAGATATGCTAGGATGAAATTTATATATTTATTATAAAATTTCACAAAATGTGCTCAATTACATTGTGAATATATTAATTAATGTTGGAAACCATGCCCAAAATAAAAGTAAATCAACTTGTAATATATATAATTTTAATTTTGCCTCTCTGTATAGACACACATGCAAGTACATCAATAAAGAGAACTATATATTTTTCTTTAAAAGAAATTAAAGAATTTTTTATTTATTTTAAAATCAACTTATTTATAGCGTAGTTCGAATATATTATTGTTGTTTAGAAAAAAAACATTGTGTAAATTCTTTTAAAAAACAAGCCTTATATGAATCGTTGATTATATAAGGCCTATGTTTATTCAAACAAATAGATTCTGCAATTTTAATGCATCTTATAACTCTTCTGGGATGTCTAAAATAAGGATACAATCCCTTAGCATATAGCCACCAAGCTTTGACAGACAGCAATGGAACTGGTGCAGGAGTACTGGCAAAATAGAGAGATGATGATGAAGTTGAATTATTGGCCTTCACAATACAATCATTTAAGATAATAACCATAAAAACCATTACAATTGTCACCTTACTAATTACAATTACAATTCTCATGATTTCTTTCCCACGTAAATTCAACCCTTTCACTCTTCCTTTTAAATATATATATATCAATTTCCTATTTAAATAAATAATATTAACAAATATAAAAACTATTTAAAGATGCAAATGTTAAAAAATACATAAACTTAAATTAATGTGTGATTATTACAAAGAAATTTTTTACAATTAAAAATACATATATTATTAGATTGTATTTATTCAAAAGTTAAATTATTTGATAAAAAAATTTACGTAAAATCATTTATATTATAACAATAGCCATATATATAATTTTTCTTGGATTTTCAAATAAAAATAATCACTTTACATTGACTTTTCAGATATTCTTAGAGTCGATGGGTAACCACAAAAATTTAGTTTATACTGTTTTAACTTCTCCTAAGGAGCACTTTGGGTCACATGCTAATTAATTAATTTTAGTAGAATTTTTTTGCTTTAATAACTAGATGTCTATTAGCATATTAAGATTATTCGCAGAAAATATATAGAAACATATATGCCAAAAGTTTTGGCTAAAAGTAGTTAGATGTTAGAACATAGAAGAGGACATGTCTATTTGCAAAATTGATGATTTTACATGGTGTCTAAAAAAAAATGATAATTGTACATGGAAATGACCATTAACGTGAACAAGGAGAGGAGGTTGATGTAACCATTGCCCAATATGTTACAATCCATAAACTAAAAGCCATGAATGCTCTTAAGATTTCCTCTCTTATAATTAAGGGTGGAAAATTACATTGGTTTTTTTATTTATACAAAATATGTAATTTAATCACCTAATTTTAAAAATATAAAATTTAGTCCATTTATTTATAAAAATAATACCAAAACGAGATATTTAATAATTTTAAGGATTATTTCAATCGTAGAATAAGATGTTTACAAATTCTTTTTTTGTTTAATAGGGTAGAATAAATGATAAAAATAATCTAATAAGTATCTATTTAAAAATATTTATTAATAAAAAGACTAACAAACACTTTTTTTTATAATTAGAAAGACTAATGAGCATCCTTTTATAAATAAAATGATTAATTAACATTCTTTTATAGTTAAAAAAATAAATAATATTTTTATTTAAAGAAAATAGACCCATGATATTTTTTCCTATAATTTATTGAAAATGCAACACACTTAGGTGACCATTATGCATGTGCTGGTTATAGACCATAATATATTTAATAAATTAATTAAATTTTGATCATTTTATTTTTTCATATTTAATGATTATCATTTTTGTTTTTGGTATTTCAAATTTAACATATTTAATAATTAACATAGCAACATATTTACCAAAATATAATGTTCATAAGTCCAACTTTTTAGAGTGAAGCCAAATAAAAAGGTTCATCATCCATAAACTATTGTTTGATGCAGTTATATTTTTCAACACATTTACCGTAAATAAAGCTTACATGAGACATTCATGCATTCACTCTCCATTTGCCAAAATATCCACTAATGTTTGATAGTAATTCAATAGTTTAATAAAAATAGAATTATTAATGTTTATTAAGCTATATATTTGTATTGTTTTAATTAATATATACGGTAAAAATTGTGTTTAAAAATATTAAAATTTGATTTATTTTAGTTAATTATAGGAAAGAAGTATAATTTATTTAAAATTTATGGTGATTTTTTGTGATTTTTTTAATCTATGTGAATGTAAAACGAAGGATTATGGGTGTATTTAGACTCCTCGACTGATCAAAATTCAATCTTGACATCCATCGAAGACTCTTAAATTGAATTTTATAATCATTTCTAGATTTTCTTGTATCAAGAAATTAATGTTGCTACATTAGAGAGAATGAACAGAAAAAAAATTCAAAATCACCATGTGGGTCTTCGTGGAATGCACATGTATCAGCTTAGAAAGGCCCAAAAGGTATCCCAAAAATAGCTATGTTTCACACCCTAAACTCACTCTCCTCTTCCCCTCTGGAACAACATAATTTTATGAGGCCTCCTACCACTATTCACCAAATTAAATGACATCGTTTTGTCTGCATTTCCAACTCTCTTTTAGCCAAATACGAATGGCACCCAGTTTTACCAACTTTTAATCATCGTTTCATAATCTATCTAAAGTTCTATATATTTTTGGATTATCCATTAAAATTAGCATATTTAACCTACTAAACAACCTCATTTAACTAATTCAACACTTTCTATACCTAACCAAGTTTATTAAAAAAAGGTATTATATTTAAAGAGAGAAAGCAATAGAAAGATAGATGGAAATTTTTACAATCGAGATTCGTCGAGAGATTAGTTGTATCTCTTCTCTACCTTATATATTATTATTTTTCTTGTATTTTATTATTATTTTGGGATTTATTATTTTTTTTTAAAAGACACAAAAATCTTCTTTTTTAATAAAATAAAAAAAATATTATATTGTAGGTTTCGAACTTTGGTTCATGATAGTAAAAATAGGGAGTTATAACACATAGACTACAAGCAAAAAAATTACTAATTAAGCAATCCTACATAATATTTTTGATCTTAGTTACCTGTATATAACTACCACAAAACGAATAATACAAAAATTATCAAAAGATAAAGTACTTGAAGAACTCACAGAGATTTGAGCAGCAATTGAAGTACAGCAAGTAGGAAACAGACGAAGGTGGAAAGAACAAAATATGGAGAAGAGAAATGGAGCAAGTCATTAAAGAAAAATAATTATAATTTTCTGTATATTATTCATTATGTATACATGCTATATATTTATAGAGACAATGTGGCTTTAGCTAGAATCCTTATAAGCTAAGTATTGTAATTGTAAAAAAAGAATATTAAATTGAATACAATAATTTTTGAATTACATTAATGAAAATATTGAATTACGAATTATTCCTTGCACATGCATGAGCTGCATTAATGAGGTGGCAGTTCAATGAAGGAAAAATTATTAGTCTTGTTGAAAATCTTGGCAATGCAATGCTGTGAGATAAATTTCTTAAAGAATTCCATGTATGTCACCTTCTTCAATAGCAGTAGCACCTACATATTTCACTTCTCCAATAGATGTTGTGCATGTTATAACACCAACATTTAACAAAGTTGAATTGTCATTGGAAACATTAACATTTCCTCTTAAACTAAATGAGAGATGTATCACACTCAAAGTCGAATCCAAGTAGATGTTGCACACCCAAAGTACCTTTTCATGAAAAAATACAAATCTAACTCAACATGCTTGGTATTTGCATGCAAAATGGGATTAGCTAACAAAGTAATTGGGCTTAAATACTGAGCAAAGAAATGTGCAATTCTTTGAGCAAGGATTGAATACAAAAAAGCTCTGTTGTAGTTGAGGTAATACTTCATATTTGGCCTCAACATTTGATCGAGAAACAACTGATTGTTTCTTAGTTGACCATGTGTTAGGATTTGCATCAAGGAAAACATAAACTCCAAATGTTGATCTATGTTTATTGGGGTAAAAAGCCAAATCAGTATCACAAATTTATTCACTATAATTTTTGTAGAACATTTAAATTATAGTCCAAACTTCAAGGTGACAAGCAAATATCACAAAATTCTCTTAACAGCTATCCAATAAACAATCCTGTGTGTAGCCATGAACTAGCACACCTTCTTAATAGTAAAGCTAAGGTTTGGACAAGTATGAGTTGCATATTGTAAAATTTTCACAATGCTTCAATATAAGGCTAGTTTTGGAAACAAGTCTCCTTCATAAGCTGCAAGCTTAGTATCTAAAAACATAGGAGTGATGGTTGGTTTATCATCACTCATGCTTGTTTTATCTAATAGATCCAAGAAATATTTGCATTGACTAAGGAAAAGACCTCTAGAAGGCATGTATTGCACATCAATGCCAAGAAAGTAGTTAAGACTACCAAGGTCTTTAAGTGCAAATTCAATATGTAAACCTACAATGATTGACTCAATCTCAAGCAAATTGGAACCATGAATATTATGTCATCAACATAGACTAAGACATAAAAATTGAAGAGGAAGTACCTCTTATAAAAAGATATGCATCAACCTTAGAAGTAAGGAAAGCAAATTGAATAAGAGCATCCATAAGTCTATCAAATACAAGCTCTTGGAGCTTATTTTAAACCATAGATGGCTTTATTAAGTTTGTAGACATAATTAGGAAACCTGTGATCCTCAAACCTTAAGGTTGTTCCAAGTATACCTCTTCCTCAAGCAACACATTAAGAAAGACATTGTTTACGTTTATTTGTTACAAGCTCCAACAAAACAAAGTACCAAAGTTAAAACAATTCTGACTTTGATAAACTTAACAACTGGATTAAAGGTTTCCATAAAATCAAAGTCAGCCACTTGATAATAACCTTTAGCCATAACATGAGATTTCATGTTCTTAATAGCTCATGTTGCCAACCTTTTAACTTTGTAAACCCATTTTCTACCAATGATTATTCTATTAGAAGGATGAGGCGCTAAGGTCAAAGTATTATTTTTAATAATTGCATCAAATTCTACTTGCATAAAAGAATACTAGTATAATAAGTAAGAACATGCTTAGTGGTTATAGGTTCAATTTAATCAAGGTTACAAAGATAGACTTTAGGCTTTTTGGTTTCATCTTTGGTACGTGTAACCATGGTATGCAAATTGTGGGGTGGAAGAGGAACTAATGTTTCTACTAAAGGAGAAAAAGAAGGGATAGGTACTAAAGTTGGAACAAAATTGTCAAGAGACAAAAAGAAGGAAGGATAGGAAGAAGATTGGGAAATAGATTGTAAAATTTTCAAAGGAAAATTTACAGGAATAGTAGGTGCTAGAGGAGTATATATAGAATATTTATTAGGGTATTGAAAAACATTTTCAGAATGAATACTCTACTAGTGTCACTAAGACACTTAAAACCTTTGTGAAAATCACTATATCCAATGAATGTGCAAGGAGTAGGCATTATAGTTAGAAAGATAAAGATAGCAAAGACAACCAAAGGTCTTAAAAACCTTATAATCTGGTTGAATAAAAAAAGGATTTTAAAGGCAAGTGATCTTAAGGAAGCAAGATAAGGCCCATTTTCATCACATACCTATGTTTCCTCTCGGTTATGCCATTTTGTTGATAGGTATATGGACAAGAAAATCTTCTAAAAATTCCAAACTTGTTTAAAAAAGGAATGAGAGCTTGAAATTCCCCTCTACTATATGACTGTGAAATTATAATAGAACAACTTATTTGTTTCTTAGTTTGATTCGTAAAAAACACAAAAGTATCTTTAACTCTTGATTTTTCTTTCAGAAAGAAGATCCATAAAAATCTAGTAAACTCAACAATAAAAAGAATATATCATCGGAAGCTATTACAAGAAACTAAAGGTGTAGGCCCCCAAACATTAGCGTGTACAATTTGAAAAAGAGTAATAATAGTTCTATAGTCAAGATAAAAAGGTAACTTATGACCTTTTTTCTAACTAACATAAATCACAAACATCAGGAAAATCATTTTTAGAGAAAATTCACTACACCTTGATTTAAGAACTATTTATACAATCTTAGAGGAGGGATATCCCAACCGCTTATGCCATAACAAAAATGACTCAATACAAGTACAAATAAAATCATGTTGTGTCATGGTTTTAATCTTAGGAATTACATGATCTTTAGTGACTTTATTTATATCTAGTGTATTACTAATAGTAGGAGGAACTGCTACAGTAAACCTTTTATCATCCTCCACAAACTTTGGCTTGAAATCAATAGCATAAAGTCCCTTCCTAAGTGTGCCTTCCAATAGTATTGCATCTGTTGTCTTGTCTTTAACAAGACAAACACAAGGATGGATCTTAAAATAGACATAATTGTTTTGAGAAACTTTTTACACACTTAGCGGATTTTTGGCTATCTTAGGCACATGCAATATGTCTATTAGTAGAAAGCATTTCTAAATGATATAGAGCTACTCATATGACAACTACCAATGCGATAAATAATCGTACCTGATCCATCTCCAATGTGTAGATGTTTAGTTCCTTTGTAATTGATCACCATACAAATTGTGTGTGCAATAAATACATAAGTATGCGTATCGTAACAAGTAATATAATGATAAGTAAAGATTGTTCCCATGAAAATTATTTTATTAAAAATTAATTTTTTAAAACTAAAATTAATAAAAATCATTTTTTTGGTGTTTTTATATTTTAAGGAAGCAAAATTAAAATAACTAAAAGTAAATAGCAATAATTAATTAAATCAAATTTTATGACTAAAAAGATATATGAGAAAATATCTAGGAATACTTAACCCTCCAATTTTCTAAACATGCGAATCGCTAAAATTCCTCCAATATAATTATCAATTAATTACATGATTAATTGAATCTAATCTAGCATGCATTTTTATCTCAAGTAAACTACACACCATATAATAATTAATTTAATTACACTCTCATGTCAATTAAATTGCATACTACTCATTAAGTTCATCAATTATGGATCACATACATAAGAATCATACATCTCTACTTAAAAACTATGCATGTTATTTAATCAAGACAAACAATTAAATAATTCTCTCAAATCTATTTAATTGCCTTTATAAAAATCAGATTAAATAATATAATTAAATTAATATTATAATTGAGGTAAAATTTTAGATCATCACATGGTGAAAATTGGGTTCATAAGATCCCTAGATTAATAAATTAATTACACATAATTGTGTTCATAAAGCTCATATTTTTCATAAAGAAAGACATAAAATTGATAAAGAAAATAGTAGAAAAAGAAATACAATCAATATCTTGAATTGTAGTATTAATTTCCTCTTGAATCTCTACCAAAATTGTGTTGTCTCTTGATTTTTCAATAATTTTCTCTCTTTCTAGCTCTAAAAACTAGCCAAAATTATGCTAATAGAGACTAATTCGGGTTTATGGAGTGATTAGGGGCTTGAATAAAGCTTAGATACAATATGGATCGTTCGATCAACTTCAGATCAAGGGCTATGATCAAAACAAGCAAAATTGACACTTTCAGCCAATCATAACGTGACACATGTCATCAGAATTTCATTGTCAAATTAGGGAGCGACGCGTGGTAGGGGAGACCGGTTAAAGCCAATGCTAGCCGAGTCAGTAACACGTAACGCAATGTGATTTGCTCTCTATGCTTGCGTGGTGCCCTCGTGTTTTACCCAATCAGCTCCTCTGCTTACGTGGCATACCACATGGTAGCTTTTGATTGGTCCTGTGTTAAAAATTTATAAAAATCCCAAAACATTTCAAAAATTATATTTTCACCCTTTTTCACTAAAAAAATTATATTTTAATTTTTTTGGTCATAAAAATACTATTTATTAAATAAAAAAATTAAATATTAAGTAAAAAAAGTACGCTAATGACTCTATTTTCATAGAGTCATCACACCCCCAAACATAAATCTTTGCTTGTCCTCAAGTAAAACTAAGTATAACTAAATAAAAGAACTTGGGTAGTGTACTCATAAATATATTTCTATTAGTACATGCATATTTCACGAAAATAATCCCTTTCAAAAGTGATACAATCCTATGATAAAAAGGTTCTCATATTCATCAATCAATGTTCCATCAATACAAGGATATGTAAGGTTTTTGACAAATTGATTCGTGTGTGTATGCTGCACATGATATCATCCAATCCACTTATGAAATCAACTTATATGAGCATGCTAATCAATTCAATCTTAGAAAAAGTTTCATAAGTCTATTTTTGATATCGTTCTCCACTAATATAAATATGCACTTAGCTCAAGATCAATAAGGACTTTACATGGTTGTAATGTAAGGCTTAGGTGGGGGGTCGATAAATGAAGACATTTTAAGATCTTTCCACACCTTAGCTTCTTCTTTTTTCATCATGCACTTTTTAACTACAATTGAGCTCTAACTTGATATTTTCGTGCACCCTCTTTTGACATTCTTTTCATATTTTTATATTCCATATCTCTTTTCTCTTCTTTTGTTTTTTGGTAACTTCACAATACCTCCAAACTTATTTTCAATTCTATTTTCTTTTTCTTTAGAGGGATAATTTTTGTTGTGAAATTTTATTCTTCTTTTTTTTATTCTTTTTTTCTTTTTTGTAGGGTGCATTACATTTCACCTTACTCAATAGCATAACACATGATTGCATTTTTTTTTCTTTTCATACAATGTAAAGGTGCAAGGATAAAGATAATGCTTTTTAGTTAGGCATTAAATGTGGCTTAAAGATATGAATGGTTCTTTGTTAGGCTCAAATGAGTGACTAAAGATATTAACTATGGTTAGCTTGAAACTAAATCATTTCTCTTGCTAAATACTATTTAGGATTTTGCCTCAATGGATGATCAAATCTAAAACTTGGTAGATCTAATTGACTCGCATAACTCATTACAAATTTTCTCTTAATAAGCACACCAAAATCAATCATGAGTATGTGCATAAAAATTTGAATCAATTCAATCAAAACTAGCACGCATATCACATGATTAATGTAAATATCTTAACAAATATGTTACATTCCATAGCCTAGTCATGAAAACCAATTTTTATCATGAAGTTCATATGTTTTATATCAAGCATGCATGCATGCATTTAGTTTCCATATATTTATCAATTTATACCCAAATCATAATTAAAAACAACCTAAAAACTAAAAACAAATTCCCTAAAAATTTAAAATGCATACTAAATACTAATGTAGAGAATGAAGTTCCCTCCCCCAAACTTAAATTACACATTTTCCCAATGTGCACATATAAATATGAAAAAGTAAAAGGAAAGAAAACTCTCTTAGTCATGACACACCACATCTGTCATTGAAATGCTCATTCTTGTTGCCATATTGCTCTCCACATTTATTCAACTACAAAACAAAAATAATGAAAATATAAGTAAAATAACGTTGGGTTGCCTCCCAACTAGTGTCACGTTTAACGTCCTTGACTAGACGGTCCTATCAAGTTCTAAGGTGCATCCACTAAGGTTATCACAAGTGTTTCATTTGATAATTGATCTTCATAATAGTGCTTCACCCTATGCCCATTAACCATAAATCGCTATTTATTTTTATTTTCTAATTCAATGGCTCTATGGTTGGTTACCTTAGTGATGATGAATGGTCATGACCATCTACTTTTTAATTTTCCTGGAAACAATTTTAGTCTTGAGTTATACAGTAACACTTTCTGACCTGATTCAAAGATATGGTGCACAATTTTTTTTGTCATGCCATCGTTTTGTCTTTTCTTTGTAAAGCTTCACATTTTCATAAGCATTCCATTGTAATTCATCCAATTCATTTATTTGAAGCATTTTTTTCTTACCAGCTGCATCTATGGACATATTCAACTGTTTCAATGCCCAATATGCTTTGTGCTCCAATTCTAATGGTAAGTGACAAACCTTTCCATAAACTAACTTATATGGGGTGGTACCAATTAGTATTTTAAATGCAGTTCTGTATCCAACTTAGATGACCAATCCTTTCTAGAGATGTTCACAATTTTCTCCAAAATTCTTTTCACTTCTCTATTACATACCTCTACTTGCCCATTTGTTTGGAGATGGTAAGGGGTAGACACTTTATGCTTAATCTCATACTTATACAATAAGGAATTAAATGCTTTATTGCAAAAGTGACTTCCTCCATCACTAATAATGATCCTAGGAGTTTCAAACCTAGTGAAAATATTTTTCTTCAGAAATTTCATGATAACTTTTGCATCCCCTTTGTTGCTAGAAATGGCTACTACCCATTTTTAAACGTAATCCACTCCTACGAGTATGTATTGGTTGCCAAATGATGGAGGAAATGGTCTCATAAAGTCGATACCCACACATCAAACAATTCCACTTGAAGTATACTGTTTAGAGGCATCTCATCTCTTTTTGAAATATTACCTATCCTTTGACATCTATCACATATCCTTACATAATTGTAAGCATCTTTAAATAGTGTAGGCCAAAAATAACCAGATTGAAGTACTTTAGGTGATGTTTTTGAGCTCCCAAAGTGACCTCCATAGTCTGAGCTATGTCAATGGTAAAGGATAATTTCAACTTCATCATTAGGTACACACCTTCTCAAAATACCATCACCACATTCTTTATAGAGGTAAGGGTCATCCCAAAAATAATGTTTAATGTCATGGAAAAACTTCTTCTTTTGTTTCCATGTGAGGTTCAGTGGAAGAATGTTGGCGGCAAGAAAATTTGCAATGTCTCCATACCATGAAACTTCTGTTTCAGCTATAGAAAATAGTTACTTATCTGGAAAAGATTCCCCAATTACCATATTATCATCCATTTTTGCTTCTCTCTCTAGTCTAGATATATGGTATACTACTTGATTTTCTATTCCTTTTTTATCACGAATTTCCAAGTCAAATTCTTGTAGAAGAAGCACCCATATTATCAATCTTGGTTTTGCATCCTTCTTCGTCATGAGATACTTTATTGCAGAATGATCTGTGTAAACAGTCACTTTGGTACCAACCAAATAAGATTTGAATTTCTCAAAGGCATATACAATGGCTAGGAGCTCTTTCTCTGTAGTAGCATAATTCATTTGGGCATCATTCAATGTCTTGTTTGCATAGTATATGACACAAAAATGTTTGTCTCTTTGCTATCCAAGAACAACTCCAATAGCAAAATCACTTGCGTCACACATCAATTCAAAGGGCTTGTTCCAATCCAGTGTGACTATAACTGGTGTTGACACTAGTCTCTCATTAAGCACTTGAAATGCTATTAAACATTTATCATCAAACTTGAAAGGCATGTACTTTTCCAAAAGATTACACAAGGATTTGGAGATTTGGGAAAAATCTTTTATGAATCTACGATAAAAGCATGCATGCCCAAGAAAACTTCTTACTCCTCGTACATTTGTAGGTGGTGGTAGTTTCTCAATCATTTCTATTTTAGCTCTATCCACCTAAATGCCATTAGCTGAGATTTTATGGCCATATATTATACCTTCATATACCATGAAATGGCATTTCTCCCAGTTTAAAACCAAATTTGTTTCTTCACATCTTTGTAACACTAGGGAGAGATAGTGTAGACATTCATCAAATGAGTTTCCAAAGACTGAAAAATTATCCATGAAGATTTATAGATGCTTCTCCACCATGTTTGAGAAAATGGCCATCATACAGTATTGAAATGTAGCAGGTACATTACATAATCCAAAAGGAATTCTCCTGAAAGAAAAAGTTCTATAAGGACATATGAATGTGGTCTTTCCTTGGTCTTCAAGTGCCACAGCAATCTGGTTATAACTAGAGTATCCATCTAGAAGGCAAAAGAAAGAATGCCCAGCTAATCGGTCAAGCATTTGATCCATAAATGGGAGAGAAAAATGATCCTTCCTTGTAGCTTTATTTACTTTACGAAAATCCCTTGGCAGTCCTAGTAGGTATTAACTCATTGGACTCATTTTCCACCATAGTGATTCCTCCTTTCTTTGGTACACATTCACTCTCTGATATTGGATAAATAATGCCCATGTCCAGTCACTTGCCAATTTCCTTCTTCACTACTTCTTTCATAATAGGATTTAAGCAGCGTTGTGCATCCCTGGTAGGTTTAGCCCCGTCTTCTAGCAAGATTTGGTGCATGCATATTGATGGGCTTATGCCTTTGATGTCAGCAATAGACCAACCTATAGCTCTTTTAAAGTTCTTTAGCATCTTTAGTAGTGCTTCCACTTGCTAGATACTTAGATCATTCGAGATTATGACTGGAAGTGTCTCGTTATCAGCCAAAAATGTATAACAAAGATGAGAAGGTAAAGGTTTAAGGTCTAATTTTGGTGGCTCTTCAATGGATGGTTTCAACCGTGAGCGTATTTCAAGACATTCCACAACTGTATTTGATATACACATGAGAGGCATGTCCTCCAAAAGGTTCACACAATTCACAAAATGAACCTTTGATTCCATATTTTCAAAATTAAAACAAGTTGAGTTGTTTTTTGTTGAGTTAATGTCCTTGCTCATAGCATTATGTGTTAAAGTCATAAGTGGGAGTGATTCAATAAGTGTTGTTAGGCTACCAATATGAATTTATGCACCTGCATGCGTGTCTTGGTATTCATTAGTATGTGTGTTTACAAAATTAACAAGCATAGACTCTCAAGCATCAATAGGGCATATGTCATAAAGCACATTAGTGGTTAGCTCATCAGTGCTATGTATTCAAAAGCAATCACCAACATTATCATCATCATGAAATTTAATTGCTTTGAACACATTAAATGTTACTTGTTCATCTTTCACTCTTATTGTAAGTTCACCTTTTTGTACATTAATGAGTGCTCTTCCGATTACTAAGAATGGATGACCAAGTATGATAGGAATGTCATGGTCCTCTTCCTCTTCCATGTCTAGCACAATGAAGTCCACCGGAAAGATGAATTTGTCTACTTTTACTAGAAAATCTTCTACCATACCCCGGGGTCTTTTAATTGACCTGTTTGCCATATGAAATGTTACTGAAATAGGTTTGGCTTTCCCAACCCCCAATCTCTGGAAGACTGTTAATGGCATGAGGTTAATGCTAGAACCCAAATCACATAATGCATTTCCAAAATGAATGTTCCTAATAGTGCAAGGGATGTCAAAACTACCTGGATCTTTTAGTTTTTATGGTAGTTTCTATCAAGAATGGCAATACAACCTTCAGTTAAGGTTATTGTTTCATGATCTCCAAGCCTCCTTTTCTTTGATAGTATATCCTTCATAAATTTGGCATAAAATGGAATTTGTTCAAGTGCCTCTACAAATGGTATGTTTATGTGCAGTTTCTTGAAGACTTCCAAAAATTTTGAAAACTGTATATTTGCATTTTGCTTTTGCAACCTTTAAGGAAAAGGAATAGTGGGTTTGTAGAGATTTCTCTTTTTTTGGCTGAATTATTTCCTTTCCATTAGTCTCTTTATCCACTACTTCCTTTTCATCCTTTTTAGTTTTCAGTTCCTTCTTAATCTTTTTAGTCTTATATTCCTCCTTATCCTTTTAAGTCTCATCTCCCTCTAGAGTTTTACCACTCCTCAAGGCTATAGCATTACAATGATCCTTCCCTTCTCTTCTTGGGTTTATAATTGTGTCACTTGGAAGGTTACCTTACGGCCTTTGGCTTATGGCCTAGGCAAATTTCCCCATTTGGTTCTCCAAATTTTGAATCGAAGCCTCTTGAGTGGACACTTTTGTATTTACTGATTGGATGAAGTCTTTCATCATCCCCATTAAGGCATTTGTATTGTCCTTAGTAGGTGGATTCTTCTCTTGGGCTTGTGATTGATGTAGTTGTTGAAAACCAGGTGGTTGAAACGATTGACGGTTGAATTGATTACCATCTTGATTATTGTTACTCCAAGAGAAATTTGGATGTTGTCTCCATCCTAGGTTATATGTGTTTGAGTATGGATTATTGTTTCGATTCACATTACCCACATAGAAAATAGATTCAGGATTATTTGGACAATTATCAAACAAATGAGCTCCTCCTCAAAACACACATGACACTCCTAAATCTTGGACCTAGTTTATACTCGCTGGCGAGTTTTGAACTTTCAAAATATTAATCAAAGATGAAACTTGAGCTGTAAGTGCTGTGATATCATTTACCTCATGCATTCTGGCTACTCTTCATGTGGCTATCATTCTATCCATTGGCCATTGATAATTATTGCTAGTCATTTTCTCAAGTAAATCATATCTTGATTGTAAGATTTGGCTAGAAAAGCTCCATTAGCCGATGCATCAACGATAGTCCTTGTTTGAGCATTGAGACCATTGTAAAAAGTCTCCATTTGAATCCAATAAGGAATAACATGATAAGGGCACTTCCTTAGCAATTCCTTGAATCTTTCCCATGCTTCATATAGAGATTCTCCTTCGTGTTGTTGGTAGGAAGTAATGTCATTCCTAAGCTAGAAATTCTTTGTTGGTGGGAAGTATTTCATCAAGAATATCTCCGTCAAACCATTCCAAGTTGTTATGGAATCAGGTGGCAAAGAGTTTAGCTAGGCTCGAGCACAGTCTTGCAAAGAGTAAGGGAATAATCTAAGCCTAAATGCTTGCTCTGTCACACCATTGAACTTAAATGAATCTACAACTTCAATAAAAAATCTGAGATGAAGATGAGGATCCTCTGTTGACAATCCACTAAATTATACAACTGTTTGTAGCATTTGAAACATCAATGGCTTTAGTTCAAACTGATTAGCTTGAATATTTGGCCTTGTAATACTTGGATTTAGCCCTTCCAACGTAGGTATTGCATATTCATTCATAGTTCTATCTCTATCATCCATCAAAAGTATTTGATTGTTCAAGTTTAGCTCATTGTTGTCTATTTCAAATGGATTAGCCATTTTTTCTCTTGGGTGACTTGTTGTTTTCTAATTGATCTCAAAGTATGCTCAATTTAAAGATATAAAAGTAAGATTTTTTCCTCACGAACTCTCCTCATGCAATAGACTCAATTATGTTTCTACATAAAAACTAAATAAAAAAATAAACAACTAAATAAATAAATTAAAATAAATAATAATAATAATAATAATAAATTAAGAAAATAAAAAAAATAAATTAACTAAAATAAATAAATAGATATGTCAATAAAAGAAAATAAGTAAATTAAAGAAATAAAAATAACTAAAATAACTAAAATAAATAATAATAATAATAATTATTATTATTAATTATTAATATTTATAATCCCGACAATGACGCCAAAAACTTTATCGTCACATAAATTGTGTGTGCAATGAATACGCAAGTATATGTATCGTAACAAGTAATATAATGATAAGTAAAGATCGTTCTCATGAAGATTATTTTATTATAAATTAATTTTTTAAAACTAAAAATAATAAAAATCAATTTTTTTGGTTTTTTTATATTTTAAGTAAAATTGAAATAACTAAAAGTAAATAACAATAATTAATTAAATCAGATTTTGTGGCAAAATATATATGAGAAAATATCTAGGAATATTTAATCCCTCAATCTTCTAAACATACAAATCGTTAAAATCCCCCAAATATAATTATCAATTAATTACATGATCAATTGAATCTAATCTAGCATGTATTTCTCTCACAAGTAAACTACACACCATATAGTAATTAATTTTATCACACTCTCATGCCAATTAAATTGAATACTACTCATTAAGTTCATTAATTATGGATCACATACATAAGAATTATACATCTTTGTCTAGAAACTATGCATGTTATTTGATTAAGACAAACAATTAAATAATTCTCTCAAATATATTTAATTTCTTCTATAAATAAATTATTGGCCAAACAATTAATAACATAAAAATCAGACTAAATAATATAATTAAATTAATATTATAATTGGAGTAAAATTTTAGATCATTACATGGTGAAAATTGGGTTCATAAGATCTCTAGATTAATAAATTAATTATACATAATTGTGTTCATAAAGCTCATATTTTTCATTAAGAAAGACATAAAATTGATAAAGAAAAGAGTAGAAAAAGAAATACAATCAATATCTTGAATTATAGTATTAATTTTCTCTTGAATCTCCACAAAAATTGTGTTATCTCTTGAATTTTTCTATATTTTTCTCTCTTTCTAGCTCTAAAAACTTACCAAAATTATGCTAAATAATTCAGTTTATGGAGTGATTAGGGGCTTACATAAAGCTCAGGTGCGATCTGGACCGTTCAATCAGCTTCAGATCAAGGGCTATGATCAAAATAAGCAAAACTCATAGTTTGAACCAATCATAGCATGACACGTGTCATTAGAAATTCATTGGGCGAATCAGGGAGCGACGCGTGGCTTGCCCAGTCAGCTCATTTGCTTGCATGGCATACCACGTGGCAGCTTCTGATTGGTCATGCGTTAAAAATTCATAAAAATTCTAGAAAAATCCCAAAAAATTATATTTTCACCCCTTTTCTCGAAATATTTTATATTTTAATTTTTTTGGCCATAAAATACTATTTATTAAATAAAATAAGTAAATATTAAGTAATAAAAATGCGTTAATGATTCTATTTTCTTAGAATCATAAGTAATCAAACTTTGTAGAAAAATAGCTAGGATTAGTAGTCACATGATGTGTGGCTCTTAAATGAACGTACTAGGAAGGATCAGATACAATATTTGGTGTAGCAACAAAAGGATGAGCCCTGAGGAACTGTGAGAAGTAAAGGACTACGAATGTGGTTAGAGTGATTTTCTTGACCAGTAGATGATGATGATTATGAAGTTTGATTGTTTGCAATAGGCTAAAAATTATGATCAAATCGAGCCGAGTACCTACTCACAAGATGGTCTACTTTTTCACAAAGTTGGCAAATATGTCTTCCACCACTTATTGCATTTTATCCTCTACCATGACTGTTACATCTAAAGTCATTGTTTCCATAACCTCTACTAGAATTATGATCAATAAAATTTCCTTTCCCAACATTTGGATCTAGAAATTGAGATTGAGATTTAGATCTATAAAAATTGTTGTTGTAATTAGGACCTGATTGAGTAAACTGTGCTTGATTAGGTCCTTTGAATTGATCATGCCTAAACTACTAATATTTTTTTAGTATATTAGCTAAAGGTAGAAATGAAGAATTTCATAATTATTATTATTTTCTATTCTCTTTTCATGACTCAAAGGTAAAGTCTGAAGTTCATGAGCACAAATTGGTTCAAGATCTTGCTTTGAATAGTAGCTAAGACCATGTTATAGTTGTAATCAAGGCCATTTAATATAGAGTACACTCGATCTTCTTCATTTATGTGATAGCTAGTAGAAGTTATTTGTCTAACAATTTCCTTAATTCTTGTTGTATACTCCATGATACTTAAACTTTATTTTCTGAGATTGCTAAGCTCATATTTGTACCAAAAACTTCTTGCATGATAATTTGTGGTGAAAGAATTATAAAGCATGCCAAATTTCATATGAAGTATCACTCATCAAAACAATGAACCAAGAACCAATTATTTGGTACTGTCTACACCAAAACTTGAATTCTAGATTGGTGATTTCATCATCAAGAAACTTGTGAGGATAACAATGTATACCAGTGACAAAACATCAAGCTTATAGCTCTTCAAAATTATTAGCATTTTCTTTTTCTAGATCCTATAACTGGATCAATCTATCTTAATTATGGAAATTTGATTATGAAATTTAACTAAGTAGCACTCTATATGATCTATTAAACTTAAAGAAGGTCAGGATTTCTTAATCATTTGGCTAAGATCCTCTGTAGTACTTTTGCAAAAAATTTGAGCCTATGCTCTGATACCATGAAAGAGCTTGAAGAACTCATATAGATTTGAGCAAAAATGGAAGTATAGCAAGAAGGAAACAAAAAAAGATGGCAAGAAGAAGAAATGCAAAAGAGAAATGGAGTAAATCATTTGAGAAAATATTTCTCATTTTTTGTATATTATTCATTATGTGTATGATACGAGCATAAGTGTGCTTGGGCTACTTAGCGTGGCATATGGGTGTGCAAGGCGTAAAAGGGATGCTCTCTCAACACCCCTTCTAACACACATGTAATTCTTGCTACCAATTTTGTTATTTTCCTTGCATTTCTTTCTATTACTATTCTGCAATTTCTTTCGGTTATTCTCTCGCTCTGTAAGGCTATATATAGCCGAGGAACTATGGAAATGATATGAATAGATAAAAAATTTACCTCTTTTCTCTGTTGTTATTCTTCTCCCTCCCTACCCTTTGAAAATTACACGTAACAATGGTATCATAGTCGATTCCAGCCATGGATGACCAGAACCAATCTCACACAGAGACCTCTAATGAGGAATTTGATACCTTCAAGTGATTAAACACTATCTTACAAATGATGTTGATCAAGCTGTGAGCTCTTCGCACCTCCCATAGCTCACCGAAACCATACCAGCTTCCTCATAATCACATTAGCTTACAACCACACCTTCATGCACCACCTGAGATCTTTAAGAAACCTAAAGCTATACCCATTGATTCCTTCGGGATGAGAAAATTACAAACCTAAGAACTCAGAACCATTAAGAGTTATGTTTCTGGGTTACAAGAAGAGGTAACGATGGTTTATACAAAACCCAAGCTGAGGTTCTGTGCATCGCCATCAGTTGGGCTCCCAAAATTAGCCCATATACTGGCTCAGGAAGCAAGCCTGTATCGTAAAGATAGCCTCCCGCCTCCCACTGAACTTCCTCGTAATGGGCTTGGCCTCAAGCCTTTATACGAATCTCTAGACCTAACCCACGAAGAAATGGCCACTTCGTATGATAAGGTTACCTGCGAGAAACCCTATTGGGTGAGACACTTACCTTGTTGGGATACCAAACATGCAAATTTTTGCAAGTGGCTTAGCATATCTGGTAGGGGTGCTCTCAGAGGTGCTCAGAGAACTATCAAAAACAAGGGCCGAAGAATTCATATGTTCGATCCAAATAAGATCTCGCATCAGTGGCACTATAAGACTATCCAGAAATAATACATTCTTATATCAACTATGGCTTTCTCTTTTATTCCATCACTGGTTATGACCCGTGGTCAAAGTGTTGAATCAGTTGATAGTGCTGAGAAGACATCGGTGTCGACTAAGACTCTAAAGCGTATATGAGTTTTTTTGAAGCTGAGGAGGGTTCCATCTCACCCAGTTTTCCTAATTTCCTTTCACTCTTAAAGTATACGAGTAAAGCTAAAGTAAAACCACATAGAGGTAACATCAGTACCATTGTTTCTTCTACATATATTAATCAAACACTTGGGGAAAAATTACGAGAAAAAATAGGGCTGAGAAGAGGATGTTCTTCTTGGACATTATCTCTCTCTACTATAAAGGATTCATCTCACCAATAGCTGAAGAAGTGATGAAAATGGAGGCAATTTGGCCTATCTCTACTAATGTTGGTTTTACCTCTAATCAGTTCTCTAAGTATAAATTAGGCACTGATAATCAGAACCAAGAAGAGCCAAAGAAGGATCAGATTGGGCCATCCTTAAAGGAAGTTGTAGACAGAAAATTACCTAGCTCTTAGATCAACACAAACGTCTTCCTGTTGGACAACTATACACCAGAACTGGCTCAACCTTGGTCTTGAACTCTTTGGATGAGCTGAACCCTCCAAATATCAATCAAGAAACCTTTGAAGTTAGTGAGATTTTAGCCTTAGAGTTAGTAGAGGGATTTTCTATTGGATCAAGAGTTTTAGCCATTACTTCTAAAAGGATTAGGAATGAAAAAATGAAAAGTTTCTATAGAGGTACTTATGCTCATGATGGTGAGAAGAGGAATAGGGTAGTCACACGATTTGCACCTGTTGATGCTAAAGGATGCTTTCCATATATGGGATAAACCTGCTTGCAAGGCTACCTTTAAGATTACATTCGGTGAGCCATCCAAACTAATAGTACTTCCCAACATGCCAATACTTGGAGTAAATGGGAGTGGACATGCCAAGACAAATTCATATCAAGAGTCATCAATTATGTCTACTTATTTGGTGGATATGGGTATGTGGTTGTTTGATTATGTTAAAAATCAGGCATATGATGGAGTCAAGGTTAAGGTATACTATCAGGAAGGTAAGGTACACCATAGAAGGTTTGCAATGCACATTGCTATCAAGACCTTAGAAGTGTTCAAGGAATATTATGGTATGCCCTATCCTTTGCCCATAATGGGTATTATTTCTAACTCCAACAATGTGTTTAATGGGATATTTGAACCTGATTTGGTTTTGGGAAATTTTATGATTTCTGGTTTTAGAAATTGTGGGATTTGGGACAAAGGATTAGAACTGTTCATCGAGATGCAAATAAGAGATAAAAGGCCAGACGGATACACTTCCATGGGTTTGCTTATGGGCTTGGAAAGTTCTAGCTATTTGGGTGCTAACCAAGTAATACATAGGGATAGTTTGAAAAGCAGCTTGGCTTTTAGTGTTCATATTTACAGTGTACTTGTGGGCATACACTCTAAGTGTAACTTCATGGGATCAACAAATAGAATTTTTAGTGCGTTATACCAACCTGATTTAATCATACCATCTACATTGGAAATTGGATATGATGAAATAGGAAAGTAGGAAGGTTCCTTACTATTCTTCGAGAAAACCACTTTGTAGGGTAATAAGGTAGATTCCATTTTGATTACCAGTGTATTGGTTGTTGTTTCTCGGATGAGAAATGTTGTGCTTGGTTGTGAAATCTATGATCATGTTGTTCATCTTGGACTTGAATTGGATGTCATTGTTAGTTATGTTCTTGGTTGGAAGATCATCAAGGCTGCTGATCTTGCTTCATATCCGATTAACACTGTTCAAAGATGGATGAGGAGAAGACCTAGGAAGGTAATAGAAGAGGATAAAACTCCGTCCTCAGGAGGACAAAATATATGCATTAGTGCAATTGATGAGGTTGGAGATCTATGCTTCATAACTAGCTCAGGAAAATTTTCTCTATGGATACCTTCCCAATTATTGGCCTATATAATGAATTTTCCCATGCGATGAGTCTTAGAATCTTGGAGTAAGGTCATGATAATGGCCTGGATGTCTGTAGTAGTGCTAGGGCTACAAACATTCTTTAACTGGTTTCTAATACTTAAGCTGGGATAGAGCTTAGTTGGAGTTGCTAGTTTAAACTTGCAAGCAATGGTTTCTTATGCGTTCACCCAACCTAGCCATCCACACGGCTTTAGTAACCTCTTGGACTCAATAGCTACCAATGCTTGTATTGATGTCTTCAAATTGGATTGGTTATACTCATATAACTGGAACACACTTCCAGATGGAAATGGTAACAACTTGAACTGTAATGATGTCAGAATCCATTTAGACCAAAAGATTACGGGGTTGAAGATCTGTGTGGGCTCAAAATTGATTGGGACAAGCAAGTTCCTAATGTCAATGAGAGGATAATTCATTCTGGAGCTATAGTAAATTACTTCTACCTATTGGATTCAATTGTGTGGCTTCTTAAGAGGAATAAAAATTCTTGGAATTCATTAATAACATCTTTGTGTTAGTGGAAAATTGCTTTACAAGCATTCCAATCTAGGATATCTGAGGAAGGAAGGCACACAATTTTTTCAAATTCTATCCAAGCTTTATCCTTGAGAACAAGGATTCTAAAAGGGGGATGGAATGATACTAGCATAAGTGTGCTCGGGTTGCTTGGTATAGCATATGGATGTATAAGGTATAGAAGGGAACTATGCACAACACTGAAGGTAGAGACGAGGCTTGGTAGAGGAGGGGACCAACTCAAATCATAAGAAAGGGCCACCCAAATTGTTAGAAAATATGCTCTCTCAACACCCCCTCTAACACGTACGTAATTCTTGCTTACAATTCCATTATTTTCCTTGCATTTCTTTCTGTTACTGTTTTGCAATTGCTTTATGTTATTCTCTCGCTCTATAAGGCTATATATAGCCGAGGAGCTATGGAAATGATATGAATAGATATACAATTTACCTCTCTTCTTTGTTCTTTTTTTCTCCCTCCCTACCCTCTGAAAATTACATGTAACTGTGTACATGCTATTTATAGAGACAATGTGGCTTTAGCTAAAAGGCTTACAAGCTAAGTATTGTAAATGTAAAAATAATAATATTAAATTGAATACAATAGTTTTTTAATTACATCAATGAAGATATTGAATTGCAAATTGTCTAATAAACTACCTAACAAACTTCATAACAATATTATTTCTTGGCAGATGCATGCGCAGCATTGGTGAGGTGGTAATTCGATGATGGGAAAGTTGTTACTTGTTGACACATGTGGAAATGCAAGACTGTGAGGTAGATTTACTAAAAAATGACCTCATGCATGTCACCTTCTTCAATAGTAGTAGTACCTATATACTTCACTTCTCTATAGATGTTGCACATGCTATAACATCAACATTTTACAAAATTGAATTATCATCCGAAACCTTAACAATCAATCATCCATCACAAAAAACATTGGGATAGTAGTAGAGTCTGAAAGGGAAAGGGAAAGGTGAAACTTAAGAGAAATAGAATAAAGAGAATATCTTGTCCAGACCAACTAGCCTAAGTGAGGCTTTGTCGATGTTCACAATTGACTGACAAGCCAACACTACATTATCCAAAACATAAAATACATGACAAAACATAAACATCAAAAGTAGAAACATAAGTGTTTGAAATCCATATAACCCAAATGAAAACCAGTAGAGAGAGGAGAAAAAAATAGAATGAGAGTACTATTTTGGGTACGAATGTCTTGACAAGAATGACACCTGAGCAAAATATCACGATTAGAAGAGAACATATAGGTTAGAAATTTTCATACGTAGGTTATATTTTGAAGAACTCACGACTAAGACAATGAATAATACTTATATATATATATTTTTATTTGTTTTTAATTTTTAATGACCCAATATACGAAAAAGGGACAAAATGGTATGAGTTAAACATTTCTATAGTTCAAAGGTGGAAATAAGAGGAAATATAGTTCAATAATAAAAAGGATACAAACGTAATAATTCGATTGTATATTTGTAAGTTTATCTTATTTTAATTAATCTATTTTTACTAATTTAATTATAATGAGATAATTAAGTGATGTTTGAGAGATTGATTTAGTTATTCATTATGATTAATTAACATACATAATTTATAGGTGAAGATTATGATATTTATGTATATAGTCTATAAATGCGAGCTTAACAAGTAATGTGCAAATTAATTTCCATGAGAGATTAATTTAACCATTAGATGGTATGTAGTGTACTATATAGATAAATGCATGCTAATATTGGACATTTGATCAAGTATTATATCAATAATTACCTGCGATGGTAAATTAATTCGTGTGAGAAAATTGAGAAATTAGATTCTTCTGTCTCTTTTCTATCGAATTTATCAACATGAGTGTGTTCAATTATATTAGTATAAATATTATTATTTAGTTATATTTAGCTGATTTTATCTATCAACTTTTATTTTCATAAATTTTGTTAGTGTGATCATATTTTGATACACAAATATTTAATAATTCAATCATCGTCAATATGAAAACCTGTATTTTCATATTATTTATCAATTGTACATAACTAGTATGCTTATATGTGCCCAAGTTGTATCAATATGCCTTCATTCCTAAACCTCTAACAAAATTTCTATTATTAAAAACACATAGAAAAGTAAAGGTTACTTAAGTATGTGTCAAAAACATTGTCATATCATCTAAGTTTTGTTTCTTGAGGCCTGTTGGAAATGAATTTCAATAAAAACAAATGATGAGATATAAGTGCCAAATTTTAGTCTCTTAAAATTTTGTCACATATTGTTATTTTACATAACTTAAGAGATGTATAAATAGAAAATGATTGACTATTGGATTTAGGCCCCAAAGGGCACACACTTTTTTGGAAGGGGAGAGGAACTAGGAAAATGTATTTCCACACGCTCGCGCGATATCACCACCATCTGTCCGAACGACCGGCTTATCGGCCGTGCTGATTTGAGTGCGAGTGCAAGTGCATGTGTGTGTGAGGTGAGGTGGAATTTTATTTTTTGAAAAACAAAATTTGGATTAAAATTATTTTTCCACACAGATATGATCGTTACTTTTACACTCACATATGACTATTACTTTTCCACCCATATATGACCATTACTTTATCCATCCAGATATAACCGTTATTTATCATAATTGTCACACCATTTCTCAGATCATTTTTAGATATAGCTCTTAGAAAAGAAAAGAAGAAATAACACTTAGAAAGAAAAGAAGAAGATTCTAAATTGGTTTTAGAGTTTTCTGAGAAATATAAACTTTAGAGGTATAACATTCCAAACTTCATCAGTACAGTGAAGCTCCGAGATAGAAAACAAATATTTTAGGCTGCTTTATCCTAGGGACGATAAGGCTATGTTTCCTTGCACAAGTTTGGGTAAAGCCGCGAAAGTCTTAAAGTGAGCGACCTAGTCCGTGACTCAACCCAAGTAGTACATTTCAGTATTTCAGTAATATTGTTCTTATATTGTTTTCACATACTTGTTCCAAAAAATTTAAGACGTTCTCTATCTACTATATCTACTGAAATTTTAACTGTTAATCTCAACAAATCGTTTCGTTTCAAGGGACTACACTTTAAAAGAAGGAGAAAAAAATGTTATTTTTTTTAACCATGAAAAAGGTCGATTCTATTCTTACTACTTAAAAACCAACATTGCTTAAGGATTTTTTGTCTGATTTTTATGCTTATACCTTAGAGAAAGATCCCTAAACTCTTCAAGAAGCCTTATCTTCTTTAGATGCGAACTTATGGGAAGAATCCATAAATGATGAAATGGACTCTCTTGAGTATAATAGAACTTGGTATTTAGTTGACTTACCTTCTGGTTGCAAAACTGTAGGATATAAATGGATACTAAAGAAGAAATTAAAACCCAATGGTACTATTGAAAAGTACAAAGCTATCTTGTAATCAAAGGGTATAGGCAAAGGGAAAATGTAGATTTCTTTGAAAAGTACAAAGCTCATTTTCCATAAGTGTTTTTTTCTCTCTTGCTGATATCTATGATTTTGTAGTGCACCAAATGGATGTTAAAACTGCTTTCTTAAATGGTGACTTAGAAGAAGAAATTTATATGGACCAACCTAAAGGCTTTGTTCTCCCAAGTCCAAAAAATAAAGTTTGTAAACTAGATAAATCCCTTTATGGTCTAAAATAAGCACCTAAGTAATGACATGAAGAATTTGATAATATAATTATCTCACATGGATTCAAAATGAAAGAAAGTGACAAATGCATTTATTATAAATCAGAAAATGATATTTGCACTATTATATGTTTATATGTGGATAACATGCTTATATTTGGGTCAAATATTCATGTTGTTAATAATGTGAAAACATTTTTTTGTGCTAACTTTGATATGAAAGATCTCAAAGAAACGAGTGTAATCTTTGGTATAAAAATTACTAGGTCTGAAAAGGGACTTTCTTTAGATCAATCTTGTGACATTGAGAAGATCTTAAAAAAATATAATTACTTTAACTTAAAATCTGTAAGTACTCCTTATGATACTAGTGCAAAATTTTTCAAGAGCACCGGAGATGGTGTTAGACAAACTGAGTATGAAAGAATCATTGGTAGCTTACATTATGTTACTGACTACACTAGACTAGACATAGCTTATATTGTAGGACTACTATGTCGGTTTACTAGTAGACCTAATATAGATAATTAGAATGCTATAGAAAAGGTCATGAGATACCTTAAGAGAACTATGAACCTTGGATTACATTATAAAAAGTTTCTTATTGTTCTTAAAGGATATAATGATGCTGATTGGAACATTTTATCAGAAGACTCCAAAGCAACTAGTGGTTATATATTTAGCATTATTGGTGGAGATGTTTCTTGTAAGTCTAAGAAATAAACAATATTGGCTCAATCTATGATAGAGTCTGAAATGAATGCACTAGCTACTATTAGTGAAGAAGCAGGTTGGTTAAGAAGTCTGTTAGGTAAGATCCCTTTATGGGAAAGACAAATACCAACTGTCCAAATCCACTACTATAGTACCGCGGCTATTGCAAAGATTTAGAAATGTTATTACAATGGATTGAGACAACACATATGTCATAAGTACAGTACTATTAGATAATTTCTCTCTACAGGAGTTGTAAGAGTGGATCATGTATGTTCTGATGAATATTTGGCTGATCCTTTAACAAAAGGATTACCAAGAGAGAAGGTTTTCAAAACCTTGAAAGGAATATGATTGATGCCCTTAGAATGAAGAGTCACTCGTGATGGTAACCTAACCTATAGACTAGAGATCCTAAGAAATAAGTTCAATGGGTAATAATAAGTCATGAAGTGATATGAGATGAATTGTGCAATTATGAAGTCCCATTCTATATTGTTAGAAATATGAAGTCCTGAAGCGATAGAGAATGATGAGTTAATTATTATACTCTTAATGAGTTATATACTATATATGGAGTGTAGTACTTAGATACATGAGTACTCTTGATAGACTCACCTATGTGAATGTGGAAGTGTGGCCACTTCCTATGAAAAGTTTGGCCAAATTTTACTAGAGCATTCACTATACTAGGATACACGTGTATGGTCGTAAAGAATGGGCTTCTCAAACTACACCTTGGAAAGGTTGTGTATGTAATGTTATTAGAGATAGAGTTCAAAAGAATGAGTTACTCTAGCATATTCTAAAGCATCAACACAATGCAAAGGTTCAAGTCGATAGACACCTTTTGCTTATGCACAATCTTATACTTTTAATTTACTAGTTGCTCGATGAAAACTATTTTTATATGAAATTTAAGTGGGGGATTGTTGGAAATAAATTTTAATAAAAACAAATGATAAAATATAAGTGCCAATTTTTGTCTCTTAAAATTTTGTCCCATATTTCTATTTCACATCACTTAGGAGATGTATAAATAGAAAAAGATTGATTATTGGGTTTGGGCCTTAAGGGGTACCCACTTTTGTGGAAGAGGAGAGGACCTAGGAAAATGTGATTCCACACACACGCGCTTGCCATCGCCGCTACCGTCCATCCGAGTTGTGCTGTGTCGTGTCGTGTTGAGTCCAAGTGCATGTATGTGTGCATATGTGTGAGGTAAGGTGGCATTTTATTTTTTGGATTAAATTTCTTTTTCCACCCAGATATGTGACGAGTGCTCAAAAAGCACTAAAATTACCATGATTTTATACACATTAATTGATTAAAATATATATATATATATATATATATATATATATATATATATATTTATATGATTTTATCATACATTTATATAAATTTGTCTTTTCAGAATCATGGGTATTATTATTGTTTTATAGGTATTTTCGCTTAAAAACGTAACTTAAAGACTCAAAAAGGAATACTGGAGGCAATACATCACAAATACATTCAAAAATAAATGAGGAAAAGTCAACAAATTTGGAAAAATTGGACAAAATGGGTTAAAAAGGTCAAAAATGTCAAAAAATAGGAAATCATGCCGCCCAGCTGCCCAGCCGCACCGGCCACTACGCGCAGCGTGCCCAGCAACGCGTACGCCAGATCTTAATTCCGCGTGCATCCCTGCTCTCGTCTGCGCGCGCCTGCACCCAACCTATTCCTATCTACGTTCACCTACGTCCAGTCTGCGCCCTATCTACGCACGCCTACGCCCAACTGCTACCCATCTGCGCGTGCCTACGCCCATCTGCTCGCACAACCACCCCACGTCATGCTGACATCAGCAATCACCACTCCGCGTTTTCATCATTTTTTACCATTTTTTGGCCCACTTTTTCTCTCCATCCTCACCTATAAATACCCCCCCTTCTCTTCACTTCAGACCACACCTCAAAACACACTTTTCTCCTCTTTCTTTCTCTCCATTTCTTAGTTTTTAGATTTTTTTTAGTTTTTCTTAGTTTTTAGTTAGTTTTTCTTAGTTTTAGAATTCTTCTCTTTTTGAGAAGAACTAGCTATGTTTTTGTAATTTATTAGCTTTTTGATTCAATAAATGGGAGTGCAAATTCCGCTTGGAGGTTTTCCAGCAACGGGAATAACATCGAAGTTCTGTAAGGATTTTATTTTCTTTACAGTTATTTTTTATGCTTTATTCTTACATATTATATTTAATTTGTCTGTGATTAAATTTAATTGTGCTGGCTATTTGTAAACATGATATAATAATAACGTTGTTATGCTTGCGAAATATTAAATAGGTAAAAATCTCTAAAATGAATTGATTTTATTTTTATTCAAGATTTTATATTAAGAATGTTAGAGAGAAATATATTATTTTTCATTACAAACTTAAATCTGAAAATTAGATTTTAAGGTTTAGTTATCCGGTCTGATTTAGAGTAGTGCTCTTTTATTTGTTGGTACAATCGCCCGGTAGTTAGAGTGAAGCTCTATTTCAAAAGCTTTTATAAGAATTATTATCTGAAAATGTATTGACAACATATTTTCAGTAGTGGTTTTAAAACTTGAAAGTTAGTACTCGGATAACTAAATTCTTAGGTTTAATTTGGACACCTTGAATAAAGTTTAAACTGTCTAACCCCACCAAAGGTGGCATTTAAATGGTTCATTTTCAATCACTTAGAAAAAGGAATTAATTTAATTAACCAAATTAGTTATCAACCCCACTCATAGGTATTAATTGATTTGTTTAGTTAACAAAGAATATCTAACCCCACCAAAGGTGGTATTCATATAAAAAAGAGAGAATCAATAAATATCAATTCATATCTTTAATAACCTAAATAATATGAGCAAGCATAATTAACTTAGTTATTATATCCATAAATACTCCACTATTATAAATGATAAAACTTGCATAAATGTTTATTGAATCTATGTTTATTTTTATGTCAGTAGATTAAAAACACAAAACCCAAAATATCGTGACAGGATATTTAGGATTTAATTTCGTTTTTAAAAGTTTGAATAATAAATTAAAAACCACATACATTTCTTTCTTAGATTGACCTTGAGAGTATACTTATCATTTTCTACGAAATGATTCGTACACTTGCGAGAGTTTTATAAATACATAAAACCAAATGAAGGGCAGGATCGACGATGTCGTTCTACCCTCATCAATATGACCATTACTTTTCCACTCAGATATAAACGTTACTTTTTCATCCAAATATGCATGTTATTTTTTCCACCCATACATGACTGTTATTTATTATAAGTGTCACACCTTTTCTAAAACTATAAATAGAGAGCCTTAGCTCTCAATTTACATCATATCATTTTTGGATATATCTCTTAGAAAAGAAATGAAAAAATATCACTTAGAAAGAAAAGAAGAAGATATTAAATTGTTTTCTGAGTTTTTCGAGCAACATAAACTTTAGAAGTGTAGCATTCCTGACTTCATCAGTACAGTGAAGCTCCAAGATAGAAAACAAAGATTATGGGCTATTTTATCTTAGGGACGATGAGGTTGTGTTTTCTTACATAAGTTTGGGCAGAGCTACGAAACGTTTTAAAGAGAACGACATAGTCCGCGACTCAACCCAAGTAGTACATTTCAGTATTTCGATAATATTATTCTTACATTGATTTCAAATACTTGTTCCAACAAGCACGATAGCTAGCAATCTCTTTTCTTAGCTCCAAATATATTTATAATTTTGAATATATATACAAAAATAAAACTCACTTGAACATATGTTACAAAGTATCATCTTTTTAAGGTCATAAAAAGAAAACCACTTGAGGGGTCACAGAACACAGTATTCTCATTAAATTTTGGAATTAAACATAATTTTTAAAGTTTAGAGAATTTGTTTCCAAATAAAATTTGATTTTGATAGAAATTGGAATCATAAGTTACTTAGATTTTTGTCTTCTTTTTATCTAGCTATAAAGAAAAGAAGGAAATGTCAGATAGATGCTTTAGATTTCATGTACAATATTTATAGAGAAGATGCTTTATGTTATTGTGCTAATTAATTACACTATCAACAAGCCTACCCTATAACAAAATCGGGTATTCCTATAGAAATTGATTACAAAGATTATGCTAGAGTATGATGAGGTGCAGAGCAATACATTGTGTACATTAGAAAGTGTAACAGTCTACCTCAAGTTCACTATGGTGATAAAAGTTTGATATTTAAAGAAAGAAAACGAGATTCCTTAAGACACTTAGTCATTACATTATCAGCTTGCCCTTCCGTAGGAGTTCATATAACATTAAGTTTGTTATCCATCACGAAATTCCTATAGTTCATTATTCCATGTAGCAAGGACTATAACCAAGATACCTCTATCATTGTAAGAAATGTGCTTAATATTTAGCCTCAAAAATAGACCTACCTATTGTTTAGATGATATCTAAGACACCCAATTATCAGTTTATCATCAAGAGTAAATTCCATAACCTTATGTCCTTCTTCTATCATTAGAGAAGCTAGCTAGTCAGAATCACTAAAACCAACAATTCCTAGACTTTTTCAAGTCATTATTTAAGATTCTGGCCCATATGGTACCTCAAAATCCTCTAAGTTGTTGTATAATGAGACTCGTTAGATTGATAAAGGAACTTGGAAAACTCTATAACTGCATATGTTATCTCTGGTATTGTATTAACATTTTTTTTCCTTTCAAAATAGGGAATTTTTTATAAGGGAAAAAAGCGAAGAAAATAATACAAATGTCAGAAGGCAAGTTTAACAACAAAGACTCAAAAACATTAATAGAAAAGGAAACTAGTAGTTCTATAGAAAGGTGAACTAAACCATTAAAAATACTTAATTAGTTGACAACTAGCAACAAATTTAAAATAAGAAACCTAACACAATATTTATTTACCAAGCTATCTAGCTCCAACTAATTAAGTGAAACAAAGCTTCTTAGGAGAAAAAACCAACCATAACAAACAGAGACCAAAACCAGGCAATACAACAAACTAGAAAAAGAAACAGATTAAAAAGAAATGCCACACAAGCTATCCAAGTAAAGATAGACTAGAAATAGGCAACAAGCCAAAACAAGCCTATATGGTCACGTCAGCAATTGTATTTTTCATTCCATTGTCTCTAATAAGCTCTTCCTCACTAGTCACATGCATATCTTATAAGGGCGTATTTGATCCCCCTCGAATATTCTTCAAACAAACCACATCTTCTCACTTTTCCTTATCTATTTCCCAACTTATAAGTCCCAAAATTACCAACACCCTTCTCTCTTCCTGAAATTAATGAGGCATTTTCCTTTCCATGGCCAGTAGATCTTCCTAACCCCTTCTTTTCTTAGCATTATAACCATAACCAAACACAAATCCTTGAGTATGATTCTTTCTCAATCCTCTACCCTTGAGTATGTCACCCATTATACACAAAGAAAAGTTGCACCTGTAACTGAAAAATATATTAAGTTTGTGCCTGTCTGTCATCATTAGGCCAAAGTGTATATTTTTGATAAAAGCTCCTAAATGTAATAATACTTTCTATGCTTCACATAGTATGATTCATAACCATCGTACATCTATGCATATTTCATTATATTCTAGGATAAATAGAAATTATGGTAACATGTTCAAAAATCCTACTAGAAAGCATGAAGTTGTTGGCTCAAAATGGCAAGTGAAATTCAATGCATTTAATTCTTGGACTAATTATTATTATCTCATCATGCATATTGCATCTTCATTTAGGATGAATGGAAAATCTAAATGTAAGTCCAAGAATATGCCAATGACAACTAAGGTAGTTGATTTCTAACACAAAGATATAAAGAAACCAAAATTCAAGAAAGTTAAGGTTAGGAAAATTTGTTTAATTTGGTCATTTGACCATCGTTCTTTTTTTTTACCTAGATATTTTTGTTTGAGTGCTTAATTTACCCTAGGTGAACATCTTTAGTTTGTTTATTTTTATTTTTATTGATATTTCTTTTGTTTAAAAAAATAAAAAATAAAAAATAAGGGAAGTAGACATGCTTTAACATTGACATGATTATTACATACTCCATTCATATTTATTTATTTTCTTTATTTGACTATACATTGTGAAAATGGATACCGTGACTTGTGCATTTACATATTTCTCACATCTTGTGATTGATTTCAACATGAATCTACTCATGCACTCACTAGACATATAAATATGTTATGCTAGAAGTTTATAATTAATTATGTGAGATTTTATGGCATGAGATAAGCTTGTTTATGAAAATTATGGTTGAACTCTAACTTTTACTTTATAAAATGCTACTATAGAGAGACACCTAGTTTTGAGAGGGCTACCTACAGTGATGTGTAAAAGCTACCACAATGAGCAAAAAGGGTTACCTCATAACTAGTGTGAAAGTCATCATACTAGGTATACTAGCTTATGCATATTTTAAAAAATAATATTAAAGAAAAAAATAATACAAAAGTTTTTGCATGCACAAAATAAAGGGCCACAATTGGTTATACAAAAAGAAAAAAAGTAACCAATCTCTCATTAAAAAAATTAATATAGGAAAGGAATACAAAAAAATAGATTAAAGTTCTCTCTTGGTAAGTAAATTTTATTTTGTACGAGTATGAATTCAATTGTAATTTTTTATGATAGGTGATACTTTTTTTGAATCATTTATAACTAATCATAAATGAACAAATATACATCCTATTGTTGTTCCAACACATTTTACTTTTGATAATTGTCGATATTTCACCCTATGTGTTAGTATATTTGTGTGTTTTGTCTACATATATTTATGTTATTAATGGATAGTCACACTTTGAACAAAACCATTGTCATTATTTGTGTGTACTATTGTAGTCATTCTAAGCTAAGTTTACTATCCTCAATTAAAAAAATTACATATATCAGTTTGTATAAATATTTTTAGGAAGAATTTATTCATTCTTTAGGAAACTTATTGTTTTTAGCTTTTTGTTTTGTTTGTTTTATCTTTTTAGAATGTGTACTATTCTTTTCAGTTATTAAATACACTTCTTTCTTGCTAGACCTATTTTCATTGTTTCGTGATTATGTTTGTTCATTTGTATAACAAAAAAGGCAAGAAAAATTGGTATAAAAGATTTGAACTTTAATGGAAACATCAAAAAGGGGCATAGTTAATTTAGGGGGAGATATTTTTTAATTACTTTGAATTTTTTGGGATATTTAACACAGGAGGAGTTGTCTTTAATTTCTATCATTTATCTAATCCTCTTGTAATCATTCTTCACTTTTCTATATACTAAACTATTATGAACAATGAGTCATTTGGGACAAGCTTTTTTCTTGTTGGTTTCTTTGTTTATAGTGTAAACATAAGATTTTGAGATTCAAGTGAAGATGATTCTACCAGATCATAAGATAGTACCACTATGTAAAAAATTAATTTTCCTATGAGCATTGTATAGTGAGAGATAGGTTTTGTCACACGAATATGACAAAGGGAGAGATTGTAAGATCTATGTGAGTGTAGATGATATTTGTGAACAAAGCATATAATAGTAATTTTAATTCTAGGTGTGTCTTAGAAAAATATTTTTAAGCCGAAGAAACTATTAAGTCTCAATGATCACATCTCAAGTATATCTCTCTTCCTTGTATGTTAGATTGCATAATAGACAAATAGGGATAACATGAAAATAGGCTTTTTGATCAATCAAATAGTGACTTAATCGATTTAGCTATATTATTGTTGAATACATTATTTATATGACTAGATCAATCAAGATTAATGACTAGATTGATCGAGCACTTGAATATATCAATTAGCAACTAGTGATTTGATTTTAAAAGATATTTCTAATACGAATTGGATTAGATCAAAATTGTATATAGAACGTACAAAGCGCTATCTTACCATGAAAATTCTTTTATTTAACTCTCATATGAGATTATTTCTAGGAAAACTGAGATCATGGTAAGATAGATCATACACAATTATCCAAATTTCTCGAAATGGAATGGTAGAGCTGATGGATCCAAAAATATAAACAATATTTAAGGTCAATAGGCATCGTGTACAACACTATTTAGAAGGAGGATACAAGGTAGAAGATATTGAATCTATATTGGTGAACTATCCTAAGCATCAAATAGTGACTACGTCTAGTTAAGATAGTAAACTAAGTGTTGGATAGGAGACAATCCATCATTATAGGTAATATTACTTTCTTTATAATTGTCTTTAGTTTGTGTTATTTTATTTCCAATTTTAGTAAACATTATTTAGAATTGTCAATGTTATAACTAAGTGTTGAAATGTGTGAGAAGTACATAGTTTTTATCTGTGTATAAATGATTGGATTAATGGATGCAACTACATACCAACACTTAAACAAGAGCAGTAATTGGGTTACTTTTCTACTCTCTTATTCTTTAAATGACAAGAATTGCATTGAGGACAATGTAAGTTCTAGGTTGGGGGTAGGAAAAAGTTACATTATAAAATTTGTGCTTAAATAAAATTCTTATATGTTCACATGTACATTTTATTTTCAATATTGTTTTTTTTTTTGGGTGCTTTAATTTATTTCTATTATTTAAGGAACTTTTAGGGTAATTTTATAATTTTTCTTAAAAAGTTATCATGTCTTTTAGTTAAATTTAAGAAAATGATTAAGTCTTGGAATTGTTAGATTAATTTCAAAATTTCATGGAATAATATGATAATTAGTTAGTTTTTGTCATAATTAATATTTATGATATAAAGATGAAATTGCAATAAACCCAAAATCAGTATTTAAGAATCAAACACTACTACAAAAAGGGGTATTTAAGTCGCTATATAAAGTCCGTTTTTGGCAAAAACCGACTTATAATGAATTTAAAGTTGGTTCAGTGTAGAATCGATGCTACGTCTTACGTATATTTTTTAAATTAAAAAATACATGCAGTTTACAATTGAAATTTTTTTTAGGTACAATGTTTTTTTATGTCAATTATTATTTTAATTGACTCTTTAAAATTTAAGTTGGATATATATATAGTATAATTGTTTCTTTCTTTTTAGACAATTGGTTTTTAAAATTTTATAATTTTGTGTATTTGTTTAGATTTTATATACTTACGTAAAATATATCTTTATTTAACTTTGTGTATTTATTTTGGATATTATTTTAAAATTATTTGTTTTTCTTTTTTCTATAGTACATATATATATATATAATAGTTTAAATAAAATAATAATTGACAAAAAAATCAATTTTAAATTGTTTGGCTAGCGTCGGTTGACGTGGCGAACCAACGCAACACATGTGTCTAGCGTCAGTTTGCCACGTCAGTTGATGCTAGCCACGTGTGTAGCGTCGATTTTCCCCATCAACCGACGCTACGTCCATGTGGATAGCATTGGTTTACATGGAGAATCGACCCTAGCCACATGTGTAGCATCAGTTGACGGGGCGAGCCAATGCTACACACATGGATAGTATCGATTCGCCCCGTCAACCGATACTAGCCACATAATATTACCATTCTGCTCTCTTCTTCACCGTAGAAAGTTAAAAAATTTCCATTTCTCTTCCCCCTCCTCCCAAAACCGAGCTCTCAGCCACACTCTTTCTCAATTTTCGACCACCTTTGACCACCATTTCCAACATCATTTTGTGGGTTATATTCCTCTTCTCATTATCTTTTAAATCCACTATTTTTTTGAGCGAAATACTCAAATGTTTTATACCCATTTTCTCACTTATTTTCACTTACAAAACACCTATTTCTTCTTTATTTCTTTCATTTAGTCACTTCATAACATTCTTGTAAGTATTTATATTTCTTTTTTTACTTATTATTCAGTTTGCTTTATTTTTTGTATAAATTTTTGATTTATGTATGTTTTGTATTATGCTTGTTATTATATGTTTGACTTATTTTCTATGGAAATAATATATGCATGTTGTGGGTTTGAGAGACTATAATATTTACCGTACGTGGATAAATTTATTTACATATAAATAATTATATTTTATTAAGTAAAAGTAATACATTTGTAAAATGATTAAAATGATATATGTTTTGTATTATGTATGCTTTGGTATATATTCTAATAATTAGGGAATTTATATATAATAATACTTGAAATATACTCATTGGATACATAATTAATTAATATGCTTAATTAATGTCATTAATAGAAAATGGACAAATCTTGGATATCAAAGTGTAGAATTGAGCAGGACTACATTTCTGGAGTTGAAAGTTTCATGGAATTTGCTTGTAGAAATAGTAATAATGGAACTAGTATGATTCGATGCCCATGTGTTAAATGTAAAAATGAGTGATTTCATGAATTTGACGAGGTTAAATATCACCTTATCCGTAGTGGTATTCTTTTGAGCTATAAATGTTGGTATTATCATGGAGAAAATATTGATAATACTCATGGGGAAAAGATAAATAAGAATGTGAGTGGATTACATACATCTTATCATAATATACAGATAGAAAATATGTTTCATGGTATTGAAGATGAACTACGTGAGGATGATCCCGAAATCTTTAAAAAACTTCTAAAAGATGCCAAAAAACCATTGTATCCAAAATGAAAAAAAATACACTAAAATGTTAGGATTGGTTCATTTGTACAATGTGAAGGCAAAACATGGTTTTTCTGACAAGGGATTCACAGAATTACTAAATCTACTAGTCGATATGTTTCTTGAGGGTATTGAATTGCCATCTTCAATATATGAAGTGAAGAAATCTCTTAGTTGATTTGGCATGGAATATCATAAGATTCATGCTTGTCCAAATGATTGCATTCTTTATAGAAAAGAATATGAGACATTAGATAATTGTCCGATGTGTAAAGAATCAAGATGGAAGCATGGTACAAATGAGACAACACATAAGAAAGGCATGCCTGCAAAGGTTCTTTGGTACTTTTCTCTGATTCCTCACTTTCAAAGGTTGTTCAAAAGTAAAGAGACAGCAAAGATGTTGACTTGGCATTCAGATAATGGATCTGATGATGGGGTGCTATGTCATCCTTATGATTCTCCAAATTGGAAAGTAGTAGATAATTTATCTCCTCAATTTTCATCTAATCTGCGCAATCTTCGTCTTGCCATTGCTACTGATGGAATTAATCCACATAGTTCCCTTAGTAGTAGATATAGCTAGTGGCTAGTAATTATGGTAACATACAACCTTCCTCCCTGGTTGTGTATGAAAAGAAAATTCATGATGTTAACATTATTGATCTCAGGACCAAAACAACCCGGTATTGATATTGATGTATATTTGCAGCCTCTGATAAATTATTTAAAGACGTTGTGGAATGATGGCGTAAATGTTTACGATGCACATAAAGAAGAACACTTTAATAGGAAGGGGTTCTTTTATGGACAACTAATGATTTTCCTGCCTATGGAAACTTATCAGGACATGCAACAAAAGGTTACAAGGGATGCCCTATATGTAGTGATGGAACTTCTGCAACTTATCTTGTTCACGGAAAAAAGATGTCTTATAGAAGATATAGAAGATTTTTGCCATTTGGACACAAGTTTAGATACCAAAAGAAACTGTCGATGGTGAAGAAGATCATGATCATACAACCCAACCTTTGCGAGGTGTTGAGATATTAAGGCAATTGAATGGTATGACATTCAAACGATATGAAAAGATGAAAAAAAAACTCACTAAGGTAGGGAAATGAAAGAGGTCAAGTAATGAAATGGGTGAAAATGAAAAAGAGTTTGAACCGACTTACCATGGTTGTTGGAATAAAAAATCAATATTTTGGGAATTACCTTATTGGAAAGACGTACACATTCGTCACATCTTAGATGTCATGCATATTGAGAAAAATGTATGTGAGATCTTGATTAGTACTTTATTTAATATACTTGGAAAAACAAAGGATGGAATTAAAGCAAGACTGGATTTAAAAAAACTAGGCATACGACCTAAATTGGCACCAAGGGTGGAAAATGATAAGAATTGAGCATACTTGCCACCATCATCATATACAATGTCAACAAAAGAGAAGGATGTGTTTTGTAAATGTTTAGAGGGTGTGAAAGTTCCTGATGGTTACTCATCCAACTTAAGAAATTTTTTGTCTATCATCGATAAGAAACTTTATGGATTGAAATCACATGACTGTTATATTTTAATGCAATAGTTATTACCAGTTGCTATTAGATCAATTATTCCAAAACATGTTTGATTATCAATAATTCGGCTTTGTTCATTCTTCAATACAATATGCAAGAAATCTATATCAATTGGTGAGTTAAATTCTTTACAGAAAGATGTTGTAGAGACTTTGTATTTAATTGAAAAATATTTTCCTCCTTCTTTCTTTGATATAATGATTCACTTGTGTGTTCATTTAGTTTGAGAGGTTCAATTTTGTGGTCCTATTTACTAAAGGTGGATGTATCCTTTTGAGAGATATATGCAATTCCTTAAAGGATATGTAAATAATAGAAATCGACCTGAAAGATACATGGTGGAATGCTACATTGCTGAAGAGGCCATTGAGTTTTGTTCTGAATACTTTAGTGGTTGCACTAAAATTGGGAATCATATGCACAAGTTGTTCTTAGAACATCACATGATCCAAGTATGTAACCCTATGCTTGGTGAAAGTAAGAAATTGTTTATTGATCGCACTCGATGGAAAAAAGCACACAGAATCATTTTAGTAAATAATAATGAGGCACAACTGTACATAGAGTAAGTGATGTTCAACCTTTCCATTTATACAAAAAATCATTTTTATTTAACTATTAATAATGATATATACTTCATATATATTTAATAACATTACAGAATGCATTTAAACTTATTGAAGATCAATCCTTGTTATAAAAAAAAGAAGGAGAAAAATGGTTGTATGATGAACATAAGCGAGAGCTTATTAATTGGTTTTGCAACCATGTAAGTGTCACAAAAAAACATTCATGCATGTATGTTCCTAGGTCTATGCAATGTTTTAAAACTTTTCTCTAAACACATTTCATGTTTTTGTATACATAGATTCAAGATGAACTCAAGAAACTCAATCATAAATCATCAAAAAGTTTACAATGGCTTACACATGGGCCAAAATTCGATGTCAAATCATTTTCTAGTTTCACAATAAATGGATCGAGATTTATGACTCAAGCTAGGGACAAATTCTGAGTGAATCAAAATAGTGGTGTGAAGATGGTTGTACAAACTATGCAATTTTCCAATTCAAAAGATGGTAATCCTGTACTTTCTGATAGAACATATTATGGTATAATACAAGAGATTTGGGAATTGGATTATGAGGTCTTCCATGAAACAGTTTTCTTGTGTGATTGAGTCAAAGATGTTATCAATGTTGGATATAAAATAGGTGATTTTGGATTTACCCTTGTAAATTTATCCAAGATAAGTCACACTGATGATCCTTTCATGTTAGCACTTCATGCAAAACAAGTATTTACGTGAGCGATCAAATTGACACAAGATGGGTGGATATACCTAATGCTCCACTTAACCCAGATGATAGAATACATGTTCTATTTGATGTTACTGGTAATCCAATATGGGAAAATGGCCAACAATTGAAATCCTCTATTGGTCGACTTGTGAAGTTCAGTATACCAATCAATATAAATGATTGGTCTCAGGTTGAAGATGCAGAAAAATTCAAAATATGGATAACCATTTGTGTAAGTCTCTTATATTTTATAATCAATTACATATATTATATCTTTTTTGTACTATACCTAAATAAGTTGGTTAGTAATTTCGGTTGATACAAAGTCTTAATGATTTTTAATAATTGATGTAATAATGCATGATATGTTTGTGTGTTTTATTATTTGTAGAGATCTATTCAAGAACAAATATCCAGGGGTGAAATAATCGAAGAGCCTCGAAGAGATGCTCTATATCATGCATTTGGATGCTACCATCCTGGTCGTGTTAGGGGAGGTAACCAATATGATGGTTATATGAAGTATTTTAACATTCCAAAACAAAAGCCTCAAACGGTTAGTAAGGAGAAGTACACTAAAATTGAAGAATAACTAAACTCCTTTAAGGCCTCAATGTTAAGTGAGATTGCCATTATAAAAGAATATCAATCACAACATATGTCAGGCCTGACATCATTCTACAACCAGGGCATGTCATATTGGCCAAGCATGCAGCCATCCATGCCAGGCAGGCCACCATCCATGCTAGGCATGCCACCCACACAATCTCATTGCGCTCAAACTACATCCAGTATAGGGTATAGTCATCCTATTGGTCCTTATTATATGCTAGGAATGCATATGCAATCAAGTAGTGGTTCATTTTCTCCAATGCAATCTGCACATTCTTACCATCAATCAAACCACGGTTAATGTTTTGGTGAGAATGTACATCCAATAGCTACCCCACATGGGAGTCCTCCTCTATTTGATGAATCATATGTGGTAAGATTTTAATTTCTAGTGTATATAATCTATTATTTTTAAATTCTTATTATTTTTTTTATTTTTTATATATAACACTTAAATTTTTTACAGAATATGAAATGTTTGTTGAAACATCCTTTGTCAATGAATTTTGTTGCTATTGGAACGGTACTGATAGGGCAGAACCGACATCGCCGATCCTGCCGTTACTTTGGTTTTATCTATTTATAAAACTCTCGCAAGTGCACGAATCATTTCGTAGAAAATGATAAGTATACTCCCAAGGTCGATCTAAGGAAGGAATGTATGTGGTTTTTAATTTATTATTCAAACTTTTAAAAACGAAATTAAATCCTAAACATCCTGTCACGATATTTTTGGGTTTTGTGTTTTTAATCTACTTACATAAAAATAAACATAGATTCAATAAACATTTATGCAAATTTTATCTGTTAAAACAGTGGAGTATTTATCGATATAATAATTAAGTTAATTATGCTTGCTCATATTATTTAGGTTATTAAATATATGAATTGATATTTATTGATTCTCTCTTTTTTATATGAATACCACCTTTGGTGGGGTTAGATATTCTTTGTTAACTAAACAAATCAATTAACACCTATGGGTGGGGTTGATAACTAATTTGGTTAATTAAATTAATTCCTTTTTCTAAGAGATTGAAAATGAACCATTTAAATGCCACCTTTGGTGGGGTTAGACAGTTTAAACTTTATTCAAGGTGTCCAAATTAAACCTAAGAATTTAGTTATCCGACTACTAACTTTCAAGTTTTAAAACCACTACTGAAAACATGTTGTCAATACATTTTCAGATAATAATTCTTATAAAAACTTTTGAAATAGAGCTTCACTCTAACTACCGGACGATTGTACCAACAAATAAAACAACACTACTCTAAATCAGACCGGATAACTAAACCTTAAAATCTAATTTTTGGATTTAAGTTTGTAATGAAAAATAATATATTTCTCTCTAACATTCTTAATATAAAATCTTGAATAAAAATAAAATCAATTCATTTTAGAGATTTTTACCTATTTAATATTTCGCAAGTATAACAACGTTATTATTACATCATGTTTATAAACAAATTACACGCTTAAATTTAATCACAGACAAATTAAATATAACATGTAAGAATAAAGCATAAAAAATAACTGTAAAGAAAATAAAATCCTTACAGAACTTCGATGCTATTCCCGTTGCTGGAAAACCTCCAAGCGAAATTTGCACTCCCATTTATTGAATCAAAAAGCTAATAAATTACAAAAACATAACTAGTTCTTCCCAAAAAGGGAAGAACTCTAAAACTAAGAGAAATTAACTAAGACCAACTAAAAACTAAGAAAGAAACTAAGAAAAGCTAAAAACTAAGAAAAACTAAAAAATCTAAGAAAAGAGAGAAAGAAAGAGAGAAGAGAATGTGTTTTGAGGTGTGTTTAGAAGTGAAGAGAAGGGGGGTATTTATAGGTGAAGATGAAGAGAAAAAGTGGGGGAAAAATGTTAAAAAATTATGAAAACGCGGAGTGGTAATTGCTGACGTCATACTGATGACGTCAGCATGACATGAGGCGGCTGCGTGCAAAAAATGGGGCAAAATGGCAGCGGCGCGCGCGGAGGGCAGCTGGGGCGCGCACAGGCGCGCGCAGAAGGCAGGCGCTGCGCGCACGGGCCGCACGGGAGTAGGAGATACGCGCGCGGAACTGGGAATGGGCTCGGGTTGATGCGCGCGGACGTGGGCGCCGCGCCGCGGCTGGGCGGCGCGGCGGCGCGATTTTCTCCTTTTTGACATTTTTGACCCATTTTGTCCAATTTTTCCATATTTGTTGACCTTTCTCCATTTATTTATTAATATATTTATGATGTATTGCTTCCAGTATTCCTCTTTGAGTCTTTAAGTTACGTTTTTAAGTGAAAATACCTGAAAAACAATAAAAACACCCGTGATTCCGAAAAAGACAAATTTATATAAATATATGATAAAACATATAAATATATATATTTTTAATCAATTAATGTGCATAAAATCATGGTAATTTTAGTGCTTTTTGAGCACTCATCAGGTACAACACTTGAGAAATGATCAGATGATTCATAATCAATATTTGCCTAATCATTGGCAAATAGTAATTGATCAATCACTGTTTCATAATTGTCCACTACCTATGTCTTCTGATGCTACCACAGTCCAAGAGGCGGTTGGACAGTATGTGGCTTGGCCATCGATTCAAGTTGTTCTAAATTTTGACATGGTACCATTTTTTAACTTAAAAGATAACACTTGCTTACTACTATTATTTTATTATATCTTATATTGTTACTAAAATACATATATAATACTTTTTTTGTCTATTATACCAGAACTCTTAAATGCGGCACATTTAAGAGATACGAAGCAAGTATCTCGTGCTAAATCTATGTCTAGTGGCCAATCATCGTGTATCAAATCATTCAAGAAGAAGCCTTGGAAAAAGTATAGTTATGATTATGCTTTAAACTTCAGCAGAAATCTTGCCACTTTGATGACTATTGTTAGGAAGGCATCTAGCATAAACGATGGATGGACTGTGCCACTTCCTATAGAAATTTCTGGTGTAGACCTCGGCCAAACTTATATATCGATCGAGTGCATATTGTAACTATTTGAATATCAAATGATCGATTTAAGTATAATTCAAGTGTGGATAAGTTGAGTCCTCAATCTATTTAATTTTCTTTCATTTATGTAGAACATATATAATTATATTTATATTATCTAATTACTTATTGAAATCTTTTTTTATATAGGGCTTGTTATTATCGACTTCAACATAATCATTCATCACATTTATCAAAGTTCTATAATTCTTCATATGTCAATCAATATCAAGAGAAGGATGTTAGCATCAAAGCTAAACAATTATGTGATAGGGCATTAATGCTTAACAGAAATCAAAATTTGATAATCCCTTGGCCACTAAGGTTTGAACAAGGCCAAGATAATTGGATGTTGGTAATCATTGATCTGTTCAATAATCATGCTTGGTACTGTGACTCAGCTTCCATAGAACTGAGTAAAGATACAAAAGCAGTTATTGAAATGTAAGAGTTATAGCTAGCTATTGGTTTCTTCTATTATTTTTTGTAATATTTAATAAAAAAAAACTAACCGTTTTAAACCTTGATAGGGCATTGAAGTTGTAGAACAAGTTTAGGGGCATTTCCCTTAAAAAATCTCATAAGCTTATATGGACAAAAGTTATGGTATGTACAAACGAATATTAATAATTTTATTAATTTTATAGTTGAATAATAACGATGTTTGAATATGGAAAATCATGTACACTTTTTTGTAGGTTCCACAACAAAATAATGGAACCATGTGTGGTTATTATGTCATGAAGTTTATGAGCGAAATCATCACAAATATCAAAATTCCAATTGATGATGTGGTAATATCTTTTACCTATATACATAAATATTTTTAACATATTTGAGTTATGTTTTGTAGATACATGAAATTATATTCTTATTTTGATTTTAAATACATGTAGTTCTTTTGTTGGAATAAGATGGGATACAACTAGCAATTTTTTGATGATTTACGAGAGGAATGGGTAGAACACATGGTTCAAATTATGTCATCATAAGAAGAATCAGGAAAAGACTCTGATGATCTTGAATAGCATATGACAACATAACGGTAAATTTTTTAATGATTTAATTTCTCTATTCCTGTGTCTGAATTCCCTTATTTGATGGATGTTTATATGCTCATGTATTTAGGGGAATGCATTGTTTGATGGACCTATTTTTGGCCCAAACTTCATCTCATCTCTCTTGCCTACTTTTCTTATAACAATATCATATTAGCACTTTATTAATCATATGTCTATAAATATAAAGTTATCTGGAATCTCTACTGGTATTTTTAATGCTATAATGAGCTTTAAATATGAAATCAAGTGTAACTCATATTTTGTTACTTGGCTTGTATGAGTTTGGTGCCCATGAACGTATTACAAAATTGTTCCATATGTTGTTTAAGAGCACCCAAACCCACCCAAGCCAAGTAACAATATATTAGTTACACTTGATTTCATATTTAGAGTTCATTATAGCATAAAAAATACCAGCAAAGATTCTAGATAATTTCATATTTATAGACAAATGATTAATAAAGTGCTAATATGAGTTTGAAGGGTTATATCACTCGGATGTCGCTGTGGTAATCTCTTTTTTATGGTAATATTTATAATGATTTAATTTCTCCATTTGTATGTCTCTGAAGCTTAGACTGCTTGTTTGATGGATGTTTACTTGCTCATGTATGTAGGAGAATGAATTGTTATATGAACCCGGTGTTTTTTGTCCAATTTCCTTATCACAATGCTGGTGATTCTAAGCCAACCAAGCTTGCTCACACAATCCAATTACATTTTGATAACATTATTTTATTTGTAATTTAAGTTAACTATATATATATATATATGTATTGTATATACATCATTTGTTTTTGTAATAAATTTAATTATCAAGTAATTAATTATATTTAAGTTTTTAATTATTTGTATTATTATTTATATTTTGGTTTTTTTATGCTATATATATTTAATACAGGGTGGAGTGAAAAATGAGAATAAAAAAAAATCATAAAATGTAAAGTCGGTTCACGCAGTCAACCGACTTTACATTTTAAGTCACTCAATTTAAAGTCGGTTAAAAACCGACATTAAAGCCCGTTTTTGTAGTAGTGAAATAGTGGAGACTACATTGTAATATTATATTTTGATGGTATTTTTAATATGAGTGATGATATTTTTCTACTCTTTTAAACATTCTTCTTATAAATTTTAAATCATTAGATGATCTATATAGGTCTTTGCATAGAATGTGGATTTTTACATCTAATAGAGTATCATATATTGATTTTTATTGCTTAAATTGAATAATTTAAGTAGAAATTTAAAGTATATTTCTCTCCATTCATGCATGACTTCTAAAAAAGAGGCATATATGAGATTACTTAAACCAATACAAAAGAAAAAGGCATAAACTAGCCACTCATCTTATCATTCAATATATGTAAAATCTGTACATGTGTCATTTCTTTAAAAAATATATATCTCTAAAATAAAAAATAAAAAAAAAGAGATAAAGAAAAAAAATGAATAGTATAAACTACATATTATATGACCCAATATCATTCAAAGTAGTAACAATTGGTTAAATACAAAAGAAAATATATAGGAAATAATTTCTCAATAAGTCATTTTCATTTTATTCATCTCTTAAAAAGCATATTACTTGATATTTTTATTTGAGGAATTTAATTGATGTATAAAAATGATATTTTATTTCTTTATAAAATCCATTCATTTTATTCTTTTCATGAGATCAATATTATGCTCTAATTTTTAGTCTTTCCTTCTTTGAACATATGTGAAACTATTAGTTCATTTACATACATAAACTTTATTCACATATACCCTTGAATGAGTGCTTAAACCAATAAGATTAGTGTATTTGATAATATGCTTTGAGGTTAGAGTCAAAGCGAATTTGAATTCTGTACACTAAGTTTAAAAAAACTAATATTGATATATTTTTGATTAAAAGTACATAAGTGATTTTCAACTAATTATTATTGTAAATCACGAATGTTAAAAATAACAAAATAAATTATGTTATATATTTCAATTATAATCTTAAATGAGATTAAAAAGCATGAGAAGTTTTGTAATTTTTTTATCTCATATTTTTCATTTTTATTTTACTTTATTTTAAAATTGTATTTATTGTTCATTTGTTTTTGTTATTTGTTTTTACTTTTTGCATTTTTAATTGATTTTTATGGGTATCATATCTGAAAAACCATCATGAGACTTAAGCTCATCCACTAGGGCAACCTAAAGGATTGAAAGGCATGTTGCATATGCTAAATACAGTCGTGTCAATCTATGAAAATAATTTAGGATAGTTTAACTTTATTTTTAGTTTTTAGTTTTTAATATTTTGCCATTCTTGCTAAGAGAGTAGTGAGAAGCTAGTTAGGGGTTGTAATGAGTGCTTAAGAGCACTCAATATATCGTGAATTTATGCATGATTTATAATTTAAAGGATTTAAATTTACTTAATTTTACTATTATTTTATATAAATTTATCTTTTTTAAATCATTGGTATATTTTGTTATTTTTCAAGTATTTTACCTTTAAAAGATGAAATTGATCAATTCTTGAAGAAACACATTTAAGGCACTCAATTCCAATGCTCCAAACCAATAAAAAATAATACAAGAAAATAAGGGAACAAAATCATGCAAAATAGTGTGTACCATGGTGTGGCATTATTGTGTGCACTATAGTGCTTTTGGATTTAGTGTAAATGTCCCTAAACCTTTGTAGGCTTCCATGTAAAAAAGTTGTGTTCCATGGCATGAGATGCACAATCCATGTATAAAGCATGTATCAATTACGTGTATGCCTCGACGTGGATTATTGTGTGCCATGACCTTAATCAATTGATAACTGTATTTTATATAGTTATTTTCACCTATTTTATTAATTATAATTGCTAGATTCTCTCTATTTTTAGTTAATTTTAGTTTAATAAATTAGGATTTACTGTTTTTTCTAAATTTTAAGAAAATTAAATAAAATGTATCGAAAACGCTCTTAATGGTAAATTTTTGTCCAAAAATATAATTTCAAATAAAATAGTGATTAATTGCAATTTATAAAAGTTGAAAATATAATTTAAATTAAAATCGGGCTTAATTTTAATTATTAAAAGTTTAAAATTTAATTTAAATTACCAAAAGGGCTGTATTGCAATTAAACAAAGTTTAAAATGTAATTTGAAATATATTTGTGGGTGAAAATATAATTAATAAAAGTTAGTTTTCTTCGCAGGAGAAAAATTCCAGGCGGTATTATCCACGCTTCATCGTGGACCGTCAGATCAACGCATGAACGGTTCAGATGTGCGCGTGCACTTCAACCCGACCAGGGAGAGTGGGTGCAGGGAATTCCTCCATCGCGCGGCTCGGTGCCCGAGTGGGGCCCACCTGCCGCGCAGGCCGGCGTGCAGCGTGGGACCCACCCGTCTGACGCCGTGCAGACCTGTCCCCCACCTTCGCGCGCGCCTTTTCCAGTGCGGTCGATTCACGTGCGCCCGGTTATTCCGCGAACCATAATCTGCCACGTGTTCCACTTAATATTTCAGCAAATAATATTCCGACACGTGGCATGTTACAATGAGCGCGACCGCGCTGAATCAACCCCCCGTTCCAGCCGTTGCCGCACTTTCTCGCGCGCCCCAATCCCGTGCGACAAGTTCTGCGTGCGCCCATTCCCTTCAACGAATGAGATGCTGCCACGTGTCCCACTAATTGTTTCCGCGAATCAGAACGCGACACGTGGCAGCGTGGAAGGAAAATAAAACAGAAACGCGCAGCATCTCCACTCACTTTTTCGATTCCATTTTCGATACAATTTTTGTCCCCCACGCGTGTAATTTATTATTTTCCCCACACTTCCGTCTCCCCCGCGTGTATTAAATTTTAATATTTTTTTGATGTATTTTTTAGCTATAAATAGGTGATAAGATGATAGATTTTGGGAGTTTTTTTTTAGTTGGAGTTTTTTGTAGTGTTAGTTTTCGAAAGTTTTTAGAGTGTTTGAGTTTTTTTTAGTTTGTAATTTTTATTGTGTTTGTGTGTTGGCTGCGGAACACGCAGAAGCCATTTTTGGCTTTTGTTGTGTTCTGCGTGTGCCAAATATTTTCTTATTGAGATGTTTTAATTTTCCTTCTTCTTCATCTTATTTTTCTCCATGTGTTGTAATTTTTATTTTAATTTTATGAAGTAATTTAATTTTTCTAGGGTTGCATTTGATCTAAATTTATGAAGCTTTGATTTTAATTATTTTTGATAGATTTATAAGACGTTTGATTTGTTCGTTCTATTTTGTGTTTAATGCTTTTTGATTATTTACGAATCTTATCAAAATGATCCGTGGCACATAAATAAACTTGGAAGAGGCATTTGTGTGTATATTGCTCGTAAATAGAATGACATGTATGATGAAGGATAGGAATATACCCTAATTGTATGTGTGGCCATTTGAAAACTTAGAACTTAATGAATCTAATTAAATTTAATTCTCATAGAGATATAGTGAATTAATTTAACGAGGTGTGTTTATACGAAGCTCGGAAGAGATGTATGAATAAAAAAGAAGTTTTCGGTTGACAAATTAAATGTACTAAAAAATATAAATCAAAAGAAAATAACATTATTTGAGTGGATTAGTTTGGTGAAAAATTACAATCCTAGATTTCTTTTATTTTCTTATGTTACTTTTTTATTAATCAACGATTGTTTTGGATAAAATCAGAGAGATACAATTTTAGTACTCAACAAACTATAGTAACAAATCTCCGTGGGATCGATCTTTACTTACAAATCTTATTACTTGTGACCGTGTATACTTGCACGTTTTTATGTGTTGTAAAACACACAACATCAATCTAAGTAGATTTTCTGAACTTATAAATAAATCCCATATTTCATTGTATCAACCATTCCTTATCCATCATCCTTCTCATTCCTTTCATATCTTTATATTTTTTAAGCTTTTTAGCTTGTCTTTTCTTAGTTTAAAGCCATTTTCACAATTGAAAGTTGAACAAATTTTAGTTTATGTAATAGTTGTAGATCCAATTCAATAAAAAGTTTGACATTTATTCTTTATGTGTTATTTTTTTATGTTATGTTTAATTTTCTGATCAATTATATGTCTGGTTGAAATTATAATTAGATATTAGTAATGTAATTACACTTGTGAAATATTAATTGGTAAAATACTTTTACAAAATTAAGTATTATTTTCTAGTCAAGAACTCTATAAAGTTTATTTCAAAAAATATAGTGATGCTACACTTTTCGTTATAAACCTAAAAGTTGAAAATTAGATTTAAAATTTAATTATCAGAATTTGATTTAGAGTACTATTCTTTTATCAGTTATTTGGTTCACATGTATAGTTGGAGTATAAACTCTATTTCAAAGAGTTTTTTAAGAATTATTATTAAAAGATATATCAACAACATATCTTTCATAATAGTTTTAAAATCAAAAATTCATTTATTACATACTTAAATTATTGAACTTAATTTTGACACCTTGAATGATGTTTAAATTGTCAAACCTCACCTAAGGAACACGATTAAATGGTTTATTAATTCCTTATAGAAGAAGCATAATTTAATAATAAAATCAATTAACATGTCCCATCTAAAGATTTTAATGAGTTTATTATTGATAATGAGAATGATCCATGCCCTAGGATATTTTCATACAAAAAGAAGGGAACCAATAATCTAATATTGAGAATCCATAACTAACTAGCTAATACATTCCATAAACTCTCCACATTATGATAAATGTCTAAATGTCTAAATATTTATTAAATCTATCTTTATTTTATTATCATAAGATTATGATTTCAAACCCTAACTCTATGATCGAATGTTTAGGTTTTATTTTCACTTTTAAGAATTTGCTGAATATTTTAAAAACCATATAATTCCTAATGACTCTATGAAAGTAGAGTCATTAGAGCACTTTTCTATTGAATATTTGCTCGTTTTATTCAATAAGTGGTATTTTTAGGTTAAAATATATTAAAATATGAACTTTCTAGTGAAACCGAGTAACATTATAAGTTTTGGGAAATTCATGGATTTTTTTAATTTTTTGATGTAGGATTAATTAGAAGCTACTAGTGGACGCCAAGAAAACAAGGGACTTGACCAAGTATCTTACGTGGATGACACGCAAGAAAAGATGGTCAATCATGCAATGCAACATGTTTCGTGTGACACAGAGCTATGCCATATGTTAGCATAGCTTTTATCTTGATTTTCTTCGCTTGGTTAACACGATCGCCTCGTGTTATCAACCTGATTCATCCACTCTTCCCACATGTGTGCCATGTAAGCTATAATTCCAAATCATAGATTGCCATGTGTTATTGATTCAACATGTATTGACCGAGACTTGTCACCTATGCCATGCATCATACGCTTATTGGATTCACTCTTTTCAATGCAACGTGGAAATTCCTATTGGTTGAACCATTTAATTTTTCTTTTTTTCATCTCAACCCTTGATTTGAAGCTAATCTGACGATCCAGATATATAATACAAAAATTTATACACATAAATAATAACACATAATAGTAGAAAAAAATATGAATAATAAGTGCATATGATTAATAGAAATACTTACAAGAGTAAATAAAGTGACAAAATGAAGGAAATGAATAAAAAATGGTGTTTTGTAAGTGAGAAATGGGTATAAAAAAATTGAGTATTTTTCTCAAAAAAATAAGGGATCTAAAAGATAAGTTAGAGAGGAAGAAACCCCACTAACCGACGTTGAAATTGGTGGTCATAGGTGGCCGAAAAATGAGAAAGAGTGGAGGAGAAGTGGAGGAGGTTTTGGGTTTTTGAGAGTTATGCAGCACTCGGAATAATTTCTATTTAGGGAAGAAAGAAGATAAAAGGAAATATTGACGTGTGTAGCTGATAGGGCAGAACTGACATCGCCGATCCTGCCGATACTTTGGTTTTATATTTATAAAACTCTCGCAAGTGCACGAATCATTTCGTAGAAAATGATAAGTATACTCCCAAGGTTGATCTAAGGAAGGAATGTATGTGGTTTTTAATTTATTATTCAAACTTTTAAAAACGAAATTAAATCCTAAACATACTGTCACGATATTTTGGGGTTTTATGTTTTTAATCTACTTACATAAAAATAAACATAGATTCAACAAAACATTTATGCAAATTTTATCATTTATAATGGTGGAGTATTTATGGATATATAATTAAGTTAATTATTCTTGCTCATATTATTTAGGTTATTAAATATATGAATTGATATTTATTGATTCTCTCTTTTTTATATGAATACCACCTTTGGTGGGGTTAGATATTCTTTGGGTGAGGTTGATAACTAATTTGATTAATTAAATTAATTCCTTTTTCTAAGAGATTGAAAATGAACCATTTAAATGCCACCTTTGGTGGGGTTAGACAGTTTAAACTTTATTCAAGGTGTCCAAATTAAACCTAAGAATTTAATTATCCGAGTACTAACTTTCAAGTTTTAAAACCACTACTGAAAACATGTTGTCAATACATTTTCAGATAATAATTCTTATAAAAAATTTTGAAATAGAGCTTCACTCTAACTACCGGGCGATTGTACCAACAAATAAAAGAGCACTACTCTAAATTAGACCGGATAACTAAACCTTAAAATCTAATTTTCAGATTTAAATTTTTAATGAAAAATAATATATTTCTCTCTAACATTCTTAATATAAAATCTTGAATAAAAATAAAATCAATTCATTTTAGGGGTTTTTACCTATTTAATATTTCGCAAGCATAACAACGTTATTATTATATTATGTTTACAAATAGCCAGCACAGTTAAATTTAATCACAGACAAATTAAATATAACTTGTAAGAATAAAGTATAAAAAATAACTGTAAAGAAAATAAAATCCTTACAGAACTTCGATGTTATTCCTATTGCTGGAAATGAGAGTATGATTGAGTTAATTACTATATGGTGTGTAGTTTACTTGAGAGGGAAACACATGCTAGGTTAGATTCAATAGATCGTGTAATTAATTGATAATTATGTTGGGGGATTTTAGCATTTCATATGTTTAGAAAAGTGGGGGATTAAGTATTCCTAGATATTTCTCTCATCAATCTTCTTTGATGCCAAATCTGAGTTAATTAATTACTACTATTTATTTATAGTTCTTTTAATTTTTCTTTCTTAAAAGATACAAATACAAAAAAAAAATTATTTTTATTTTTAGTTTTAAAAATTATCTTCTGTTTACATAATCTCTATAGAAACGATCATTTCTTATTATTGTATTACTTGTTACAATACGTATACTTGCATATTCATTCACACAATTCGTGTTCAATTAAGTTTTTTGAGACCATGTTTGAGCTTGGATAAACTCTTTGTCACCTAATTCCATTACAACTTAGAATGATTTAGCGAAGAAATTCTTGTTGAAATACTTCCCACCAACAAAGAATGCAAAGCTTAGGAATGACATTACCTCCTACCAGCAATGTGAAGGGGAACTTTATATGAAGCATGGGAACAATTCAAAGAATTTCTAATGAAATATCTTCACCATGGTATCCCTCATTGGATCCAAATAGATACTTTCTTCAATGGTCTTAATACTTAAACAGGAATCATTGTTGATGCATCCACTAATAGAGCTTTACTAGCCAAATCTTACAACCAAGCTTATTATTTAGATGAGAAAATGGCCAGCAATAATTATCAATGGCTAATGGACAAAATTAAAACCATAATAAGTGTTTCCAAATGGATGAGGTAAATGATATCAAGGCACTTATAGCTCAAGTGTCATCTTTAGTGAATCTTTTGAAGGCTTAAAACTCTCCAATGAGTGTAAACTAGATTCAAGATTCAAGGGTGCCTTGTGTGTTTTGTGGTGGGGCTTATTTGTTTGATAATTTTCCAAACAATTATGAATCAACATTCTAAATGGGTAATATGAATCAAAACAATAATCCATACTCAAACACATATAACCAAGGATAGAGACAACATTCAAATGTTTTTGGAAATAACAACAAATAAAGTCATAATCAATTCAACCATCAATCATATCCACAACCTAATTTTCAATAACCAATAAAATCACAAGCCCAAGAGAAGAAGCCACCTACTGAGGATTATACAAATGTGTTAATGGGGATGATAAAGGATTTCATGAAGTCAGTAAATACAAAATTGTCTACTCAAGAGGCTTCAATTTGAAACTTAGAAACCTATATGGGGTAACTTGCCCAGACTATAGGTTAAGCGCCTTAAGGTAACCTTCCAAGTTACACAATTGTAAACCCAAGAAAAGAAGGTAAGGAGCATTGGAATTCCATAAAACTTTAGGAGATAAACATGAGACTCAAAAGGTTAAGGAGAAACTGATGAGTGCTCAAAAAGCACTAAAATAACCATGATTTTATGCACATTAATTGATTAATATATATATATATTTATATGTTTTATCATATATTTATATATATTTGTCTTTTTCGGAATCACGGGTATTTTTATTGTTTTTAGGGTATTTTGGCTTAAAAAGCGCGCTTAAATACACAAAGAGGAATCTTTGGAAGCAATACATGACAAATATATTAATAAATAAATGGCGAAAGGTCAACAAATATGGAAAAATTGGACAAAATGGGCCAAAAGGGTCAAAAATGTCAAAAAGGAGAAAAATGCGCGCCGCCGCCGCCAGCCGCCCAGCCGCGCCGAGCCCGCGCGCAGCACGCCCAGACCGCGCGCGCAGCACGCCCAGATCGCGCGCGCAGCATTGCCAGTCCGCGCGCGCCAGCTCCAATTCGCGCGCGCCGCGCTGCCGCCTCTTTCCGCGCGCGCCTCTGCGCGCCACTCCTGCCTCACGCGCGCGCCCCATCGCGCGGGCACTGTTCATGCGCGCCGGGCTGCGCGCAGCGGCAGGCCCCCGCGCGCGCGCGCAGCGCCCAGCAGCCCCCTCCGCGCGCCCAACGCCTTTTGCCCCATTTTGCGTGCAGCCGCCCCTGTGACACGTCATGCTGACGTCATTAATGACATCAGCAATTCCAATACTGGCGTTTTACATTTTTAATATTTTTTAACATTTTTTACTCGTTTTTCTCTAAAATACCTCACCTATAAATACCCACTTCGACGAAAGCACACCTTTCAAAACACCTTAAAACACACTTCTCTCTTCTTTCTTTCTCTCTTTCTTAGATTTTTAGGTTTTTTAGTTTTTCTTAGTTCTTGATTAATTTCTCTTAGTTTTAGAGTTCTTCCTTTTTGGGAAGAACTAGTTATGTTTTTGTAATATATTAGCTTTTGATTCAATAAATGAGAGTCTGCAAATTCCATTTGGAGGTTTTCCAACCGAGAATAGCATCGAAGTTACTGTAAGGATTTTATTTTCTTCTGATTATTTTTTATGCTTTATTCTTACATGTTATATTTAATTTATGTCAGCGATTAAATTTAACTACTGTACATTGGTATTTATAAACATGATGTAATAATAACGTTGTTATCTTCTGCGAAATATTAAATAGGTAAAAATCTCTAAAATGAATTGATTTTATTTTTTATTCAAGATTTTATATTAAGAATGTTAGAGAGAAATATATTATTTTTCATTACAAACTTAAATCTGAAAATTAGATTTTAAGGTTTAGTTATCGGTCTAATTTAGAGTAGTGCTTTCTTTTATTTGTTGGTACAATCAATGTAGTTAGAGTGAAGCTCTATTTCAAAAGTTTTATAAGAATTATTATCTGAAAATGTATTGACAACATGTTTTTGAGTGGTTTAAAACTTGAAAGTTAGTACTCGGATAACTAAATTCTTAGGTTTAATTTGGACACCTTGAATAAAGTTTAAAAGCTGTCTAACTTACAAGGTGGCATTTAAATGGTTCATTTTCAATCTCTTAGAAAAAGAAATTAATTTAATTAGCAAATTAGTTATCAACCACCCTTTGTAGGTGTTAATTGATTTGTTTAGTTAACAAAGAATATCTAACCCGCGAAAGGTGGTATTCATATAAAAAGAGAGAATCAATAAATATCAATTCATATCTTTAATAACCTAAATAATATGAAAGCGTAATTAACTTAGTTATTATATCCATAAATACTCCACTATTTTAAATGATAAAATTTGCATAAATATTTATTGAATCTTTGTTTATTTTTATGTTAATAGATTAAAAACACAAAACCCGAAATATAAATGACGGGGATGTTTAGGATTTAATTTCGTTTTTAAAAGTTTGAATAATAAATTAAAAACCACACATTCCTTCCTTAGATCGACCTTGGGAGTATACTTATCATTTTTCTACGAAATGATTAGGTACCTTTCTTGAGAGTTTTATAAATAGATAAAACCAAAGTAATCGAGCGAGGATCGGCGATGTCGGTTACTGCGCTAGATCAAATTTTAGCGTAGTGATAGTGGTATCAAGTTTTTTTGGCGCGGATTCTTGAGTGAAGGAATAGCTTTTTTAAATTATTTAGCAAAATTTTAAAACCTTTTTGTGTTGTAAATAATTGTGATTTTTTTTTTATTAAAAAATTAAAAAAAATAAAAAAAATTTGTTGTTTGTGAAAAGTAAAAAAAAAAATTCAAATTTCAATTTCGTAATAAATAAAAAAAAAAATATAGCATGAATAATAAAATAATTTTGCTTTATGCAATCTGAAGTAAAAAAAAAAGTAAGTAAATTTTAAATTAAATTAATAAATAAATAAGAATAAAAAAAATAAAAAAAAAATAAAAAATAAAAAAAATATAAAAAATAAAAAAAAAATAAAAAAAATAAAAAAAATAAAAAATAATAAAAAATAATAATAAATAATAAAAAAATAATAATAAAAAATAAAAAAATCAAAAAAATCAAAAAAATCAAAAAAATCAAAAAATAAAAAAAAAATCAAAAACTTTATTTTCAATTTTTTTTTTATTTTTTGATTTTTTTGATTTTTTTGATTTTTTTGATTTTTTTTTCTTTTACCTTTTTCAATTATTTTTTTCAATTTATTTTATTTTATTTTTATTTATTTTATTTTTTTTGCTTAATTTTTATTTTTTCTCTTTTATTTTTTTTATTTTTCTTTACTTTCAATTTATTTTATTTTTTGGTTTAATTTTTTTTTTTTTTTCAAATTTTTTTTTAACTACTTTTTTTTAATTTTAGATTTAGGTTAATTAACTTAGGTTTTTAGTAACTTAATTTACTAACTTATATTAATTTAATTTACTAGCAATTAACTTAGATTTTCATTAACTTAATTAACCTACCTTTTTATTAACTTAATTAACTTAAATTTTAACTTAACTTAACTTAATTAACTTAATTTTAATAGCGTGAAAAGTAAAGATCTGAGAGTTAATACAGGACTAGTTCACGGAAGCCTTTATTTTAGTCTTTCACAGGAGCGTTGCTTTCTGTCTAGGAGGATGGTTTTTTAAGGAGCGCTTTGCTATTCTTTCACGGGAGCACTTCGTTATCGTTATGTTATTTTAACTTAAAAAAATTAAAAAAAAAAAAAAAATTAGAAACTATCTCCAAAATTTTAAAGCTTTAATTACAATCTAAGGAGTTAGTTGTTTTGTTTGATCTAAAATTCAATTGTGTTTTGATGCCTTTAATTATTTGATTTGTACCTAGACATGGATTATCTAAAACTCTGAACATGTCCCTAGTTTTAAGTACTGAAAAATTTAAAAATCCATAGGACATAGTGAAAAAGTATAGGTAGACAACCTTGTCTTACTTGTAGGTTTGATTGACTCGTTGATGAGGGGACATTGAGTTTACTTAAAAATGAAATCCCAAATTCACGTCTTCTTTAAGGCGTTAAACTAATGACTGGATGGGAGGCAACCCGTCATTTTAAAGGTAATTTTTTGTTATTTGTTTTATATACTTAATTTTATTGTTTATTTTAGTTTAATTATATGTGAATAATTTTTAAATTGTTAAAACTAAAAATATTTGTTGAGTTGTTAGAAGTTCACAACAATGCAATACGTATACACTTTAATGATGAATATGATGAATGCACCTGCATTTCTCCATTACTACTTACACATTCTGAACAAATAGGTAATCTTTCTTCTCTTTTCTCTTTATCTTTAATTTACAATTGTTACATTGAGGACAATGTAAGTTCTAGGTTGGGGGTGGTGAAAAGTTACCATGCTTAATTAGAAAAGAAAAAAAAAGATTTAACAATTTAAAAATTCAAAAAAAAAAACAACAATTATTAATTTTTTTTCTTTTTTATGTTCACATCTTCATTTTTTGTGTTTGGTTTTATTTTCCTTGTGTGATTTAGTAATTTTTGGAATTAAAAAAAAAAAAAAAAAATTCACAAAAATTTATCATTTCTTTAAATCAAATTTAAGTAAATAGTTAAGTCTTTTGTACTGTTAGATTAATTTTTGAAAACATATCATGAAATATTATGTAATTATTTTTGATAATTAGTTAATTTTTGTCATAACTAGTATTTCTTGATAAGATGTAGAAATTATATTAAACCCAAAAATCGATTTTATGAATTTGTTTTAGTGGAGACTACCTTTGTGAGATATAATTTGAGCCTAATTTCCTTTATTGAGTGAAATATATATTTTTCTACTCGAACACATTTCTTATTTCTTCAAATTCTTAGATGATCTCATAGGCATTAATATTGAATGTATGAATTTTTCTCATCTTAATAGAGTATCGTATATTTTTTATTATTATTTTTGCTTAGATTAAATGATTTGAGTAGAAATTGATAGTATATGCTTTTATCTCATTCGTGCGTATTTGTTACAAAAAAAAAAGAGACATATCTAAAGTCCTAAACCAAAGATCAAAACAAAAAAGCCACAAAAATTAACCACTCACCAAAATCCTAAAAAAAAAAAAAAATGTACAATGTACATGGGTTGACTTCTACAAAAAATGATATATATTGAAAAAGTATCTTGAGAAAAAAAATAGAGAGATAAAGAATATATAGTATAATCTACATCTTTTATGACCCATTGCTACAAAGTTGTGAGTAAAGGCTAATTACAAAAGAAAGATATAGAAAGTAATTCCCTAAAAAGTCATTTACTTTCTTGATTGTAAAAGGCATATATCTTGAAATTTTTTCTTAATGAGTTTGATTTATACGGGAAAATAATTTTTTATATATGATATCTTTATAATTTATACATTTGATTACCTTATTGAGATCAGCGTCAAAATAACACTTTGAGCCTTTCTTCTTTATACATATGCGAACATATTAGTTCATTTCTATACATCAACTCTTTCGCGTATAAATTAGTATAGTGTTTGAACCATGGGATTAGGATGTTTTGAGTATTGACTTGTGAGGAATAGAGTCGGGCAATTCGGATTTATAACTTTGAAATTGGGTGAAATTAAATTGATACATTTTTGATATGAAATATGAAAATGATTTCACTAATTATTATAATAAATCATGATTGTTTAAAAATATTAATATAACTTATGCTTGAGATTTTAATTATGATCTTAAAGGAGATTAAAAAGTATGAGACATTTTTGTGATATGTTGTTTTCTTTTTATTCTTAAACGTTAATTTTGATTTTGTTGTAATTTTAGTTTTTAAGTTGATTGTTGTTATTATTTCTTTTAATTTTTACATTTAGTTGATGTTTGTGGGTATCATTCTTGAAAACCACTCACGAGACTCAAACTTCGTCCACTAGGCAACCTAGGGGTTTAAAGGCTTGTTGCATAGGCTAAATGCAATTCAATCTACGGAAGTGATTTAGGATAGTTTAATTTTTAGTTTTTATCGCTTATAACTGCTTTGTGGACTAGCGAAGGCGGATTGAGGTTGTGATGAGTGCTCAAAAGCACTAAAATAACCATGATTTTATGCATTAATTGATTAATATATATATATATTTATATGTTTTATCATATATTTATATATATTTGTCTTTTCGAATCACGTATTTTTATTGTTTTTGGGTATTTTGGCTTAAAAAGCATAACTTAAATACACAAAGAGAATCTTGGAAGCAATACATCACAAATATATTAATAAATAAATGGGGAAAGGTCAACAAATATGGAAAAATTGGACAAAATGGGTCAAAGGGTCAAAAATGTCAAAAAAGGAGAAAATGGCCGCCGCTGCAGCCGCCCAGCCGCGCCGAGCCCGCGCGCAGCACGCCCAGACCGCGCGCGCAGCACGCCCAGATCGCGCGCGCAGCGCGCCCAGTCCGCGCGCGCCAGCTCTCCAATTCGCGCGCGCCGCGCCGCCTGCCTCTTTCCGCGCGCGCCTCTGCGCTGCCACTCCTGCCTCACGCGCGCCCCATCGCGCGGGCACCTGTTCATGCGCGCCGAGCTGCGCGCGCGGCGACAGCCCGCGCGCGCGCGCAGCGCCAGCAGCCCCTCCCGCGCGCCCAACGCCTTTTAGCCCCATTTTTCACGTGCAGCCGACCCTGTGACGTCATGCTGACCTCATTAATGTCATCAGCAATTCCAATACGCGTTTTTACATTTTTTAATATTTTTTTTACTCATTTTTTCTCTCGCTTAACTATAAATACATTACTTCACTTCAAAACACACCTTGAAAACACCTTCAAAACACACTTCTCTTCTTTCTTTCTCTCTTTTCTTAGATTTTAGGTTTTTAGTTTTTCTTAGTTCTTAGTTAATTTCTCTTAGTTTTAGAGTTCTTGCTTTTTGGGAAGAACTGAATTATGTTTTTGTAATATATTAGCTTTTGATTGATAAATAGAGTGCAAATTCGCAGAGGTTTTCGGCCGAGAATAGCATCGAAGTTATGTAAGGATTTTATTTTCTTCTGAGTTATTTTTTATGCTTTATTCTTACATGTTATATTTAATTTATGCATGATTAAATTTAACTTTCTGGCATTTGTTTATAAACATGATGTAATAATAACGTTGTTATGCTTGTAAATATTAAATAGGTAAAAAATCTCTAAAATGAATTGATTTTATTTTTTATTCAAGATTTTATATTAAGAATGTTAGAGAGAAATATATTATTTTTCATTACAAACTTAAATCCGAAAATTAGATTTTAAGGTTTAGTTATCATCTAATTTAGAGTAGTGCTCTTTTTATTTGTTGGTACAATCGCTAGGTAGTTAGGTGAAGCTCTATTTCAAAAGTTTTTATAAGAATTATTATCTGAAAATGTATTGACAACATGTTTTCGGTGAGTGGTTTTAAAACTTGAAAGTTAGTACTGGATAACTAAATTCTTAGGTTTAATTTGGACACCTTGAATAAAGTTTAAGCATCTAACCCCACCAAGGTGGCATTTAAATAGTTCATTTTCAATCTCTTAGAAAAAGAAATTAATTTAATTAACCAAATTAGTTATCAACCCGCATGGGTGTTAATTGATTTGTTTAGTTAACAAAGAATATCTAACTTGTACAAAGGTGGTATTCATATAAAAGAGAGAATCAATAAATATCAATTCATATCTTTAATAACCTAAATAATATCAGCAAGCATAAATAACTTAGTTATTATATCCATAAATACTCACTATTTTAAATGATAAAATTTGCATAAATATTTATTGAATCTTTGTTTATTTTTATGTTAATAGATTAAAAACACAAAACCCAAAATATCGTGGACGGGATGTTTAGGATTTAATTTAGATTTTTAAAAGTTTGAATAATAAATTAAAAACCACATACATTCCTTCCTTAGATCGACCTTGGGAAGTATACTTATCATTTTCTCTGAAATGATTCGTGCACTTGCGAGAGTTTTATAAATAGATAAAACCAAAATGTGAGGCGAGGATCAGCGATGTCGGTTACTGATCGACGAAACTTAACAAGGATGAGAATGAACTAGTGGATAAAGAGAGCACTGAAAAGAAAATAATTTATCCAAAAAAGAGCAACTTCTATAAACCTACTATTCCTTTCCTGCAAAGATTGCAAAAGAAAAGTTTGACACATAGTTTTCAAAATTCTTGAAAGTCTTCAAGAAGCTACGAATAAATATACCATCTATAGATGTACTTGAACAAATTCCTACTTATGCTAAATTTCTTGAGGGCATCCTGTCTAAGAAAATAAGGCTTGGAGATAATGAAATAATAACTTTGATTGAAGGTTGTAGTGCTATCCTTACCATAAAACTACCCCAAAAATTGAAAGACTTGGGTAGTTTTGACATCCCTTGCACTATTGAAAACATCTACTTTGAGAAATTGTTGTGTGACTTAGGTTCCAGCATTAACCTTATATGATCATCAATTTTCAAGATATTAGGGGTTAGTAATGCTAAACCTACTTCAATAACATTGAAAATGGCATATTGGTCAATTAAGCGACCTCGGGGTGTAATAGAAGATGTGCTAGTAAAAGTAGACAAGTTCATTTTTTTGGTGGATTTCATTATACTAGACATGGAAGAGGGCCAAAACATTCCTATCATACTTGGTTATCCATTTTTAGCAACAATAAAAGCACTATTTGATGTATAAAAGGATGAGCTTACAATGAGAGTGCAAGATGAACAAGTAACATTTAAAGTTTTAAAGCATATAAACCTCATAATATTGATAATACTAATGAATGTTTTAAGATAAATGTTACTGATTATGATGATAACTTAAAATAATCTGTTGAGTCACCCATACGTAAGACTATTCTACATGATGTTGTAAACAAAGAAGTAAACTCACTAAGAAACAACTCGATCAGTTTTACTTTTGAAAGTATGGAATATATGATTGATATTATTGATTGTGTAAACTATTTGGAGGTTGCACCTCCCATGTGTATATCTAATTTTTTTGTCAAGAGTTTTGAGATAAGATCTCAACTCAAACCATCTGTTGAAAGGCCACTAAGGTTAGACCTCACACCTTTACCCTACCATTCCCATTCAAGTGGGCAAGTAAAAGAGTAAAATAAAGAGGTGAAAAAAATGTTATAAATATATAAGTTAGTTGAGCTATGGTGAAGTTCTTATAAGAATGCCAAAAAGTACAGAAAGAAAACCAAAATATGACATGATAAGAGGATTGACCACCATCTTTTTAAACTAGAACATAAAGTATTATTGAACAAATCAAGACTAAAACTATTTCCGAGCAAAGTCAAAAGTAAATGGACACAAAGGAATATACCTTAGGACTTGATATGATGTTCTAGTCAAGGACATTAAACATAACACTTGTTGGGAGGCAACCCAATGCTATTTTACTTATACATTTATTATTTTTGTTTTGTAGGTATATAAATGTGGAGAGCAATGGTGCAACAAGATTTAACACTTTCAAAGATGGATGTAGTGTGCCAAGGCTAAGGGAGTTTTCTTTCCTTTCATTTTTTCAAACTTATATGTGCACATTGGAGAAAACATGCAATTCTAGTTTGGAAGGACGGAAATTCATTCTCTATTTATTATTTAGTACACATTTTCAAATTTTAGGAAATTTCTTTTATGATGTTTTTAATTATGATTTGGGTAGAAATTGATAAATATATGGAAACTAAATGCATGCATGTTTGATATGAAACATTTGAATTCAATGGTAAAAATTGGTTGTCGTGACTTGGATAAGGAATGTAACATGCTTGTTAAGATACTTACATTAATCGTCTGATATACTTGCAAGTTTTGGTTGGATTGATTGAAATTTTCATGCACATGTTCATGATTGATTTTGGTGTTCTCATTGAGAGAAAATTTATGGTGAGTTATGCGAGTTGATGAGATCTACCATGTTTTAGAATTTATTTGATCATCCCTTGAGGTGAAATCCTAAATAGTATTTAGTAAGATAAATGATTTAGACCTTATTTGGATCGATTAAGCCTTTCAAGCTAACAATTATTAATATCCATAGTCAACCATTTAAGCCTAACAAAGAACCTTTCATATATTTAAGCCACATTTTATGCCCAACCAATAAGCATTATTGTTATCCTTGTACCTTTAGCTTGTATGAAAAGAAAAAATAAAAACCAATCATGCGTTATGCTATAGAATAAGGTGAAATGTAATGCACTCTGTAAATAAAAGAATAAAAACTCACAACACAATAATCCCTCTAAGAAAAATAAAATAAAATTGGAAATAAATTTAGGGGTATTGTGAAGTTAAGAATAGAAGAATATGAAAAGAATGATAAGATATGGTGTACTAAAATATCAAGTCCAAGCTCAATTGTAGTTAAAATGTGCATGATGAATAAAAAGAAAACTAAAATGTGGAAAAAGCCTAAATGTCCTTTTATCGACCCTCACCTAAGCCTTACATTAGAAGCATGTAAAGTCCTTATTGATATTTAGCTATGTACATACTTATATTAGTGGAGAGGGATGTGAAAATAGACTTATGAGACTTGTTCTAAGATTTAATTGATTAGAATGTTCATATAGCTTTATTTCATGAGTACATTGGATGATATTATATGCAACATACATACAAATCAATTCATCAAAACCTTTCATATTCTTGTATTGATGGAAAGTTGATTGATAAATATGTGAACCTCTTTGTCATAAATTGTATAACTTTTTAGAGGGATAGTTTTGCTAAATATGCATGTATTAATATATATATATATATATGAATATACTACCCATGTCATTTTATGTAGTTAGACTTGGCTTAATTGAGGAAAAGAGTTAAGTTTGGGGGTGTGATGACTCTATGAAAGTAGTCATCGATTCATTTTTCTACTTAATATTTGTTCGCTTTATTCAATAAGTGATTTTTTGGTATTGAAAATAATAAAATATTAACTTTCTAGTGAAAGAGGGTACAAAATAGAATTTTAAGGAATATTTTGTGAATTTTTTAATGCATGACCAATCAAAAGCTACCACATGGATGCCACACAAGTAGGGGAGCTACCCAGGCATGCCATGTGGATGACACATAAGTGAAGAGGGTGAATCATGCAACGCCACATGTACTGTGTGAGTAGTTCCATGCCACATGTTAGTACAACATTTATCTGGATTTTCATCGCTTAGTTAACATGGTCACCATGCATCATCACCAAATTCATCCATTAATTCCACCTATGTACCACGTAAGATGTAACCACAAATCATAAATTACCACATTTCATTGAGTTAGCGTGCATTGTTCGAGACTAGTCACCCATACCACACATGGTGTGCTTATTGAATCTATCTTTTCTCCATGCCATGTGATGGGTTTCTATTGGCTAGTGTTAATTTTTTTTTCATCTCAACCCTTGATCTAAAGCTAATTTGACCGTCCAAATTCCACCTAGGCATAATTTAACCCCCTAATTTCCCCATAAATCCTATGAGTTGAAACTAACATCATTTTTATCAGATTTTGAAGCCAATAAGAGAGAAAAATACAAAAAAATTCAAAAGGAGATACAATTTTGGTGGAGATTCAAGAGAAGATTAGTACAATAATTCAAGAGATTTATTGTATTTCTTCTTCTTCTTCTCCTCCTTTCTTTATCAATTTTACATCTTTCTTTATGAAAAATATGAGCTTTATGAATAGAATTAAGTCTAGTTAGTTTACTAATCTATAGGTCTTATGAACCTAATTTTGGACATGTGATGATCTAATATTTTACCCCATTATGATTTCAATTTAATTATATTATTTAATCTAACTTTTATGTTATTAATTGTTTGGCCAACAATTGATCTATAGAGACAATTAAATAGATTTGATAGAATTATTTAATTGCTTGTCTTGATTAAATAACATGCATAATTTCTAGGTAGAGATATATGATTATAATGTATGTAATCCATAATTCATAAACTTAATAAGTAGTATGCAATTTAATTAACATAAGAGTGTGATTAAGTTAATTACTATATGTTGTGTAGTTTACTTGAGAGAGGAATACATGCTAGGTTAGATTAAATTGATCATGTAATTAATTGATAATTATGTTGGGGGAGTTTAGTGATTCACATGTTTATAAAATTGTGGGATTAAGTATTCCTAGATAATTTTTTCATATATCTTCTTAGCTGGAAAATATGAGTAGTTGGAAAATCTGAGTTAATTAATTATTATAATTTATTTTTAGTTCTTTCAAGTTTGCTTTCTTAAAACATAAAAATACAAAAAAAATTGATTTTTAGTCTTTAGTTTTAAAAATAAGTTTCTAATAAGATAATCTCCGTAGGAATGGTCTTTTCTTATCAATATATTACTTGTTACGATACGTATACTTGCGTTATCATTGCAAACAATTTGTGTTCAATCAATTTCTCTTTAGACTGACATTGAGAGTATACTTATCATTTTTTATAAGTGATTCATTCACTTACAAGCATTTTATAAATTTTACAAAATTGGTAGGCTATAATATTTATGCATTATCTAGTAACTCAAATTATACTAACAAAAAATAAGATCATGCATAATACAAGGTAAACCCACATATAAACCCTATCTATGTGGTAACATCCTAGTAAATGATCCACCAAACAATAAAACAATTACAACTCTGATAGAAAATAAAACCATTATTGCCTCTATCAATCGAAACTTCCATCTGAAATTACCTATTATTTCTTTTGCTTACTGCTTTCACAACAATCTCGTTCGACTCAAGAACCCGACTTTCCTCTACAACCAATACCATACAATATGGTGTTATCTGAAACCAAAGATTAGTAATGAGTAACATGCACAATAAATAGAACCACCCTCAAACACAAATACCCAATAAACAACAAAGAACACATAGTCCACCACAAACCAAAAAAGTGACACAATCCTAGATGTGAAAACTCAAATAATTTAACTCAACCCATTCTAACAAATAAGTTTTCACGTATAAAAAGTTGCATGAAGGTAACTACCAACCAACACATGGCTTATCTCATATACACCACTTACAAGGTATTAGTGATCCAAAATATAAGAGATAGATGTCAATTTGACAAAGCTCTGGTACATTTTTTTGGATAACAAAACAAGTGAAAAAGGGATATTTATAGAACTCGATAGACTACCTCGCCAACCACCTTACCAAAGGTGGTGAAAATCTTGGTAGCAACATGCTAAAAAGGATATTTTTTTGTTTCTAAAAATGTTGAGTAAATTTACAACCATTCATACCCAAAACAAACAAAAAACATGAGTGACAACATTGCTCACTCGCACCCTCACTCATCAAAAATCATAACTTTCAACGTAGTATGCATACTATGACCAACCTTATGGTGTGTGTAAACATTTTCACATACAAAGTTTACCAAACCATGTGCGTGTGTTTACTACTGATCTACAGTAACAATCTTACACAAAAGAAGACAAATACACTAAGTAAAGTAAACAAACATCGTGTTTTGTACACTGGAAGCCAATACATAGACACAAGTACAATAGGACATATAGACATCTATTACCTCTATTGAAGCTAAAAACACTTGAAATACATCAAAGCATACTCATGATTTAGAAAAGATAGATTTGTGTAAAAATCAAGTAAAAACGCTATAATTAAACCTATTCATTTCAAATAAGCACATTAAATTACTGAATATGCATGATTTTCAAGCCTTTATCAAGCTTCAAAGAGGATAGGGCTATGAAGTGCCTCTAAATTCAATTAAGATGGGTATCATGCCATTGCTGCGGCTTTGCCACAACAAACCATGGGCATTTTATTTTACACTTTTTCATTTTGTGAAATTTTTGTTTCTTGTTCAATTTTCTGCATTTTATGGTATTGTTTTGAATCATTTGCAGTGTACTACATAATTTCAAATTGGGGATGGAGTATTTTATATTATGATTTGGTTTGATTGGTGGTGTTATTTTGAGTGTTTGGCTTATTTATTATGGTTTGTCTTACTTGTTTTGTTAAAATAGGATGTTGTGATGTTTTAAAAATTTGATGATGTTAATGTTTTGTCATTTTATTTAAAGTTTATTTTGTTGATTTGTTAGAAATAACACCTTTTTTTATGTAAATAATTAATTTGATTAGGTGATGGTAAAAGCTTTTAAAATCTTGTTTTAGAAAGCTAACCTCATAACAATTTGTGCACTAATCATGGTTTGATTTTGATGTAAACCTAAAGAGTTAAACTTACGGGAGAGCTTTAGTCTCTAAAATTAGTTTAGAGAAATCCTCAAGGAAAAATCCTAGATTTATTTTAGCTAATGAGATGATTTAAGCATTCTTTGGATAGATTGTGCCTTTCTAACCAACGATTTACATTGTATCTATAGTACACCCTTTTGAGCCTAATTAAATCCATTTATTTCTTTTATAACCTATATTATAGCCTAGCCTTTTGATTTATATGCTTTCTTTACCTTACAAGGCTTAATATGACTTTAAAGATTGATTTAGAGTTAAATCAAACATTTTTAGAAATATTGAGAAGTTTGGGAGGATTGGAGGAGCTTTCAATAGTTGAGACTTTATTAGTTTGTAACTATTTTTGGTATTTTGCATTTAGTTCCTTTTATTGTTACATTGTATGTTCATATACAACAAAAATTAAAAAGAAGAAGAATAGAATTAATAGAAAAAAAAGAGCTACAAGTTAGCTTTATTAAAAAAAAACTCATCACAAGCGTGATTGTAGTTTCTTACTTTGTGTTACGTTAAGGAAGTTTGAACATAAAATAAGTCCTAAAAAATATTTACTAGAGGTTTGAAAGTAGGTTGTTGTGATAATATGGAAATAGAGAAAGTTTTAGGGGTGTCAAATTTTGTTATATTGAAAGCTCTAAAGAGATACTTGATTGATATTTGTGCTTATGGATTCTTAAGCCTAAAAATATCTTATATCCTACCTTAACCCAAACCTTACATCACAACCTTAACAAAGTTCTTTTGATCTTTGGCTAATTGATTATTTACATTAACGGAGAGTGGTTCAAAAAACTAACTAATAGATACATGTATTTAGGCTTAAGGATCAAGGTATAACTTGATTTAGGGGATCTTAAATGATTAACTATGGACAGCACACACGGGTGGAGTACTTCAGATGAGTTTGAGATGGTTTGAGCTAGTACTTGAGAAATATTGATTTGGTTCATGAAGGGGCATTGTTTGCTTCTAACCTTGAGAAAGAAAGTTTCTTTTGTCTATTGTTTTACATTTTAGTCTTCATTAAGTATTTTTAGTTGTTTTAAGTTTTTGTTGCTTCTTTTGTGGTATTTAGATAATGTTTTGGGATTTACTGGCTTGAGGGAAAACAAGATGTTAAGTTTGGTGGAGTTGATAAGTCTAATTTATGAAGTTAATATTAGCTTTACTATCTTGATAACTTGCTTGATTATTTGAGAAAATCTATATATTATCATTAAAAGAACTTTAATTGTGCCATTTTAGAATTAAGTATGATCTTAAGTATAAAATTTGAATTTAACTTTTATTTCATTAAAAAATTAATTTTTTGAAGCTTATGCATGGAAGTTACATTTTCTATCATCGTAGGGAATAAAGAGAATATAAAATCTAGAGTAGTTTGTAGTTTGCTATAGCTTTGCCATAGCAAATTTGTCCAAAAATTGAGCAGTTATGTAGCTAAAATATGCAAGAAAATGAATAGTTAAACACTCACTTTTAAGGGGCATATTTGTGACTTAGCACAAGAATGCCACCTCACCTTGTACAAACCTAAAACCAACATATAAAAGGAAACTTAATTGAATGAGTAGCTAAGGGGGTTTTAGGGTCTGAATTCTCACATCACTCTTCCTTCTTTATTGAAGAAGATAAATAAACGTAAAAACTGAGCTATCAGGTCGAAGCAAGGTAGATAACATCAAGACAAAACATTTTTTCGACCAAGAAAGAAGAAATAATAGTGCTAATTGAAGCTTTCTTAAATCCATCTTTTCTTATTTCAAACTCTCTTTAATTTCATATTTGAATATGGATTTTTCTTTTTCTAAATTTGTAATTAATTTAATGAAAATGATGAGTTAAATACCTATTAGCAAAGATTGTGGATGAACTAGTTCATGTAGTCATGTTTTAATAAAATATATGATATGACTAGTTAAGTAATTTTAGTTATTCTTGCTTACTTTAATGTTTAATTTCTATTTGTTTCTTTATCATCAATTAATAGGATAATAAATTGGGATTAATTTAAGAAATGATAGTTGAAGTTGGTTTAAGCTTGAATCATATGGGTTTAGCTTAGGTCTAAGGATTAAAGCTAAAATTGTAACCAATATAAGAATACGTAGTTGTCTCACATAACCCAAAAGAATTAGTACTTATAATGACATTTTAAGGTTAGGTTTACATAGGAATATGTTTAATTGAATCTTAAGAAGTAAACACATCATAGATTCAGAAGAATCTTTGTAAAATACAAATTCTAGTTACTGGTCTGATTTCAAGTAGCATTGTCATATCATTTATATAGCATTTGTGTACTGGCTGTGACAGTTTGTTTCATTTGTAATCCTAGTTATCTAAATCACTTAAATTCTTTGTTATTTTTCTTGTTAAGCTATGTTTTGATTGTTTCTTATTTTTCTAGATTTGTTACTTGCTATTTTTGCTTTTAGTTCTTTTATTTTTGATTATCCAACACACAAAATTGATACTTCCTTTGTTGATTTTTGCATTAGTTTCTAATATTATAGTCTTCATGGGAGTGATCTTATTTTATCATTATATTACATGTTTGGAATTCATATAATTGCATACCACCTATTACACACTTTTTCAGCAACATAGTTCCAATTTCAAATTCCATAAGTAGCTTTTCCACATATAAGGACTATATCAAACTAATCCTTTTGTGTTTGATGTCTTCTATAAATTTCATATGCAATATTATCCATATATGCCCCAATTCCTTCATTTCAAACTCTCATATGAGTAGTTATTTCATTCCCATTAACTCCATCGTACTCCTACTTGCCACTAACATGTCATCCACATACAGCAACAATAAATTGCATTTTTAACTCCACTTTCTTCATGTACACACAACGGCCATATTGACTTCCATAAAACAAGTTTGAACCATATATTAATAATGAAGATTCCTATACACAAGAATAATTACACAAAATTCAATTGTTCTTCCAACTTAAATAGGTAATCAGGACCTAGATGAGGGGTAAAAATGCAAACTTATGGAATCTTTTTATGAGTTCTATATCAATTTGACTAAGCAGACCTTGCAACATAAATTGAGCAACCAACATAGAAAAAGTACACAAACAACATTCTCAATTCAACACATTACTAAACTGACCTGTAATAAGTAAGAAAAAACTGTAGTAAACACACTAGTAATAGTGTATCTCGCATGCTCTTGTCTAGGCTAGCAGCATGCATAAACGTAGCAAACATCATAAAGCATTTGAAAAAGTCACACATACTAAAAAGCAATATGAGATTTCCCATCTCTTCAAGACCTCATATGTTAGAACATATTCGGTAAATGATGATTGTACTTTCACAATAACAATCATACATTATATAACAAACCATAATAAAGAGTCCAATACCTAGTACATTACCAGGGTAAGGAGATACAAAATCCTTAGAGATTTATACCAAATACTCATGATCATAAAGTAGAATTAAAAATTAGAATTCTATAGGCATGCCGCAAAAAAAGAAAATACAATGTGCAACTACACAAAACAAATAAGCTTCTAATTTGAGTCTAAATCTAGTATGTTAAAGCATACATGATAAAAACTCAAATTATATTATTATAATAGAAGATCAAGCATAACAATAGATATAACTATGTGACAACATCCTTGGGTAGCTTAAGGAAACCATTCAGTAGCAAACACTTTACTAAATAATAAATTAGTTACAACTTTGAAAGAAATAAAACTACTATTACCCCCATCAACTGGGACCTCTATTCGAACTGCCTATTATTTCTTTTGCATATTGTTTCTACAATGGACCAAATCAACACTCGAGCTCGAGTATCTTCTAAAGTCAACACCACCAAATATGGCATGATAAGTAACCAAAGACACATAATGGGTAAAGTGAAAAAGAGAACATTACACAAAGGCAACCACCAGCTGACAAACAGCTCATATACAACCCACTTGCAAACACTGTCTTGAGTACACACCACTCATAAGCACGATTTTGCTCACACAGTCACGAATCACTAATATACACAAGAATTATGTGCAATGAATACACTGGTATAGGTATCATAACAAGTAATATAATGATAAGAAAATATTGTTCCCATAGAGATTATGTTATTAGAAACTAATTTTTAAAACAAAAAAAATAAAAATCAATTTTTTTGTGTTTTTATATTTTAAGAAAGAAAAATTAAAAGAACTACAAATAAATAAAAATAATTAATTAAATCAGATTTGGTAACTAAAAAAATATATGAGAAAATATCCAATAATACTTAATCTCCAAATTTTTTAAACATGTGAATCACTAAAATCCTTCAAATATAGTTATTAGCCAATTACATGATCAATTGAATCTAACCTAGCATGTATTCCTCTCTCAAGTAAACTACAAACCATATAGTAATTTATTAATCATACTCTTATATCAATTAAATTGCATACTACTCATTATTTTCATCAATTATGGATCATATATATAAGAATTATACATCTCTGTCTATAAACTATACATGTTATTTAATCAAAACAAAAAATTACATAATTATCTTAAATCTATTTAATTGCCTTTATAGATCAATTGTTGGCCAAACAATTAATAGCATAAAAATGAAATTAAATAATATAATTAAATTGAAATCATAATTGGAGTAAAATATTAGATCATCACATGGTGAAAATTGGGTTCATAAGACCCCTAGATTAATAAATTAACTAGACATAATTTTGTTTATAAAGCTCATATTTTCATAAAGAAAATCATAAAAATTGATAAATAAAGGAGAAGAAGAAGAAATACAATCAATCTCTTAGATTTGTAGTACCAATCTCCTCTTAAATCTCCACCAAAATTGTATATCCTTTGGAATTTTTCTATACTTTTCTCTATTCTTAGCTCCAAAAACTAATAAAAATTATGTTAATTTTGACTCATTAGGGTTTATAGGGAAACTAGGGGGTTAAATATAGCTCAAGTGGAATCTAGACCATCAAATCAACTTCAGATCATGAGTGAAAATCAAAACAAGAAAAATTAATAGCATTGGAGAACATAAAGAAGACATGTGGTATGTATAAATTTAATGAGAAAATAAAAATGTGATGCATGGTAAGGAGGATTGGTATCAGTCAAAGCAAGCTGAGTTAGTACCACATGGCAGAAAGTGATTTTTGGGTACGTATTATGTGGCACCTAGGTAGAATAAATGGATTAACCAAATGACAATACGTGGTGGAAATATTGACCAAATAGTGAACTCGGAATGAACATAGTGCTGACATATGGCAAGGTACTGCAGTACACGTTATTCACGGCATTTTGTGATTGGGTCACTCATATTCTGTGGCACTCATGTGGCTTTTTTCATTAGCTTCTCTACATACATGGCATCCATATGGTAGGTCCTAATTAGTCCTGCATTAGAAATTCATAAAAATTCCATAAAAAATTCCAAATATTATATTTTCACCCATTTTCACTAAAAAGTTTTTAATATTTTACACCCTAAAAATACTACTGATTGAGTAAAACGAGCAAATATTAAGTAGAAAAGTGTACTGATAACTCTACTTTCATAGAGTCCTCAAGTAAAGCCAAGTCTAACTAAATAAATTAACATAGATAGTATATTCATAAATATATATCTATTAATACATGCATACTTAGCAAAAACTATAACTCTCAAAACTCGTACAATTTTATGACAAAGAGGTTCAAATATTCATCAATCAGTGTGCCTTCAATTCAAGGATATGCAAGATTTTTGATGAAATGATTCATGTGTGTGTGTTACACATCATATCATCCAATGCACTCATGAAATCAACCCATATGAGTATGCTAATCAATTCAATCTTAGAACAAGTCTCATAAGTCTATTTTTCATATCCCTCTCCACTAATAGAAATATGCACTTAGCTAAAGATCAATAAGGACTTTACACGCTTATAATGTAAGGCTTATATGGGGGTCAATAAATGAAGACATTTAGGCATGTTTCGCACCTTATCTTTCCTTTTATTTATCATGCACTTTTTAATTTCAATTGAGCTTTAAATTGATATTTTAGTACACACTCTCTTATCATTATTTTTATATCTTTTATTATACATCTTCTTTTTAACTTCAAAACACCCCTAAACTTATTTTCAAATTTATTTTCTTTTTCTTTAGTGGGATAATTGTTTTGTGAGTTTTTTTCTTATAATGTGCATTACATTTCACCTTACTCTATAACATAACACATTATTGTATTTTTTTTTCTTTTCATACAAGCTATAAAGGTGCAAGGGTAAAGGTAATGCTTATTGGTTAGACATAAAATGTGGTTTAAAGATATGAAAGGTTATTTTTAAACTCAAATGGGTGACTATGGATATTAAAAATGGTTAGTTTGAAAGGCTTAATCGATCCAAATAAGGCCTAAATCATCTCTTTTACTAAATACTATTCATGATTTCACCTTAAGAAATGATCAAATAGATTCTAAAACTTGGTAGATCTTATCAAATTGCATAACTCACCATAAATTTTCTCTCAATGTGAACACCCAAATATATCATGACCATGTGTATAAAAATTTGAATCAATCCAGTCAAAACTAATAAGCATCTCACATGATTAATGTAAATATCTTAACAAGTATGTTACAATCTGTATCCTAGTCATGACAACCAATTTTTATCATTGAATTCATATGTTTTATATCAAGTATGCATACATTTAGTTTCCATATATTTATCAATTTCTACCCACATTATGATTAAAAACATCTTAAAAAAATTCCTTAAAAATTTTAAATGCATACTAATTACTAAATTAGAGAATCAAGTTCTCTCCCCTAAACTTAAATTGCATATTGTCCCCAATATGTACATATAAATATGAAAAGGTAAAAGGAAATAAAACTCACTTAGTCTTGGCACACCACATATATTATTGAAATGCTCAATCTTGTTGTGCCATTGTTTTCCACATTTATTCACCTACAAAACAAAATTAATGAAAATATAAGTGAAATAACATTGGGTTACCTCCCAACCAACATCATGTTTAACATCCTTGATTAGAAGATCATATCAAGTCCTATGGTACATCCCTCTATGTCCATTTACTTTTGAGTCTACCCAAAAATAGTTTGAGTCTTAATTTGCTAAATAATACTTTATGTTCCGGTTTAAAAACATAGTGCTCAATTCTCTTATCATGCCATATATTTTTATTTCTATACTTTTTTTCATTCCTATAAGCACTCCACTATAGCTCATCTAATTTTTGTATTTCCAACATCTTTTTCACTTCTTTATTGGACTCTTCCACTTGCCTACTTGATTGGATATTGTAGGAAAAAGCTATGATGTCTAACCTTGATGGTCATTAAATTGATGGTTTAAGCTTAGATCCTATCACAAAACTGTCCACAACCACATTAGGTAAACACATGGAAGGTGTAGCCGACAAATAGTTCACACAATCAACAATATCAATTATAGATTCCACACTTTCAAAATTAAAATAGATTGAGCTATTTTTTGGTGACTTTACTTCATTTTTTACAGCAACATATGTAACAATCTTAAGTGTGGGTTACTCAACAAATTATTTTAAGTTGTCTCACAATTAATAACATTTATCCTTAAGCATTCATCAACATTATCAATATAAGGGGGTTTAGATGCTTTAAAAACTTTAAATGTTATTTGTTCATCTTGCACTCTGATTGTAAGCTCAACTTTTTGTACATTAATGAGTGCTTTCCCAATTGCTGAGAATGGATGACCAAGTATGATAGGAATGTTACAGTCCTCTTCCATGTCTAGTACAATGAAATCCATCGAGAAGATAAACTTGTCTACTTTTACTAGCACATCTTATACCACACCTCGAGGTCTCTTAATCAATCTATCTACCATTTGTAATGTTACAAAAGTGGGTTTGGCATTACCAACACCCAATCTTTTGAAAATTGATAATGGCATAAGGTTAATACTAGAACCCAAGTCATGTAGTGTCTTGTTAAAGTGGATGTTCCCAATAGTGCACGGAATGTGAAATCTACCCAAATCTTTCAATTTTTGGGATAGTTTTCTAGTAAGGATAGTACTACAACCTTCAGTCAAGGTTACTATTTCATTATCTCTAAGCCTAATTTTCTTAGATAAGATGTCCTTCAAAATTTTGGCATAAGAAGGCATCTGTTCAAGTGCATATAAAAGCACTATTGTAACAACAATGATTCTTATTTGAGCATTGCGACTATTGTAAAAGCACTAAAATTATCATGATTTAATTTACTTTAATTGATTAAATAGATTTACATTTACATGATTTTATCATATTTTTATATAAATTTACCTTTTTGGAATCACGGGTATTTTTATTGTTTTTCAAGTATTTTCGTTCAAAAATAACTTAAAGACTCAAAGAAAAATATTGGAGGCAACACATACAGCACATGCCCAACACACCCCCGTACGTAGCTAACACATGCCCAAAACACCCCGTGCCGATTTATGTGTGTGCTAACACATGCCCATACCTTGTCTTGCATGCGCCCGTGAGCTTCTACGCATACCAATTTCCCGTCTACTACAAATCTCACACCGTACACACGTGCTAGCCTGTCTAAATGTGTTCAAAATCAATTTTTGAAATATTTTCCCACCTTTTTTTTATTCAATAAACGGAAATGCAAATCCGCTTAGAGTTTTTCCAACAATAGAATTAGCATCAAAGTTCTGTAAGGATTCTTATGAGGTATAATTTTAAAATGAATTCTTTTTAGTTATTTTTTATGTTTTATTCTTATATGTTAAGTTTAATTTTTCTATGATTAAAGTTAACATGGTTGGTTGTTTGTAAATATGATATAATAATAACGTTGTTATGATCACGAAATATTAAATAGGTAAAACATTTCTATAAAATAAATTGATTTTATTTTTATTCAAGATTTTATATTAAGGATGTTAGAGACAAATATATTATTTTTCATTACAAACTTAAATCTAAAAATTAGATTTTAAGGTTTAATTATCTAGTCTAATTTAGAGTAGTGCTCTTTTATTTGTTGGTACAATCACTCTGTAATTAAAGTGAAGCTCTATTTCAAAAGTTTTTATAAGAACTATTATTTGAAAATATATTGACAACATATTTTCAATAATCTTTTTAAAACTTGAAAGTTAGTATTCAGATAATTAAATTCTTAGGTTTAATTTAGACACCTTGAATAAAGTTTAAAATGTCTAACCCCACCAAATGTGGCATTTAAATGGTTCATTTTCAATCTCTTAGAAAGAAAGAATTAATTTATTAACGAAATTAATTATCGATCTCACTCATAGGTGTTAATTGATTTGTTTAATTAATAAAGAATATCTAATCCCATCAAAGGTGATATTTATATAAAAAAAGAGAATCAATAAATATCAATTTATATCTTTAATAACCTAAATAATATAAGCAAGTATAATTAACTTCATTATTATATTCATAAATACTCCACTGTTATGAATGATAAAAATTTGCATTATTGTTTATTGAATCATATATATGTTTATTTTTATGTCATTAGATTAGGAAACAAAATCAAAATATCATGGAAGGATGTTTAGGATTTAATTTGGTTTTTAAAAGTTTGAATAATAAATTAAAAACCACATATATTCCTTCCTTAGATCGAACTTGTGAGTATACTTGTCATTTTTTATAAAATGATTTGTGCACTTGAGAGAGTTTTAAAAATATAAAACCAAAGTATTTGCAAGAACGGTATTTCCAGTCTTGCTCATCAGTAAACATATAAAAAGACATGTGAAATAAGAAAATGCCAACTATGCTTTCAACATGTCATACTAATAGTCCTATTTATGTAAGGTTCATACCAAGTATTGTCAAGAAGAAGGATGCATCACAACATAACAACATAACATAAATGCATAACAGGAATAACAACAAAAATGGAGAACAATCATAATACTCCCCTTACCAACTACATTTTACACACATTCTTTCCCTAAAAGTATCATGTGAGGCAATAAACATGTTATGCATTCTACACTCTTAAAACTTCCCCAAAACAAAAGCATCTACACATGTTAGAAAACAAGTAATATAGAAAGAATAAGGCAAACAAATTGCACAAAACATGTGAGAACAAACGAACAGAAAGTAAGGAACATAACAAATTTAGTCTTATAAAGCAAACAATATTTTATGAACTTTTAAAGGAAAGAGTTTGATAAGAACCAAGGGGATAAGAACCAAGGGGATAAGAACCAAGGGGATAGGACCTAGCTAATTTCAGATTATATAGCAAAGGGTTTCTCCACAAATCAATGGATATTACTCACCATTTTTCTGAGGAGAAAAGACGCCACAAGGAGCTGCTAATTCCTTGATAAGTCTAGCATAAATGACACCCTAACAAGTATGGATATTACTCACCACAAATGCTTGGATTCTAAACAACGCCACAAAGGTTGCCAATCCCTTGATAAGTTGCTTAAAGAGGAACAAGAGAGCTAGAATGAGCTCTCAAATGATCTGAATATTCAAACTTCATTCAAAATTATATTTTACAAAGAAATTTAGCCGCTTCTTAATAGGATACAAACCAACCCTAAGCTCTACTACATCATAGCCCTTGATCTCATCCAAGGGTTGAAAATAAACACAGCTAAAAATCAGAAAAGGTAGCAGAAAACATTGACCAAATCATGAAAAAAATGGGGCAGCTGACCACAAAAGTAATCCTATAAAATATAACATCTTAACCCTTGATTTCATCCAAGGGTTGAAAAGAAAGCTGCCCAAAATCAATCCAAATGGCACTCTACAATTGGAGCAAAATATGGAGCAGCTGAGAACAAAAGAAACCCTACAAAATATTACATCTTAACCCTTGTTTCCATCTAAGGGCTGAAAATGAAGCTGCCCAAAAAAAAAGTCCAAATGGCACAACAATGTGCCTAGTTTTACTTTGCCAATTTTGCGCTAATTTCCATCCTAGGATTGTCCCAATCCTTGCACTCCCAATTTAGGTCCCCTTGATTATGCATGACCTCTTGAATGAGCCCATTTAAAGCCTTTTCGAGTTGTGCCTTCCTAGACCTTGTTATTGGTCCACTTGGAATTTGTAGAGCTCGATGGTTCTCATCAGAGTTGAAACAAAGTAAAGTAACAAGGAAAATAAAAGAAGTTCAACACTCTCCATCTCCCTTTTTTATATCAACGTTCCCAAGAACACCATATTGAGAAGACTGTCCAACAACTATAGAGGTAGAAGGTGGTGAAATAGATTGAGGATTAAGAACATAGGTAACTAACTATTCAAAAGGAATGGTCAACCTCAAAAGGAACATTGTGTTCATCTCCACCAAACAGAGAAAGCATGTAGAACAACGGGCCAATAGAAGAAGTACCAGAGTGAAAAGGGCTTCTAAAACCAATAGAGCAAGGTCAGATTGAAGCCAAAGAAATAGGTGAACCATGAATAGGAGAAATAGGATGAAAAGAAGCCACGATAGTCTGAGTGAAAGTTTGAAATCGATGCAAATCCAAGACATTTTTAAAATCCAAAGGGATAATATGAGAAGGAAACCAACCAATAGGAAGAGATAATAAGTTACTAATATCTTGAGAGAATATAACTATACTTCTTCTAAGCACAAATTTGGTAGAGAAACCAATGGAAGAAATAAGAAGCAGAGTAGGACAAAATCAAGAGAGCCCTTCAAGATTAACCAAAACATTCAACAAAAATATCCACAAGGCTACCAATCCATAATGCATTCACTTAAGGGTGTGACTATATTTTTTATGTCATGCACTGTGTGATATGCTAAACTTTCTTACTCTATATGCCATTGAGATATGCTTATATGAATCAAGAAAATAGAAATATGGACTAAAGTAAAACCAAACTTCATAAGTCCACATTTATCCTCTCTCTCTCTACTAATGTAAGTGCTAACTAGAAGAAATCAATAAGTCTTTAAAACTTGTAATAATAGGCAGAAATATATGTAGGAAAGATATGACATATAAGCTCAAACACACCTTTTTCCATCCAAAACAATCTAATATGTCCATGACAAAAATACCTTAAAACATGGGTTCTTTGCTATTTATTTCTCAAAATTAAATCAACAATGTAGTTTTTGTGAGTGCTACACATTAAATTCAATAATTCAGACACCTCTTTTTATCATCATTTCTTTCTCTCTTTTTTTATATATCATTCATTTTTCAATCTTCTTCTTTCTTCTTTCTTCTTCCCCTTTTTTATTATTTTTTTAAATGAAACCAAGAATGTAAAACACGTATTCTTAAAACATACATGCTCACCAAAAGGTGTACAAGGTAAGTAAGATAAAGCATTTATGCTAAGCTAGTATAGGTGTATTGAAATGAAGAGATGACATAATGGCTCAAAAGGGGAAACTAAGGACAAGAGAACAATGGTCGCATGAAAGGTTCAAATCGTTCAAAGAAGACCTAAACCCTCTCGCTATCCAAGTAGCACCTAGGATTTTTCCTCAAAAGGCACTAAAGTGGATTCTATAGCTTATTTGAGACATACAAATGATCAAAGAAAAAATACATACAAATATCTCAAAATATTCATACAAATTCATCGAGTCATGGCATATGTATAAAAGAAATTCATTTCAAATTCAACACAAGAATTTAGAAATATATACACTCAAGGAAAACACATATCATAAAAACCACATTTCAATTCTAGTCAATTGCATACCACTCAAAAACCAATAAAGTCCCTGTTAACTTCATTATAGTTGTAGTAAGAAAGCTAAAAAAAGAATGTGTAGAACAGTATTGGGAAGAGAGAGAAAAAGAAAAGAAGAATGCCAAACGATATATATATATTAAAACAATAAAGGAAGATAAACACATTTTAAAAGAAATAGACAAGTAACACAATAACAAGCAAATGAGATAACAAAGATGACCTCAAAGGAGATCATAGGCCAAAAAGACTAGGACTTGCATCAAGAGATATCATCAATATAAATTGTATAGTGCTACCTCCAGAAAGAGTAAAGGAAACAAACTCTACACAGTTGCATTAAAAGATATCATTAGCAACACCTACATCCTTGAAAGATATGAGGAGGAAAAAACTGACTAACTAGTGAGCAACACAAGTAACACCCCTAAGAGAGAGAAAACACGGGATGCTACAAAAACATCTAAGCATATGAGAAAGGCCCAGGTTCCAACACAAAGTCAAGAGACATGCTTAGAAAGGGTTAGCACCCCAAACACCAGGAAAGCCAACCAAACACACAAGTTTAGTCATAGAAATGCATGTTAGTCAAAAGTCCTAAAGATATGTAAATAATCTATATGACATACAAATGTAAGATGAAAACCTAAACAAGCACAATATAGAGAAACACTCATGCAAATAAGCTTGTTACATCTCAATTTTCTCCAAAGACACATCTAAGGCACAAGAGACGGAAGAGCATTCAAAAGATGACATAAATCAACGAGAGACTAATAGAGAACTAGTACATAACATACTAGGTACAAGAAAGAAGACCCCAGTAAAATAGGTGAGATGTATTCTATACAACATGTGACATGATGTTCATGCAAACAGCCACAAAAGAAATAAACAGTAAGTAGGGCAAACACATAAAAAGAGCATGTCAAAGTAACTAGAAGAAGGGAATACTAGTAAAGGATTAAATAGTCAAGCATAGTAGCAAGTAGGACAATTAACACACTATGAAAGACAAAGAAGAAAATAGAGAGAAAGACATATGCATGAATAAGAAAATGGGGAACATGTAAACAATAGAGGTTTATGAAGAAAATAATCTTATAGAACAACAATAGCCCATACCAATAGTGATAGAGGACATAGACATACAAGATATATGTATAGAGCTATAGGATCAAGTACCTAGGCAATTAAGCCTAAACGGGGGTAACCCGTTTTAATACTAATTGAAGATTCCCATACAAAGGAAAAATTACACAAAGGTCAATTGTTCTTCTGATTCAAATTGTTAATGGGGACCTAAATGAAGGGTGGAAACACCAACCAATGAAATCATTTTATGAGCTCTATATCAATTCGGCCAAGCAGGCCTCACAATGTGAATTGAGCAATTAATATAACGAAAGTACACAATAATATTCTCAATTCAACACACAATTAAACAAACATGTAGTAAGAAAGAAGAAACTGTAGTAAACATACTAGTGACGATGTGCCTCAAAGGCTCCTGTCCAAGCTAGCAATATGCAAAACAACCATACATACTAAAAATTTATAAGTGATTTTCAATCTCGTCAAGAACTCGTATATGGAAATATATTCGATAAATGATGATTATACTTTTACAACAAGTAATCATACATTACATAACAAACTATAATAAAGAGTTTGATACTTAGTACATTACCAGGGTAAGTAGATACAAACTTCTTAGAGGCACACACCAAAAATGCATAATGATAAAACAAAAGTAAAAATTAGAAAGCTATAAGCATGATACAAGGAAAGAAAAGAAAGCATACAACTACACAAAACAAATAATCTTTCCAATCATAGTCTAAATCTAATATGTTAGGGTATAAATGATAGAAACTCATATTATACTATCACAATTGAAGATCATGCATAACGATAGATATATCAACGTAAACTTAGGTTGCTTAAGCCAACCACTCAACAACAAACACTCCACTAAATGATAAATTAGTTACCAATAAAACCATTATTACCTCTATCAGTTGGGACCTTTTATATGTACCGTTTATTGCTTCTCTTTCTTGTTGCATCCATAACGACCCAATTTGACATATGAACTCGACTCTCCTTCAAAGCCAATACCATCCAAAGTGGTTTGATCAATAACCAAAGACATATAATGTGTAAAGTTAAAAATAAAACATTACACTACGAAAATCATCAGTCAATACGGCTCACATACAACCCATTTGCAAATACCATCTTGAGTACTCATCACTCATAAGCACGATTTTTATTACATAGTCATGAATTACTAATACTGAACAACACTCAATGTATTAGTAATCTGGAAACAAAAATATGAGATGTCCATTCAATAGAGCTCTACTACATTTTTATAGATACTAAACAAGAAGAAATTGGGGTATTTATAGTCTTAAATGCCACCTCGCCAAAGATGGTGACAAGGGTGGTGGCAAGCTTAATGGTGAGGAGTTAAAAAATAATTTTCATTTCCAAAAATTTAAAGTAAATTCTACAAATATCTGCACCTGAAATGAAACAAAAACACGAGAAATAATGTCGACTTGCTTGCCAGAAACCATTACATCTCTTAGTATGAACACTACAAAAAATAACTCCATGGTGTGTGTAAACTTGCATGCATACAAAGTGTTTCTAACTATATGTGTGTGTACATTACTTATCACAATAACCATCCTTACATAGAGGATGATAGAGTAGTGAGTAAAATAAAAGGGACACTATTTTTTTCAAACGAGAAGCCAACACACAAACACCAGTACAACAAGACTTATAGATAAAAAAAATTGTACCAACACCTTTGTGACTATTTCAATCCATTCTAGGAATTCTATAGAAGACACACATAATTTTATTTTCCTGTGACTTCATACCCCATAGGTTTATCCATGTAAAGTTTTTCATCACGCTTTCTATTTAGGAAAGTCATTTTCACATAAAACTACTCAAGTTCCTTGTCTTCATTAGCCATCATCAAAAGCAATATTCTTATAGGAACATGCTTGACCACCAATGAGAATATCTCTATATAATCAATTCCTATTCTCTAAGTGAATCCCCTTACCACTAACCAAGATTTGTATCTAGGTGCTTCCACTTTTGGGATGCCTTCCTTTTTCTTATATAACAATTTAAAAGCCATAATTTTTAGCACTATGTGGTTTAGGAACAATGATCCATGTCATATTATTGATTAGTGAATTAATTTCCTCCTCTATGGAATCATCCATATGTCATAGTCCCATATGTTTATGGCTTCCTCATAAGTCTTAAGGTCTTTACTCATTTATCATCTCAACCATATTGAATGTAAAGGCTATGAGATTTTCTTCATCTCCTCCCTAATGTTTTAAAGTATCAACATATCTGGTTGGTTTCCTTGTTTCAATTTTCTGTGTATCTCTAAGAAGCTAATAATTGGTTAACTCATCACTTCCTTCATGCATCATTTCTTGGTGATTATTAGTTGTTTCCACCTCAATTTCACCAACCTCTCCTATGTCTACTATTGGTGATTATAGTGCAATTTTCTCCATAATATTTGCTCATTTTATTTAAAAATTAGTATTTTTTGGTTAAAAATATTAAAATATGAACATGATAGTGAAAAGGGGTGAAAATATAATTTTTGAAATTTTATGGATTTTTAATGCAGAATCAATAAGAAACTGCCATGTGGATGCCACACAAGTTGGAGAGCTGATTGAGCAAGCCATGTGGATTCCACACAAGCAAAGAGAGTGAATCACACAATGCCATATATTCCTAGTGATGTAGCATCATGCCACATGTCAAAACAACATTCATTCCGAGTTGGTAGCATGGTCAAAGGTCTTGCCACGTGTCGTAAATCAATTCATCCATTTATTCCACCCTCACGCCACACCATCCTAACCACGAATAACATTGCACCACGTGTCAATGACTCAGCCTGTATTTACCAAGAGCAGTCCTCTCGCCATATGTCGTGCTCTAATTTTCCTAGTAAATTGTGTGTGCCACATGTTGCACTCTTATTGGCTAGCATTGTTAATTTTTCCTTTTTCTATCTCAACTCTTGATTTGAAGTTGATCTGAAAGTCTAGATTTTACCTAAGCCTAATTTAACCCCTTAATTTCCCTATAAACCCTAATGGGCCAAAATTAACATCATTTTTATCAATTTCTAAAGCCAAAAAGAGAGAGAAATACAAAAGTATTCAAAAGGAAAAACAGTTTTGGTACAGATTTAAGAGGAGATTAGTATTACAATTTAAGAGACGTGTTGTACTTCTTATTCTCCTCTTTTCTTTATCAAATTTTATGTCTTTATTTATGAAAAATATAAGTTTTATGAACAAAATTATGTCTAGTTAATTTCTTAATCTAGGAGTCTTATGAATCCAATTTTCAACATGTAAAGATCTAATATTTTACCCCATTTATGATTTCAATTTAATTATATTATTTAATTTTATTTTTATTTTATTAATTGTTTGGCCAATAATTGATCTATAGATGCAATTAAATAGATTGGAGAGAATTATTTAATTATTTGTCTTGATTAAATAACATGTATAGTTTCTAGGTAGAGATAAATGATTATGATGTATGTGATCCATAATTGTTGAACTTAATGTGTAGAATGCAATTTAATTGATATGAGAGTGTGATTGAGTTAATTACTATATGGTGTGTAGTTTACTTAAGAGAGGAATACATGCTAGATTAGATTTAATTGATCATATAATTGATTAATAATTATATTGGGGAGATTTTAGTGATTCACATGTTTAGAAAATTAGAGGATTAAATATTCTTAGATATTTCTCATATATCCTCTTAGCTACCAAATTTGATTTAATTAATTATCATAATTTATTTTTAGTTCTTTTAATTTTTCTTTCTTAAAACATAAAAAAAAATTGATTTTGATTTTTTTTTGTTTTAAAAATTAGTTTCTAATAACATAATCTTCATGGGAGCGATCTTTATTCTTATAATTATATTACTTATTGTAATACGTATACTTGTGTATTCATTGCACACAATTTGTGTGCTGATCATCTACCTCAAAATGAGATATCTTATCTAGTATCATACCATCTAATAGTTTTGACATTGCTAGTTGTTTCATATACATGATATTTTCTCTAAATATTATATCTCTACTTACCACATTTTGTACTCTCAGTGCCCCATAGTTTCTACCCTTTTACTCCATCCGGGTATCCCAAAAAGAAAAATTTCACAACCCTTGATTCCAATTTTCCCATTTTCATATGCATATAGGAAGCAAACACAAATACTCTAAGAGAGTTATAAATTTCACTCTCCTTTTTTTTCCTAAAACACATTGTTCATAGAATGGTAACCTATCTATTTTTAAGTCATCAAGTAACCCTTGTTTATTTAGTTCAACTAACCCCCTTTTTCACTGATATCTACTAGTCCCTAGTGCTAAGGTTGCATTATTGAGACATTCTTTATTTCACCAACTACCACCGCAGGCATATTGGTGCCACCTATTAATGGTAAATTACATTCCTGATTTCACCCTAGAAACACACCATAGATCCCCTACTAAATTTCAATTCTGCACAATTTCTTTTGAATGAATAACCATCCCTTTTCTAGTTCCCCCAATGAAATTAGATTACTTTTTAATCTAGCCACATTCTTAACTTCATTTAACACCCTCTTAGTTCCATCTTCCATTACTAGAATCACAGTGCCTATAACTTTCACTACACATGATTGATCATTTCCCATAAATACCATTCCATTTGCTACTAACTTATACCTTGAGAACCATTCCATATAAAATGTCATATGATAAGAGCACCATGTGTCCAATATCCATTTTTTCTGACAATAGTTGTCTAACATAGTGAGTACCATAGTACTATCATAGCCATCATGAGCCACTGATGCCTCTGCATTTGTTGATTCCATATCTCTGTCTTTGAATTTTCTTCTCTTATCTGAACAATCACTTTTAAAATTCCCTTATGGTAAATAAAACATTTCAAGGCCTTCTTGTTTCTTGATTTCAATCTTGAATGAAACTTATTGTTTTTGGACTCCTTTGTCTCACTTCTTCCCCTAACACTCAATATGTCTCCATTGCCACCTCCAAACATAGTTTTGTTAGTTGATTTCAAGTGTAATTCCTTGGACTTAAAGACTGATTCAACTACCTCCAAAGTGAGATTTTCCTTACCATAACCTATAGCTGCTTTTATAGCATCAAATGATTTTGGCAATGAGTTCAACAAAATCACAACCTAGTTTTCATTATTGATTTGTTCCCTTATGTTTGAAAGCTCTTGGTGATTTTCTTTAATTCATCTAGGTTATTTTCTAAGTTTTTTTTTCTTTTTTTGTCCATTTTAAACATCAATAACTTTTTATTCATCTAGATTTTGATAGAAAAAGACTTCCCTAAGAACAAGTCTTCTAACTTTCCCATAAACCATATGCAGTGGTCTCATCATTCACCTAACAAAAAACCGAATCTAAAAGGTTTAGTATGATACAGATGAATATAGTATTCAAAATTTCTTGGTTCTTTTAAGTAGTTGTATCTAATAGAAACCCATGTGACTCAATTAAAGGAATTACCACCATTTGTGGAATAAAAACAACTCTCATCTTTTTTTCTCTAGATTCGAAAGTTTCTTGTACCAATTTCTCAACATTCAACATTAGTGATGTTAATCTTGATACTTTCTTCAATTTTAACTCCTAAGAACTCAATCAAAATTGAATGTACTTGCAACTCCCTCTTCTTGTATGTGGGCTCTGATACTAATTTTTTAAAGATTAACCAAGTAGCAATGAAGTTTTTTTCATAAGTTGGAACAATTTTACTAACAAGACTTAGAATATGCAAGTATACATGATCACTCACAAGTGATAAATAATTTAGGAACAAAGGTTGTTATACCCACAAAAATTGGTGACAATTTTCACTACTAGTTAATAGTTCGTTAGTGAGTTAATTAAATTCACAAATGTGGGTTTTGAATTGTTTTAGAGAAAATAACATAAAGTAATAAGGTAATTCGCAGAAAGATAATTAAAGATATGTGATCATGGAACTATTATTACCACTAGCTTACAATTTTATAAAACATGTCATGAATATAAATTAATTTCCTAAGTTTCAAATTACTTTCATAATTTAAAACCAATATTGAGTTCTTAATTTTAACTTTAAAAGTTCAGGTCCTTTTAAGACTTTCCATATTTTCTTACTTTGTAATTGATCTAGAATACCATCATAAAATCAACCTAAATCCTGAACAACCTAGAAGAACTCTTATTAAATTTAATTCATTCATTGTATTAGGATCTAAAAAAATAATAACTAAACTAGGCAATATTAGAACAATCGTTTAGTCTTTAGCAAATGTATTCAATCCTATTTATGATAGTAGCACAAGGTAGCACTTCGAATAAGAATATTAGTGATTACATACTAGCATCTTAGATTAGATATAAATGTATTCATGTAATAAACTAGTTGATCATTCTAATTCATACATGTATAATTATGGCATTCAAATATAGAATCAATTACATCAAGAATCAAGAATTAAAATTAAAATTGTTTATGATATTAAATTAATTAAATCATAATTTAGGGCTTGAAATTTCTCATAATCGTATTAAAAGTTTAGACATGGATTCTAAATGAATCAACATTATATTCATGGAAACTTAAGAAGAGAAGAAATAATTAGAAAATCTTAGGAATTGTAGATGATGAAGCCAAAGCATCCCTTTCTCCAATCTTCAATCTTTTCTTGTAAATCTTCTTCAAAGGTTTTTCCTAGATATGCTCTTAATCTCTTTTATTCCTTGTAGCAAATGTGTGTGATTAATGAGTTATTTTTCTTCCCATATTGTATATTTTTTACCTTGAGTAGATTCAGGCTTATTAGGATTGATACAACGACTACGATTAGAAGTTGATGATGAAAAATCATTAAATTTGAGCATTGATTGAACTACTTGATTGATTGAGACCTTTTTTGATTGATTAACTAAGTACAATTTTCAACCCAAGAGTACTCAATCGATCTACCATATCTCGATGAATCTATACCCTTGTCAATCGATCAATCAACTTTTGCATTTCTTATCCTGCACACTCAAATCACTTTTCAACTCAAGGGTGCTCAATCAATCTTGATTGAAGATCGATTGATCGAGTCCCTATTTCAACTCTAAACACATTGTTTTATATCTTTAGACAACATGATTTATGATCATCTAGTAAATATGAGTGTTCGTAAGTGAAGGTTGTTGAAATTATGATAATGGTAAATGTTAATAATCTTGTTGAGTCTCTAGTCCTATTTACAATTTATAAAAGCCACGTAAAAAGAGTGTTTTAATTTTTATATTGCATCATTGGATATAAAGTTGTGGTTTTAAGATAAAGTATTACTAACTTAAATATATTTTAAAAAAGTTAAAAAAAATAATTATGTAACAATTTAAATAAAAAATATCAAACTCCAAAAATCAAACAAAAAATAATTTTGTAATTATTTTTGACTTGGGTTCAAAAATATCAAACAAACTCCAAAGATCAATGTTTGCATAGGTATTATTTATTGTTTTTGAAATATATACATATCAATCACATTGTTTTCTCTCTCAAATATTAGGTATTTATTTTTATAAAGAAAAAAATTACACTAATATTAAATTTTATTAATTTAAAATATTACTTCAATAAATACGCATTAACAATGAATAATTTATCAACTATGCAAGCTTAATTACCGACATCCTTATCTTCATTGAGAGAAACTTTTATACGAGTTTACGTGGATAGCTTTTCTATTGATTTTTTTTATATAAATATATTTAATTGCATATAAAAAAACACATTTTACATGTATATTTTCTTGATATCACGACGGTATACCACATACCAATACACCTTACCCATCAAAAAGTTTTTCCTTCGTTAACCACAAGTCATAATTGAAATTATCATCACTTTTTGAAGACAAGAAAGCTAAGACAGTGCTTCCACCAAGACAAAAATTAATTGCTATTTTTGCTAAAAAGTTCTTTTTATTTATTTAGAGATTAAATAAAACAACACTTAAATAATTTATAACAATTAAAATAAGAACCAATTAAATTAGATTATATATAACTAATTTAAATAATTGTAATTCATTAAATGAAATTAAATATAAAATGATGAATGAAATTTTTTTTAATAATAAAAATATAAAAACTAAAAAAAAATTATTATTTTTATAATTATAAGATGTGTTATTTTCATTATTTTAACTTATTTTTTTCCATATAAAACTGTTATTCTTGAAAGATTCTTTATAGCACAAATAAACTTACATATCACATATTTAATAATTTTTTAAATTTTAATAAAAACTAAGCAATTACAGTGAACCTATTTAGGTAAGTGATTTTGATACCCAAATATTACCTGTGATTCTTACATATAATTTAATTTCAAGTGGCGAATAATGAATAGTTATATAGTAAACCATAAAGTAAATAATTGACTAACCAAAATCATTGGCCAGAAGATCATGATTAAGTACGGTCATTAAAAGTGGAAAGAAAGAAAAAAAAAGGTCATAATGTGATATTGGTTAAATAGTGTGATCATGTGCAGTTGTTGGAGCGCACATGAAAGAAATAACGAGTGTTGTAAGAGGACAAACATTTGCAAAGTATAACAATCATAGTAAAGTTAAGCCATAATTGCACATTACATTGCCTCAAAAGTTTAAAAATAAATTAAATATATTTCCCCAATTTGCCAGCTACAGCAATAATAAAATCCAAAAAGTACAAAAAGATCATCATTGCCATTCAATTGCTATGAAATTATCTGTAACAAAGTCTTTTTTCATAATTTCGTCATATTCCTTGTATCGATAAGGAAAACAGTGATCATCCACATCCTACAATGTTAGAAAGACAAACAAATGGTTCCACCAAAAAAAGGAAAACAATCGAACAACGCTTCTGAACCTGCTCCTCAAATATATATCATTATGTTTTTTTCAGTTGAAGCAGGCCGAGGTTGGTTAGTAAACAGATAAACGAACTGGGACAGAGACACTAATCACATAATGACATGTGTAAGTAACGTGCACTTCGACATAAGTTGCAATTGGAAACTTGTAATGCGATATAATAATGGTAGAAAGGAAAAAAAAAACATAAAGAAAAAAATCAAACGGGATGTAAAAATGAGCCTTCACTCTTTGGCCATTATGAATTAACATCATGGGAAGGGAATGAGAGAGTACTAACTAACACTCACGGCCTCTGCGGCAGGGAAGAGCACCAGAATTGGAAGTGATGACCCCAACCATGGAAGATGACTTGGCACCCAAACTTGAAGCCCTGGCATAATTGGCTGAAGCACCAGCTCCTGATGATGTGAAATAGGCACCATTCAGCAGCAAATCTCCCTCTGATCTCCAATTCCAACCCTGCCACATACCTGTAGCTGTGTCCACTCTCTTTGTCACCTCTTTTGCAAATGCGTTCACTGGAGCATTGTATCTGTTTCCTTGACTGTTTATAGTAGGATTTGCACTTCCACCAATTGCATACATCTCCCAGTGAGTGTAGTCATTGTTCACCACATGAAAATATCCATGTCTACACCTACATTGTTGCCAAATATATATTATACGTATAAGAAAATATCTAGTTAGCATAGGTCAACCTCTATTTTGGGTCTAAAACACGAACCTAAATAACTTTAAGAGGGTGAATAGGTACTTCAATCAAATTCATACATACAATTACACAAGAAATTGTGTCAACGAAATTGCCAAACATCTAGTACCTGGGCATTCTCTGGATGAGTCCTTCTCCGAAATGGTTGTAGGCAATGGTCACTTGCATTTGCTTGTCTCTTGTGTAGGAATCACTATGTCCCAACAGCATTACCTACAAAGGTGGCAATATCTGAGTTTCAAATGTGCAAGATATATAATAAACTTTGAAATTCTGAGAGAAAAATGAAACAAACTCCTTACCTCATTATGGTGGGTCATGTGGTTGTTGGAAATGGTAATTGCAGTAGACCCCATGATAGCGTCAACAAGACCATCAGCACAGTGGGAGAGGGAGTTATGATCAACCCATATGTGGCTTGAACCAAAGATGGAGATGGCATCACCATCAGCCATAGTTCTCCATCCAAAGTGAGTTGGTGAGCTCCTAACCATAGCATTGCCTGTGGGTTTGCAATCATGAATATGAAGACCATGAATTATGATGTTCGTAACATACTGAATGGTGATACATCCACCATTAGCAATATGTACATTGGTCCCACGACCATCAATGGTCTTGAAGCTGTTTACAAGAAGCTCTTGTTTCAACTGAATTACCATGTCTCGTTTGAACACAATCCACAAAGGCTTGTCCTGAATTACAGCGTGGCGAAGAGTACCAGGTTTAGGGTTAACAGGATCGTTGTCACTTGAATCGGTCACGACGTAGAAACGTCCATCACGACCACCAATGGCATTTCTACCAAAACCAATGCCACAATCTGCTAGACGCTTGCGGTTTTTGTGCCATTGGGGATCACAGCGCCAGCAGTCATCAATAGGATTGCCTGTACCACATGAGAAATAACCCAACTTTCTTCTCTCAGTGCTGTTGCTGATACTCCTGCCATTTCAAAACACAGTATTTTCTACTATTAACTAACATATCATGTACATCTATCTGAAACATTAGTAATATTCAATGGAGAGGACTTTTAGTGTATAAACAAATTTTTCACAAACACAACAAAGTATCATTTGATACAATTTTGTGAGCACAATAATAAAATCTAATTACACTCTACCACATCATTTGACACGCATTATAAATTTGTAATATTTAGAGTCTTCTTTCAATCATAGGAAGAAGATGTATGACTTCCAATTTTCTTGTAATTTTCATTTACATGAATTAGATTTCCTATTTCTAGTGATATTAAAAATAAGGTTTAATAATTATAAATATATATATATATATAAAGGATAATGTGGAAGATAACTTTAGAGTCATATTTCATTACATGACACATCATATTCATTCATGAAGGAAAAAGTAAAAAAGAAAATAATTATGAAAATTAGAGATTAAGATAGAGTAATAATACGAAATATAATCCTAAATCGTGTTCAGATATATAAAATAAAGAAACCCACAAAAGATTGTAATTTGTTAGTGGGGGGAGTCGGTGGGGATAATTTTCCTATTCGTGTAAGAACATTTGGATCTTCCCATTACCAACGGATAGAATTGTGTCAAACAAATTTATGGATGTGTGGACAGAGAGAGTCAAATCTGCATATCTGTTTTCCAATTTTTCTTCTTTAGTGACGTTGGACTCATTTAACACATGTAGTACAACATATTTTGTTACCAGAGACTCAAAACTCTCAGCATAAGATACTAAATATAGCTAAGTTCAGGAATTCACATGTAAGAATCTCAATCAATGCGTTCAAATTGATAGTATCTCACCCAAAATCTTCATGCACGTGACGACCACGTGGAAAAGCAAATATAATTTTTCTTGGTTCTATAAGTAGCCTATCCTTATGGGTTGAAAATACAAATGGCTTTATTACAACGGGGTTTAGTTTTGATAGCAATATTACAAGAGCTGTTTTTGGTAATTTCATAATTTTTTTTTAAAAACATTGAAGTATTAAATTGTAAGAAAATAATTTACTAATAATATTAAACGTAATATAATTAGATATAATTCAACATTTAAGTCTTAATTTAATTTAAATTTAATTCAAAATGAAATGATGCAATAACTTTTTTTTAAATATTTTATGTTTATAAATTTTACTGTTATTGTTTTTGAAACAATAGAAATTACTGGACAAAGTTTTTAGTCTTTTATGCTTTCAAAGTAACAATTTCCATTAGTTAATTAAGTTTGTGGTGGACTATAGAGTTTGGCTAAGTCCACATAGTTATCATCAGAAAAGATACTATATTAAATCAACTGTCCCACCCACCAAACCCTTTCATTAGTAAATGAAGTTAGAATTTAAACGGAAAAAAAAATGGTAAAAGAAGCATAAAAGTCGAATACAAAATTTTATACTATTTAGAAAATTAGATGAGAAAGGGAAAAGGACGTACATCTCAACCATGGCAACAACTTCCTCAGGGTCTTTTACTGCATGTGGTTTAACCAAGCCCTGTTCTTCATCACCCTTTGAAACCCTGAAACCAAACATTACAGAACAAATTCAATAAAACAAAACCCAGAAAATTCATAGCCAAAAAACAAAGAAATAAAAACACCGAGAAAATTACAAAAGCCAAGTATCACCTTTGAACTTCCTATTAATTGGAAAATTGGATAAAGACAAGCCAGAATTGAAAAACATTTTTCTTTGTAAAATGATGTAAAGAATGTGATTATATATTAATGTTTTATTTTTAAATAACAAACATGCACTCACGTGTGTATATATATGGGTTACAAATAACACATAGTTATACCAAGTAACTTATAAAAATATTTATTTATATTATTATGTTAAAATCAGTTTAACAACTAAATAATAGATTTAAAAATTTGGTATGATTTTAAAAATTTAGATAATTAAATAATATATTTTGAATAATAATTAGAACAATCATTCATAATGTACGAATATTTTCAAATAATATAAATAAATTTTTTTGTAAGTTTAATTGCATATATAAAACGAAAAATTATATAAATAAAATAAAGGTAAATTTATAAATTTTTTTTAACCTAATATTTATTCATTTCAAAGTGGTAGAAAATGGATTGTGTTATTTATAGTTTTGTGAGATATAAATGCGGAAAAGGAATTTGACCAAATTACAATAAGTACACCGTAGAAAGAGAAAGTGCGCCTCTATGCACATGCTCGAGTACAACCAAATGTTTTACACTACTACATTCGGTGTCAGTAAAACCGTTAAAAAAACGTTATTCTAGAAAGACAAAGAGACAAGAACTTAATAGGGAGAACCCACAAGCAAAACGAAAGAATGAAATATAGTAGTGAATTGAAAAAGGGTATTTCTGGGAATATAGTAAGAAGTAAAAAAGGATAGTATTCAAAATAAGAAACTAAACTTTAAAAGACCGATTTAAATTTTCATATATTACGTTTTAATAAGGTAGTGATTATGGTAGAATTTTAAATATAATAATTAAAATAAGAAACTAATAAATTGGAATAAACAGTTCAGATCTAAAGAAGATTCAGATCTGAACGGTTAGGATTCTTCTTTACACTTAAAAAGAATAGTCAAATAGATACTCTGCAAAAAAAAAATATAACGGTTTTAAGGAAACAAACAGAAGTTTTTTGGGTATAAGTATCAGACCTGACTTGAGCTTCCATTGATGAATTGCTCGAGCTCTTAAACACCCTTGTTTCACTAGTCCTGGTTAAATAAAAAAAATTACGAAAAAAGGTCATACAAGGAAAATAAAGCTAATAAATAAATAAATTAGTTCATATCTAACAGTGCTTGTAATAATTGGTGAGATATAAATATGGTGGTCCAAAAAGGAAGCATTTATAAAGGAAAGTGAAGTTGCAGAGCTAAGAGGGAATCGGCATTAATGGCTGCGGTAGTAAAGAGTAAATGATGAAACAGAGTCCGAACTCTGGCTTAAAAATAGTAAGTTAGGAATTAAAACAGAAGCCGACCACAGATAGAAGCTACTTAAACTGGAAAATCACTCTGACAATTTAAACCTGAACTTTCATTTCCTATACCCCAAATGGAATTAATTTCACACCCAGTATTAAAGAAGAAACACCATGAAACTGCAGAAGCAAACATAATTGTATTTAAAAAAAACCAATTTAGAATTGTTTAGTATAACCCAGAACAGGGTATTACTTTGTTTTCCCCCAAAACAACGTACATTGAGGAATCTTATTAGAAAAAGTTGAAGAAAGAGAAAAAGAAATGCATACGAACCTGAGAGAAGAGATCTCATCAATGCGAACTCTGGGCATTGTACGAACGAAGCACAGCATTAGAAACACAGCAATGCAACCAAAAACCCATTTCCGAGAGATCTCCATTTCTATCTTTCTCATTATCTTGAGAGTGAATTCAAGCAGAAAAGAAGAGAGAGAGAGAGAGAGAGAGAACAGAGCACACCCTCAGAGATAGCACAAAGAAACACAGAGAAAGAAATAAAAAGTAGAGGAGTGAACAAGTGGAGTCAGAGACAAATAGCTCTTTTTATAGACCAAACTTCTTATAACGCCGTTTACAGTTATGCATATATATCTTTAAACGTTGTTAGGTTAGCTTTAACCCACAACAAAACACCCCCCAAACTCAATTAAGTGGTTAACACCCTTATAGTTATAACTAACATCTTAACCAAACTATAGCACATGCGTCTCGCGTGCTACTTAAAATGGAGCCCAATACATGTATTGGTTAAGATTTGCACTAGAGCAAAAATTGAATCAATAAAATCAATTATTAAAAATTAATCTAAGTCGAACACTTTGGAGTGGATTTGGTTTATGAACTTTTGTGTTTTTTTTTTTCATCGTCATATTTTATTTTAATTTTTTGTTTTCAATAACTAAATAAATATAATATTAAATTGTATGTTTTAAAATTCATTAAGTTTACTACTCGAAAGAATTTTTACTTTTTTAAATAATAAATCTTACAAATATAATATATGCAATTATATACTTTAAATAACAAATAAATTAAAATATAATTAATTTTTTATTAATTCAAATATAAGTTATATATATAAAAAATTTGAAGAGGGGTGGTAAAATTACCTTAAATTTATAAAGTTAGTTTTATTTATTCACAAATATTTTAAAAAGTATCATCTAATTTTAAAAAAATTAATAAATTAAAAATAAATAATATTATTTTAATAATTTTTTTACTTTCAAATGATTACAATATAATAAAATATAAATCATTAATAATGATAAAAGTGAAATTTAGTATTAACTTATTTAAGAAAAATTAACAATAATAATATTAAAATCGAATATTATTTAAATATTATTTTTATTTTTTAAAAAATGAAAATCAATAAATATTAAAATAAAAAATTTATAATTACTAAATTTTAAAATAAATATTTTGTAATTTTTTTAATATTAGCTCTATTTATAATTGTTAAATAATTAAATTTTAATTGTATTTTAATCGCTTAGTAGAAAAAAATAATATTATTTATCTTTAATTAACATATTTTTTAAAAACGGATAAACTAGAAGAAATCTTATTCAATTTGAGAGAGTAAACCCACAATAACACTTAATGTGAAAAATATGATTGGTATTTTTCTATTAAAAATATGGATGTGATTAAATAGAAAATATATATCTTATAAATTATTTATATTATATAACTTGTGTCATTTATTCTCTTGCATTAAAATTTATGTTATTTAACCCTCTAATTATTTATGATAAAAATATATTTTTAATTCTAATTGGTTTATAACTAGAAGGATAAAATTATACTGGATATTAGAATATGATTTGTGATGTGTATTTATTAATATTAATTATTGAATTTATTTATTTTTAATTTTTAATTTTTATAAAAATAAAAGGTTAAGATAAAATTGTTTTATAATGTGTTAATCCTCTCATTATAGGTAAGATTCTTTGTTAAAATACATAACTTGTTTTGATTTTTTAATATATAAATATGAATTTAAAAATTTCTATTTTTAAAAAATAATTATTTTTGATTGATTTGATTTATTGTAAATGATACGTTAATTGATTTATTTTATATTAATTATGATAACTATTTTTATCGAATGTTTCTATAAAAAAGAATCTCGTTATTTATGAGAGAATAAAATGAATAAAAACAGTTACATCAACTATTAGTTAACAATATATATTTCAACCTCCATTATTATTATACAAAAAAAATATATCATTAATATACAATCTACTATTCAGCCTCACCAAAAATATATTTTTAGATCTAGCACCATTCGAAGAATTTCATTAATGACATTGTTTACCCTTGAAAATGTGGCATTAATTGTGATTTTTAAGAGTCATAGATTTATGACAAATCAACTTTTTGTAAAAATTTCTAAATTTTTTTCTATACATAATGGTACTTAAACTTTTATGCCATTATATTTGAATCTTTTTGTGATTAAGTAGCCAATTAATGTTAATTAATTTATGTGTTAATAATTAATATTTATTAACTAATGTGTAAAAATTTATACATAGAATAAAATTGACATTATTATGCATAAAAAAATTCAAACATGTTTATATAATATATATCAAAAACTTTTATCAATAAAATGAATTATTTTCATTTTATATAAGAGCAATTAGATCAGGAAAATAAAAGAATAAAACATTAATCATTAAATAAAAATACACTAAAATTTAAATATCTCAAAAACTGTTTATTTTAGATTTTATAAGTACTTTTACAATAGTTTAATGTATTTGAGGTATACATATAAAAGGTTACGATAATTATGTGGAACTTTTCAATGGTTACTTAAAATGACCCAACCCCGTTTAAAGCATACTATATATATCATAATTTTGTATTTATCATAAATCATGTGGGGAAAATTGGTTGGTTACATAACAAAGGCTTAATTAATGCATTTTGTGTTGTCCATTAAAATTTTGTACTCCATTTAAGATGGAAATAAATTGGTTAAACAACACCTGTCTTACACTAATTTTTATCTACTATATATTTCCTAATTATCTTTCAGTAAATTTGGATCGGTATCAGTTAACTTATAAAAAAATATAATATGTTATATTTAATTACTACATTAAAATTTTACTATAATTTATATTTTTGATCAAATTTATTAAATTTAAAAAATTAAGGATAATATATTAAGAAAAAAAGATTAAAAGACTAAATCGTTGATTCATAAAAATTAGAATATTACAACTTATGTTAACCATAAGTTTAACAACTAACACTTTTATACAGGGGTGATAATCTTGGTACAACTCAACAACACGATTCCATTACAGAAGGATCGAACACTAATATGAGTAATTAACCATAGGTTTAACAACTAATTACACTTTATACAGGGGTGATAATCTTGGTACAACTCAACAACACGATTCCATTACAATCGAACACTAATATGAGTAAAATAAGACAAAATATGATTATAGTGGAAGTTATCACAAATCGTTTATAAATTCAAAGGTTCTATAATTCATTACATTATAAGTATCTTTTTTGGTGAATTGCTATCTTAAGAGGGATTAATGGATCAATCATTCCCATACTATCAACTTTTTATCTATTTTACCCCTATATAAATATTAAATTCATTTTAATCCTCTTACTATCTTTCTCCATTATCTTTTCTATACAAATATTGCATTCATTTTAGTTCATATATTATCATTTTTCATCTATTTTTGTTCTCATTCAAATATTATATCCATTTTAATTTCTAAAATACCAAAATTGCAATGCAATTATTCAACCATCAATTTTTCATTAAATATAATGAAATTATTAATTTTTTTTACTTATTCTGTTACATTAACTTACACATGCCTCTTAACATCATCATAAAATCCTATTACTATTTTTAAACATTAATAATTTATTGTTATTACAAATTCCCTAATAAAAAATTCCACGACATTTTATTTTTGTCCAAAACTCATAAATATCTAAATCAGTCATTTAAAAAAATCAAAAACTGTTCTTATTTTCTTTTATTTTATAAAGTTAATATTATTGCTCTCTAATAAAACTTAGAATGATAAATCATATAATAGGTTCTCGAGAAAAAAAAGATAAATCATATAATAGGTTCTCGAGAAAAAAAAGAGAGAATAATTTTTTTTAATTTTGTTTCTAAATTTAGGACTAAGATAGTGAATAATGAGTTTTGGAAGAAAACAAAATGTGATTCAACCTTTTTCATTTTTGAATTTTAATAAGGAAATTTGAAGTAATAAACAAAATTATTAATGTTAAAAAATAAAAATATAACTTTATCTCCATGTTATAAGTATGTGCAAATAATACGTAAAAAAACGTAACTATAAGAACTATGAATATTGATTATTTTCGTAGACAGAATATTTTCATGTAAATTTATTTTTAAATTTGTTATCAAGTCTATCAAGTAAAGTTAAAGAAATGTCAAAATTTTAGATAGTTGAATTTCAGGTATATCTTTTATAAATATGACATATAGGATTGCACTCATGCATTTAATAATACATGTCTATAAAATTAGAATTATTTTTACTGTTAAAATATTTATGTAAGCTTGAATTAATTTATGAAATTATTAATTAAATATTTTTTATATGTATTTTAATACTTTTAAAATGTATTTTAAAAATGATTTTTTTATAATATTAAATTTTTTAATGGAATTTGAAAAATTAAGTCTAATATATATTTAATTTTAATATTATTAGATTATTATTATCATATATATATATATATATAACGTGAGGGTTGAAAGTGATAGAAAAATAAGTTCCTCAATATGCTGAAACGTCGAAAAATGTCGAACTGCAATGAAAAAAAAAGCCGAAAGGAAAAAAATAAGATATCAGAGGACCGGCGCTGAATGATATATATATGAGATTGGCAACAGGAGAATGATGGAGGTAGGTTTTAGGAAATATATAGCAGTCGTGGCGGCCAAAGTAATTAGGTGGCAAAGAAAAATTGATATGATATTAAAAGTTTGTATTAATAAATTTGATTGGTATTTTTATTTTATATAGCTTAATTTTAATTATATTTTTATATATTTAGATTAAATAATTTTATGTGTGATCATAATTATTTTATTTGATTATTAAAATTTTAAAAAATTTATTTTTATTGAATTTTTACTTAATCTTTTTTATCTAGAATTTGTTAGTTAATTTGATTTAAGTGACATATATTTTGAATCATCTAGTAAAGATTATTCATTATTAAATTCATTCTATAACACATATGGACACTTGTGTTTTGTACTAACCATTTTGCAGTTAATCCATTTTGCAGTTAATTTGAAAACGTATCTGATTTGTAAGAAGTTTATTGAAATGTTGGTCTGAAAACTGTTTACGTTAATATTAATTGGAGCAGTATCCTAGAGAAGGTAGTAGAAGACCGAGTTTGTACTTGAATATTTTGTTTTCGTAGTGAAAATTTAGGTGGTCTGGTGAATCGGTGGTTTTCTTCTTAGGTCATGGTTGTGACCTAAGTTGTTTCCTCCTAAAAATATATTGTGTTATTCTTTTATTTTCACACTTTATTTTTACACTTGATTGCATGTCTGATCGCTTTGTTTAGATTATTAAATTATAAATTGATAAAAATTAAAAATAATCTATTCACTTCCTTTAGGTTAATTAGATCGATAATTTATAAACTTTAAATTAATATTAGAGCCAACACTAGACACACTTAGTGAGTTTAATCCTTAGGGACAAACATCTCTACTTATGGACCAAAAGGTGGATCATCTATTAGGCCCATACTCTTTGATGGGTATAATTACCCTTACTAGAAGGCTCACATGTAAACTTTTCTCAAAAAAGATGAAAAAGTCTGGGATGTTATTCTTTATGGTTGGGAACCACCTTTGGTAATGAAAGATGATGTAATAATCATAAAACCAAGAAGAGACTGGACCATTGAAGAACACACTCTTTGTGGGAAAAACTAAAAAGGTCTAAGCTCAATCTTCACTACAATGTCGATGGATGAGTTATGTTGCATCTCCAACTATGAGACAGTTAAAGATGCATAGAATGCACTTGCTCTTACTCATGAGGGAACTTCCCAAGTGAAACAAACAAAATTGAGATTGCTAACATCTTAGTTTAATTCCATTAAAATGAGCAATATTGAAACTTTTGGTGAATTCTATGCTCACTTTTGTGATATCACTAACAACAGACTACAAGACGAAATTTACAACGATAAAGGAAAGCAAGAATGTGGATACACTAAACATTGATGAACTTGTCGGGTCAATTCAAACCTATGAGCTTACTCTTTATCTACTCAAGAAAAACAAGGATGTGACATTCAAAAGCTTCAAAAAGGACATCTTTGATAGTGATGAGAATATGAATAATGAGTCACTAGTCTTGTTTAGTACAAAAATTTAAGAGGTTCATGAAGAAAAAGGGTCAACAAAATAATCAATCTAAAAAGGGACAATCCAGTTGTTCGAAGGACTAAAATTCAAGGGAAATCAAGCCTCATAGCCTTAATGGTAAGAAAAGTAAGCTCATTAGTCCTCAATGCATTACTTGTGGGGTTTTGGTTATATTTCTACGAAATGTGAAAACAATAAAAAGAAAGTTGGAAAATCCTTTAATGCTACACTTAGTGACATAGAAAGTGAGTAGGATAATGCTAGTAACTCAGAGGATGATGACACTAACTATTGTGTTTTTTTACCGCAACTACCAAAGCACACCACAATGACTCTGACTCTAACTCAGATGTAGACTCTTCTTTCTTACTGTCTAAGTTTAATGTATCGAATTGTGATGAACTATTTATGGATTATCTAGGTACCAGGAAAGAAAGGGATAAACTACTTGTGGAAGTAACTAAACTTAATGATATCATCAATGTTCACAAAACAAATTTCTCTAGCATGGAGAAAGATAAAAAGGAATTGTCTAAACATATTAATGCCTTGAATTTGAGTCTTGCAAAAACCAATGAGGAAAACAAAAATCTTGGGCAAGAACTTAGTATTGCTAAAGAGACGGTGAGGAATTTGACCATAGGTATTGAAAAATTGACCAAAGTCTTAGACTATGAAAAGCCACATGGAGATAAGAGAGGTCTAAGATATATAGGTGAAGATATATAGGTGAACAACCAACACCTTCATCATCCAAAACTCAATTTTTAAAATCCACTGTTGCTCGTGCAGGGAAGGTAATTTCTACACCTTATCACTTTAAGCAAATTCAGTTTGTTCCCATTTGTCATCATTGTGGTAGAAAATGTCATATACGACCAAAATGTAGATTTTTGATGAATGTTCCTAAACTTAATGATTCTTTTTATGCTTCACATAGTAGGACCCATAAGCATCATCCATCTATGTGTTACATCATATTCAAGGATGAAAGTAAGTTATAATAATGTGTTCAATAATTCTACTAGGAAGTATGAAGTCTTAGGTTGAAAGAAACAAGTAAAATTCAATACTTTTAATGTTATAACTCATTATCATCATCCTATTATGAATACTACATCTTCATTTAAGATGAATGAGAAAAATATAACTAAGTCCAAGAACACGCCTATAAAACCTAAGTTAGTTGAGTCACAACCCAATGATATAGAGAAAACAAAATACAAGAAAATTTGGGGTAAGAAAAGATTGTTTTTTCTCAATCACCTGATTGTCATTTATTCTTTAATCTAGGTATTTTTATTAGAGTGCTTAAATGACCCTAGGTGAGTAATATTTATTGTCTTTATTTTATTTATTAGTTAAACTTACAAAAAAAAATAGAATAATAAAATCCTTATATGGCTAACATGGTATTAGACTTATTTAATACTTACATATATATAACCCTATTTTTATTGACCAAACTTATTTTGATATTTATTGTATAAATTATTCTACAATTTTGTTTTATGCACACACATATTCTTGTACATGTGATGATCGATGTTGACATAAACTTATCCACACACTCACGACCACACATATATGTTATGCTTGAAATTTATAAATTCTCTTGAAAGACGCTAGGACTTCAACTAATATTGACTGTAAAATTGTGTTGTTCTATTTATTACTTTATAAAATTTTAATGTATAGAGGAACCTAGTATTGAAAAGGCTACCCCACAACTAGTGTGAAAGTCATCATGCAAGGTTTATGGATCGTGCAAAAAGAAAAAAAATTGTATAGAAAGCGACTGCTTATAAAACTTGTACTTGAATGCACAAAAAGAAAGGGCCAATAGAGATTAAATAAAAAAATATCATTTGCCTAATTTATAAAATAAAGATAAAAAATTTAAGTCCTTATTTGGTAGATATATTTTATTTTATGAGATTAAAAACTCAATTATAATTTTATATGATAGTGATATTCTTTTCTTTTTGAGTCTTTTCTGATTGTTCATAAATCAATTAATTGACATATTTATGGAGTTTAAACATATATATTGTTTTTAAGTAAATGTTAATATGTCATTATAAGTACAAAGTGTGCTTGTGTGCCTCTTATACTCTACTTGCTTATTTATATAATAGATAATTAAAATTTGAGTTAAAAAATAATGAGTTTCCAATTAGTTGTGTGCTCATTTGTAATTAAGTGAGTTTAATACCTTATGTTGCTATTTATGAAAATTTAAAAAAAAGAAAAAAAAATAGATTTTTATTCATTTATATCTTATTTTTATTTATCAACTTTTTAATTGATTTTTAAGCTAGAGAGTCATAGAACTTAGGTGGAGTTTAAACCACATTTCACTTATGCATTAATTTATTTTTACATTGCTCTTTTAACTTTAGGGGATTTTAGCTCCATTGTTTTGTCCAATTCCTTTTTCTTCTCGTACATCAAAAAAGGGGAGAGTGTGCTTCACTTTCATGTTTTATCTTGTTACATATATAGGGGAAAACATATTTAGTTAGGCTTATGTTAAGCTTGATTGGTACGAATGCATGCACTACATGATTATTCTTTACATTTCAGTTATTTCTATGTAAATTGAATTAATCTACAATAAGGCTTTCAAGCCAAGTTGTCATATGGTTTTTTATGTCATTTCATTTACTTACAAGTTTGTCAAGTTGTAATGAAGATGGATTCATAGAACCATAGGATAGTTCCACTATAGAGTGTAGAACATTATTGTATTTTTATCTTATTCTTGTAAGTGCTATGTATTGAGTGTGAGGTTTTGCCACACGAAAATATCAAAAAGAAAGTTTGTAAAGATTATAAGTGTTGACTATTTTCGTGGACAAAATATTTTCATATAAATTTATTTTTAAGCTCGTAAACAAGTCTATCAAGCAATGTTGAAGAAATGTCAGAATTTCACATAGTCATATTTCAGGTATATCTTTTATAACTATGATATATAGAATTTCATTCATACATTTAATAGCACATATTTATAAAACTGAAATTATTTTTAATGCTAAAATATTTATTTAAGTTTGAATCAACTATGAAATTATTAATTAAATGTGTTTAAATACTTTTAAGACGTGTTTTAAAAATTATTTTTTATAATATTAAAGTTTTTAACAAGTTTTGAAAAATTAAGCATAATATATATGTAATAATAATAATAATAATAATAATAATAATAATATTATTATTATTATTATATATATATATATATATACATATACATATTAAGGTTAAAAGTGGTGGGAAAAATAAGTTGATGCAATATGGTGAAACGCTGAAAACGACCGAGATGCAATGAAAAAAAAACCAAAAAGAAAAAAAAGAGATATTTGAAGAACAACGTTGAATATATATACATATATATAAACTAACGGTGGCAGCGAAAGTAACTAAGGTTTATTGAAGTTGTGTTTAATCTTTTTATCTAGAATTTATTAGTTAATTTGATTTAAGTGACATATGTTTTGAATAATCTAGTGAGAATTATTCATTATTAAATCAGTTCTAGAAGATGCATGGGTACTTGTGTTTTTGTGCTAACCATTTTATAGTTAATTTAAAAACATATTTGATTGGTTAAAAACTTATTGGATCGTTGGTCTCAAAATCGTTCACACTAAGATTAAAAAATGTGAAAACAGAATAGGGGCTCGTAAGTAAGGTATAGTGGGGTAATATCATAAGGTGGGTAGCATAAGACCGAGTTTGTACTTAAACATTTGATTTTTATAGTGAAAAATTAGGTGTTTCGGTGGACTAATGATTTTCTTCTTAGGTCATAATTGTGACCTGAGTTATTTCTACCTAAAAATATCGTGTGTTATTCTTTTATTTTCGTACTTTATTCTTACAAGCAATTACATGTATGACCGATTTGTTTAGATTATTAAATTATAAATTAATAAATAATTTATTTATCTTTATAGATTAATTAGGTTCGTAATTTATAAACTTCTAGTAATAAAAGTTAAATTTAGTTAAATTTAACCAAAATTAATATTTAATCTAATTAGTTTGTGATTTTAATATTTTTAAAACTAAAATAAATGTATTATTTAAAGCTTAATGAAAATAGATGTAGAATTTTAATATTTTTAAAACTAAAATAAATGTATTATTTAAAGCTTAATGAAAATAGATGTAGAATGATAATATAAGGATTAAAATAATTAACATATTCTTATTAATCGAGACTAATATTTATATAGGAATGAAAATGAATGAATAATCATTATAATATTTATATATAGACGTAAATAAATGAAAAATGATAATGAAAGAATAAAAATAAATATAATATTTATATAGGTATAAAAATAAATAAAGCTACTTAATATGGCTAGCACATTTAATCATTTCCAAAATAAAAGCTATATTTTTAAAATGTTTCCCTTTTTTTCCATCCTTGCCCGAGAGGCGAGAGTGCATAACGGTAATTTGAACGGCCTAGTGTGGGCCCCAAGCACCTAGGCGAGGCTTTGGGAGGTGAAGATTGAGTACGAACGGCGTCATGTGAACAATTTTCACGGTTCCCAGCTGATTTTGCGGCGAGTTGGGAATATATATATATATTTTGAAATATAAGTTGGGAAAATATTAAAAAAAGGATTAAGATTTTATTTCATAATTTTGTTAAATAATAATGTGTTTTTTCTGGGAATCTAAATCCCAGGCGCCAATCACGGCCTAAGGCATTGACTGCTATTTCAAAACGTGAAAGAGATTGTTTACGGAAAAAAAAAACAGAAACAAATTAAATGGTGAAGAACAGTAGCTTGATTTCTTACCAGGCTGTTTTTGAGCCTCTTTTTTTCATTTTTTCCTTTTCTAGTATTTAATTTTTAGGAGACTGATTCTATAGATTATATATTTATTTTAAAAATAATATTTAGATTTTATATTTATTTATTTGATAATTTAATCTTATTATTATGAAAAATCATTGTCTAAAGATAAATGATAATTTTTTATGTTATTATTTATTTTTATTTAATTTTTTATAATTTATTTAATTTAAAACAAATTTTATTTAATACAGTTAACAAAATCAAAAATTAAAATTAAAAAAATTTACTTTATTTTTATGCTGTAATTTATTTAATTATCATTTTCACGTTAAGCATAGCAAACTGACGGCATTTATGGCTTAATTTTTGTACCAAAATTGTACTATTCAGCTGGGCATAATAAGTGATTCACGTTGATATATTTTCTTCACAACTCCAAATATTATACTTTGTGGGTTTTTTATTTTTTATTTTGGATCAAGGTACTGTATGGTTCGATTCGAATGATAATTTCTTTTCAAGTCTAAATTATTAGATAATTTATTTTAAATGTGGATAAACTTTGACGTATTAACATGATGCTGCTTTTAAATTGTCAGTGTTATGTAGTTTTGAGGTTGTTTTTCATACATCAAGAACATTTGTTAAGAAATGTTTATATATCCTACTTGGGTCACTTATGCTTTTGAAGTGACGATTAATCACGCGGTGATAGATGCTGTCACTTTTGGATGATAGAAACTTTGAATTAAAATCCAACTATATTTATGTTATCACTTTTTTTTTGGGCTCAATTGGTTTCAATGTCATAAAGATGACACTTTGTTTGAATTAATTATTTAAAAAAAATTGTTTACATGGAGTTAGATTATTCTTAGTAGAGAAGATAATGTTGTAATGTTGTAATTGATAACTTTTATGGTACATAATATTTGTATCATAACTTAGTGGTAGGATGTTGCATTATTTATTAACCTTTTTGTTTATTTGAATGTTAATTATATATTTACTAAAATTTAGTTTGTATAATTTTTTTTCTTTATTTAATATTACTCGTAATTGAGGGAATAGAGGAGAAGGGTACTAAGGAGATTTCAACTTAATTGAGATATTTGATCGACCACACATAAAGTGTGTACAATGAATACGGAAGTATACGTATTACAATAAGTAATATAATGATAAAAAAAATCGTTTTCATAGAGATTATTTTATTAAAAATTAATTTTTAAAACTAAAAAATAAAAATCAATTTTTTCTTTGTGTTTTTATATTTTAAAGAAGCAAAATTAAAATAACTAAAAGTAAATAATAATAATTAATTAAATCAGATTTTATAATTAAGAAAACATATGAGAGAATATATAGGAATACTTAATCCTCTAATTTTATAAACATGTGAATCACTAAAACCCTCAAATATAATTATCAATCAATTATATGATCAAGTGAATCTAACTTAACATGTATTTCTCTCTCAAGTAAACTACACAGCATGTATTCTTCTCTTACGTGCACATGAGAACAATATGTGGTAGTGTTGTTTGACCACGCTCTGAATTCAGATTGAATGACATACTGACACATGTCATGCACTACATCACTTCTCAAATGCGGAGATTCTCGATTGATTGTCCCAACTTACGTGGTGTTTGCATGGCTTCCCTAGTTAACTCCTCTAGTTACGTGGCAGGTCATATGGCAGCTTCTGATTGGTCTTGCGTTAAAAATTCATAAAAAAATTAAAAAAAATTAAAAAATTATATTCACCCCTTTTCACTAAAAAATTTATATTTTAATATTTTTAGCCCCAAAAAAACTATTTATTGAATAAAAAATAAATATTAAGTAAAAAAATGCAGCTTCATAGATTCATCAATATTCAAGTACACCTACTAAAGCCTATCACCTACGACCTTCCAATGAATAAAAAACTTTGGTACGTTAACTAATTAAGAAGAAAATTTAAGACCAATAATTTTTTTTTAAGAATTTTTTTATAAAGATATCCAAACCTTGTATTGGGATAATGTGGAAAAGAGTTTTAAAAACATAATTGTTGGTGGAATAAATTATAATTCAATGCCGGTGGTGAAGATTATTATTGGATATTAGTCCTTAATTCAAGGAATAAAACAAGGACTTTAATTCAAGGAATAAAACAAGGACCTTAATTCAAAGAATAAAACAAGGAATCCTTAATTCAAGGAGTAAAACAAGGAATCCTTAATTCGAGGTAAAACAGGAATGCTTAATTTAAGGAGTAAGTCAAGGAATGCTTAATTTAAAGAGTAATTGAAAAGGTAAAATTTCTTTATATATAGCTATATAATTGTAATGAAAAAATGAAGAAAATAATACAAACTAAAGAGTTCTTTTGTGTAGAGTTATTTCTTGTTTTTCAACATGGTATCGAAGAGAAAAATTAACATACCTTTATTATTATCTTAGCATCTTCAATCTTTGAAATGGTGAAGACAAATGACTAGGATCAGTGAAAGTTCATCGGTGTCTTTCCTTCATGAATATCGTAGAGGTGGATGTCAACCCAAATCAAAGATTAAGCTCGATCTTGTTGAATGAGTTTAATTACTTGCCTTGGTCGAAGCGGTGTCTCTACAGGCTCTGAGTGGAAAGGTCCAAGTTGGGGTTCGTAAATGGAAGCATCGAAGTACACGATGTTTCCTCACCAACCTATGAATCTGGCTTTAAGGATCAAGCGGTTATGTCATGGCTCCTAAATTCCATGGAACGTAAATTAGTGCTGAAATATTCGATTACTCGAATCTGCGTACCAGCCCATGGGCAGTTAAGGAAATGTATGGCGATCCAAAACAACGGCCTGCAGAGTTTTTCAATTAAAGAAATACATCTCGGATCTGCTGACAAGATGGCAAGCCTTTTGTACAACTCTTAGGAAGCATGAAAAGCATGTGGAATGAGTTGGAAATATATCGTCCTCATCTGACGATGTAGCTGCTACGAAGAGAGCGGAAGAAGATAAGATATTTCAACTTTTGTCCGATCTGGATTCAACATGAAGATATACGATGTCATATACTCAGAATGCTTGAACTTCCTTCCTTCACCAATGTATGTGCGACAATTCAACGTGAAGAAATAAGGAGGAAAGTCGTGAACAAGGGTACAATGTCTAGTTCAGCAGAAAGGCGAGCCTATCTAACCACCGAGAGGAAGTACAAAGGGAAAGCATCCAAACTTGAAGTGTCAACATTGCAACCGTACGGGCCATGTTAAGGACACATGTTGGATTCTACATCGGTAATTAAAACTGATTTTATAAAGGATAAGGGTTTACTGAGAAAGTGAATCGTCTTGACAGTCTGCAAATCGTGCTTTTGCCTCTACCTCTAATGGGTGTGATCCGTTTCAAGAACTTCACGGCCGAATCCGGTGAACTTCATGGATGAGTTTATGTTGTATCTTCAAAGCAATACGAGGAGCCAGAATTGGTGTGGATAGCATAGAAGAAGGAAACTCGACATTGCTAGGCAAGTTTGCGGAGCTTCTTGGCGGATACAAAACTTCATTACCTGAAGAGGCAATACGAGAGTATTATAAAAGCCTTTAAAGCGCTCTTAAAATAAATATATTTGCATGATTTTTGGGTTGTAGATTCGGTGCCAGATCATATGACAAACCATGTGTCAAACTCTCGTAAGTTTGAAAAAATTAGCAACAAATCCTTCTCAAGTTTCAATTGCAAATGGTGAGAATGTAAAGGTTTTAGGAAAGGAAAAATAAAATTAATGTCGGATGAAATCGAGTGGAGTTTTATATGTACCTTCCTTTCCTTTCCAACTTATCTGCATAGGAAAAATCACAAATACCTTGAATTGCTTAGCCATTTTTTCTCCTCGCAATGTCATTTTTGAGTTATTGTCACCAAAAAACTGATTGGTGAAGGGTTTTACTTAGATGGTCTCTATTACATATCGAGAACAATCCCGAGAGGGTTTCAAGCCAAGTTTAATCCTATCCAAGATAATCAAGTTGTGGCATCAGCGTTTGGCCACCCTTATACCAATTTTGTCAACTTTATTTCCAAACTTAGGAAATGATGAAATTGCATGTGAAACTTGCCACTTGTCTAAGGCCATTAGATTGCCTTTTAATTCTTCCTTGTCTAGGGCTAGTAAGTGTTTTGAACTAGTTCATTCGGATGTATAGGACCAATTAATGAATCTTTTGATGGTTATAAGTATTTTGTGATTTTTGTTGATGATTTCTCTCGAGTCACATGGTTATATCTTTTAAAGTCTAAGAATGAAGTTATGGAAGTATTTAAGGACTTTCATAATCTTGTTAAAAATCACTATCTCTAAAATTCAAACCTTGGGTCACGTAGCCTTTGAATACATGTCCCGTATCATGAAACAATATTTGAGCATTCATGGCATTATGCATCAAACAAGTTGTGTTGGCACACCTCAACAAAATGGTGTAGGAGCATAAAAACCGGGACTTACTTGAAAAAACTAGAGCATTAATGCTACAAATGAATGTACCCGAAAAGAGATGCAGTCCCAGGTTATATGGCATTACTTACATCAATAGATTACCCGGTGAGTCTTGGATTTCAAGTCTCCCCAGAGGTCATGAAAGGAAGGAAAATTAACCTTTCACACCTTAGAGTCTTTGGGTACGTCTGTTTTGTACATATTCAATCTCATCATCGAGATAAATTGGATCTGAAATTTGTTAAATGTATTTTCTTGGTTATTCATCTACACAAAAGGGATATAAGTGTTATGATCTGACTTAGGAGATTAATTGTGTCTAAAGATGTTCGGTTTTATGAAACTAACCCTTTTTGACAAGTCACATGAAATCACAAGTCGAGGAATGGCATCTTGGATGTGTTTCCATTACCAAGAATTGAACTTGAGAGCTCACATGACAACAAGATCCCAACCATGTCAACATTGATGCATCTCTCCCTTTGAAAGTAACAAATGAAGGGTCTCGTCTTAATGGTACCTTTGCATGAAGATGGTGATAATCAGATGATCCTGTGATGGTACAAGATGTGAGCAGTGTGAGATAACTCCTTCTCCACTGCAATCCAATGCATGTTAAGCAACCTCACAAGACTTCAAGACTTTGTCACCTACAAACCCACGCATCCCATCTCAAATTATGTGTCATATAAAAGTGACACCAACCCGTACGCATTCTCAACTATATCGAGGTTACGGTGAGCCTCAAACTTTTCATGAGAGGCCAACCCAAGAAGGTGTGGAAGGAAGCCATGCAAGAAGAACTTAAAGCCCTAGATCAACACAACACACGTGGAGCATCACCAAACTTCCAAAAAGGCAAGAAAGTTTTGGGTTGCAAATGGATCTATAAGGTGAAATTCAAGTCGGATGGATCAATTGAGAGGTATAAAGCAAGATTGGTGGCTCAGGATTCACCGAACATTCGAGGTGGATTACTGAAAGAAACATTTGCACTGTTGCAAAAATGAACACGATAAGAGTATTCATGTAGGCGTAAACAAGGGGTGGTCAATGTACCAAATGGATGTGAAGAATGCATTCTTGCATGGTGATCTCAAAGAAGAAGTCTATATGAAATTACCACTGGGCATCCTCAAGCAATGAGCTGGATTTAGTGTGCAAATTGCACAATCCATTTATGGTTTGAAAGCAGGTCCCCACGAGTTTGGTATGCCAAGCTAGCTCGATTCTCACTGGTGTTGGTTTCAAAAAAGCGTCGATTCCCTCACTATTTGTTCGCCTGAGGAGCTATGGGCAAATTGGTTGTGCTAATTTATGTAGATGATCGATAATTACGGTGATAATCTTGTGAGATTTTCAACTGAAAGCAGTCCCATCGGACAAAGGTTTGCAATTAAAGACCTTGGGATATTGAAGTACTTTCTTGGTATAGAAATGTGCAACCTCGCCTGAAAGGACTCTTTCTTAACCAAAGGAAATATGTCTAGATTTGTAAGGAAGCTAACATGATGGCGATGCTAAACCGTACCATTACCCTCTTGACAGAAGCTCAAACCTAGCTTGAAGGGCAACCATACTGGATATAAGTTATTACCAGTGTTGGTTGGTAAGTTGATCTACCTAACAATCACCGGACGACATCACATAATTCAGCTGTAAGTATTGTGAGCCAATTCATGCAACTCCCGACACTTGAGCATTTGACCCTTGTTAAAAGGATCTTACGCTACTTAAAAGGATCAGTGGGTCGTGGTATTATCATGAAGAAGAATGACAACACACAAATCATGGGGTATTGTGATCTTTGATTAGGCGGGAATGCAATTGATCGCAAGTCCACCACGCTCTTTGTACATTTGTCGGTGGAAACTTGGTCACGTGGAAGAGTAAAAATATTTGTCATTGCAGATCAAGTCTGGTGAGAGTATCGTGCAATGGCTTCAGCTAACGTGTGAGTTGATATGGCTTAAAGGTCTTGTGTGATTTAGATGTTCCTACAACTCTTCCTATGTCCTTGTTTTGTGACAATCGGCGGCTATGCATATAGCATCGAACCCAGTGTTTCCACGAGAATGAAACACGTGAAGTTGATTGTCATTACGTTCGTGAACAAGTTCAATCACGTAATTCGAGACACATTATACTGAGAAGCTTCGACCAAGCGGCTAACATCTTCACCAAGCCCTTGGCTTCTCATCGGATTTCAACGATTTTTGTCCAAGCTTGGATCCGTAAACCTTATACGGATCCCGGCTTGAGGATCCATAAACCTTCTCGGATCCGACGAGGAGTATTGGATATTAGTCCTTAATTCAAGGAATAAAACAAGGACTTTAATTCAAGGAATAAAACAAGGACCTTAATTCAAGGAATAAAACAAGGAATCCTTAATTCAAGGAATAAAACAAGGAATCCTTAATTCAAGGAGTAAAACAAGGAATCCTTAATTCAAGGAGTAAAACAAGGAATCTTTAATTCAAGGAGTAAATCAAGGAATGCTTAATTTAAAGAATAATTGAAGGAGTAAAATTTCCTTATAAATAGCTATACAATTGTAATGAAAACATGAAGAAAATAATACAAACTAGAGAACTCTTTTGTGTAGAGTTATTTCTTGTTTTTTCAACAATTATAAATGGTAAGCTGTTATAAAACTAAACAAAAATAAGAAACTAAGCAGAATGCGTAATTTTGTTTATTGTTGTGTTTACAATACAATGCTAAAGGTCCATAAAGTTTTTGTCAAGATACAATGTAAACTTTGAATCCAAGATATGATGGAGATTAAATCTCCATTTGAATAGTAATTTATGTTACAATAGAGATTAAAACCTTTGTTTCGTACTTCAAATAAAAGTTATAATAAGAGGTAGATACAAATATAAAAGAGATAATATCATATTTAAAGATTTGACATCCAAATTATAATACTCCCCCTTTAATGTCAATAACATGAAAAATATACCTCAATAAAAACGTTGCAGGAAAAACCCAATGAGACAAAACCTATCGAAGAAAAAAAGAGTATATTGTTCTCATGTGCACGTAAGATCTACCTCATCAAAACCTTGATAGGAAAACCTAGTGGAACAAAATTTGAGTAAAGGAAAAAGAGTATACTGGGTGAGCTAGTTATTCCCCTTCGTTATGAAATATCTTTGAGCCTACAAATCCCGATCTTTTGCATTAGCTTCTCACAAGTAATTGTCATAAGGGATTTGGTGCATAAGTAAGCTATATTATCATTTGAGCAAAAAATTTCAACATCTATGTAGCTATTCTTCTAGAGCTTGTGAGTGTATAAAAACTTTGGAGAGATATGTTTAGTCTTGTCGCCTTTGATACAACCTTCTTTAACCTATGCAATACAAGCAGTATTATCCTTATATAATATTGTGAATTTTTCCTTAGTTAAGGGTAATTTACATCTATCATGGATATGCTAGCATAGATCTCAACCATATGCATTCACGACTTGCTTCATACAATGCAAGTAAGAGTTTTTATGATGTGGCTGCCATAGTTTTTTTTTGTTAGATGGACATGATATAACACAATTTCCATATGTAAAAATGTATCCAGTTTGTGATCTTGCATTATGGTTATCTGATAGGTAGATAGAATCTACATATCCAGTCAATTTCATTTGTGATCCTTTTGAGTAAAAGAAGCCTATATCAATTGTTCCATAAAGGTAATATAGTATGTGCTTAATGATAAGTGCTTAAAAGCACTTAATATATCATGATTTTATGTATGTTTAGTGATTATATAGATTTATATTTACTTGATTTACAATCATTTTATTCAAATCTATTTTTTTAATGTCAAAGTTATATTTTGTTATTTTTCAGATATTTCTTGTATTAAAAAGATTTAACTTGAAAGAATTATAATTGAAGTGCCCATTATAATTGGAAGATTAAAAGAAAACATTTTAAAAATATTACAAATGTTTAAAAATTAGAAAAAGAAATTACATGTAAATTACGGTTCCAATGTGATGCAATTTAAAGTATTCCACGAAATGAAATTATTGTAAACCTTGGCATGAGGCCAAATGAAAGAATCGATACATCCTAGAAATTATACAGGCTGTGATGTGAAAACATTGTGTGTCACGCCACAAAGAGAGTAAATTATGCTTAAACAATGTACAAGTTGTGTACGCCTCGACATGAAACAACTTGTTGTGACACTAAGCTGAAAAAACATATAACATGTAAGGAGGAAAAAATGCTATATGTTTAATTTATTGATAATTTATTAAATTATGCATGTCTAGCCATAAATAATATGAGATATTAGCCTTGTTGTTACGCTTGTGAAATATTAAAGTAGATTAAAAATTTGTATGAAATGAATTAAATTTTATTTCATCATAAAGATTAAAACCAAAGTTTTTAAATGAAAAATATATTGAGAAAATATTTTTTTTTTAAATAAAAAAAAGAGTTAGATTTAGGTTTTAAATTATTTGGAACTAATTTAGAATAATAATTAGAATAATGCTCTTAAATCTTTTGGTCTATATCAACCACTATATTTATAGTGGGCTTTATTTCAATGGTTCTTATAAGAATTAATATTGAAGATATATTAACAGATATCATTCATAGTAGTTTTAAAATCTAAAAGTTAGTTCTTGATATTTAAATCATAAATTTAACTTAGACACCTTGATATAAGTTTAAATTTTGGACACGACCAAAGGCGGTAATTAAATGGTTCACTATCTTTTACAAAAGAAGTATAATTTAATTAAAAATTAACTGCTAGACCCGACCGAAGGCGATAAGTAATTGTAATCATTAATAAATAGTTGACTTAATTAATCTTCTATTTTTGAATATAAGAGAGAATTAATAATATTAATTCGTATATTTAATAATTTAATATCGAACAAGTATGATTACCTAACTAATATATCTCACAAATTCTCCACTACATGATAAATGTTTAATTACATAAAAGTCTATTGACTGTATCTTAATTTTTATGTTATTAGTTTAGAAACTCAACCCATAACAATCGTGAGAGGATGTTTAGGTTATTTACTTTCGTTTTTAAATAATTTATTGAATGATTTAAAAGCCATATGATTGCTTTCTAAATCGACCTTAGAAATATACTTATCATTTTTTATAAGTGATTTGTAAACTTGCGAGCTATTTTATAAATTATAAAAAATTTATACGCCTAATTTTAGTATATTAAGTTATTGGTGTAATTGCTAGGTAAATTAGTTATAGTACTGAAAACTAGCTAACCTTTGTAAGCATCATATAACCCCATTCCAATTCCTTTTTTGTTGGTGCTAAACTATATCATGTAAATGAATTCACTGAAAATGAAATATTTAGGCATGTATGATTTGCAAGATACATAAGGGCTTCAATAGAACTTAAATATGGTACTTTAGGATCTAGAATTTCCTTATCATCTTATCAGGGAAAAATGGGTACTGATCGAAAGCGGTAAGTAATTTTAATTAATAATAAATGGTTGATTTAATTAATATTTTATTTTTGAATATAAGAGAGAATTTATAATATTAATTTATATCTTTAATAACTTACTTAATATTGAACAAGTATGATTAACTAACTAATATATCCCATAAATTCTCCATTACATGATAAATGTTTAATTGTATAAATATCTATTGAATCTATCTTTATTTTTATGTTATTAGTTTTGAAACTCAACCCAAAATAATCGTGAGAGGATGTTTGAGTTATTTACTTTCATTTTTAAAGAATTTATTGAATGATTTAAAAACCACATAATTCCTCTTTTGATTGACCTTAGAAGTATACTTGTCATTTTCTATAAGCGATTTGTGAACTTGTGAGCTATTTTATAAATTATACAAAATTTGTACGCCTAATTATAGTAGATCAAGTTTTTGGTGTAATTGTTAGATAAATCAGTTATAGCACTGAAAACTAGCTAACCTTTGCAAGCATTACTTAACCCCATTCCAATGTCTTTTTAGTTGGTGCTAAGTTATAGCTTGCAAATAAATTCACTAAAAAGCAATATTTGGGCATTTACGATTTGCAAGATACATAAGAACTCCAATAGCACTCAAATATGGTACTTTAGGATCTAGAATTTCCTTATCATCTTAATACAACACTGGAGCAAAAATAAAAGTAGATTGTTTTTGCGATTCATTTTTATTTCAATTCTTCTAAGAAAAATTATGATGAATTCGTATATGTTATATTTAATTTTTAGCATGAACTATATTTTCTTTATTCTAGGAAAAAGATGTAATTTGATTCAAAACTATGCTTGATTTTTCATATTAATTTGAATTATTTCTCTTCATGTTTGTCTAATTTATTATCTTTAATTAACTGATCATTAATTAAATGATTTTAATGTTGTGATTTATGACCAGTGCTTAAAAAGTACTAAAATTACCATGATTTAATGTACTTTAATTGATTAAATAAATTTATATTTTTATATAAATTTATCCTTTTGGAATTACGATTATTTTTTATTATTTTTCAAGTATTTTCGTTCAAAATATAACTTAAAGACACGAAAAAAGGAAATACATCACAAATATATTAAGAAAATAAATGAGGAAAAGTAAAACAAGATGGAAAAAAATGGACAAAATGGGTCAAAATGGTCAAACAGCACAAGTCGGCACACACCCAGCAAACGTTGGCACATACCCAGCATAGGCCCACATATGGTCGGCACACACCCGCACACAGGCAGTACAAGCCTGACACACACCGCTCTGATTTTTGCCCGCGCTAGCACATACTCGCACTGTGTCGTGTGGACACTAGCACACTTTAGAATTGTGTCCCGCTCGGGCCCAACACCCATCTACCAAAAATTTCGCGCCCTATAACGTGCCAACCTGTCCGAACGCATCCAAATTCAAATTTTGAAATATTTCCCCCCTCCTTGTTTTGCTTTTTTCTCACCTATAAAGGGACCATCTTCCCCCATTTATAACACACAATTTTCTCAACTCTTTCTCTCTCTCAAAATTTTTTATTTTTTTTAGTTTTTAGTTTTTACGATTTTCTCTTTTTGGAAAGAACTAGCTATGTTTTTATAGAATTTTAGTTTTTGATTAAATAAGTGGAAACGCAAATCCGTTTGGAGGTTTTTCAACAACATATTTAGGATCAAATTGTTGTAAGGATTATTTTAAGGTATAATTTCAATGGATTGTTTACAAATTATATTTTTATGTTTTATTCTTATATGTTATATTTAATTTTTCTATGATTAAATTTAACATGGTTGTCTATTTGTAAATATGATATAATAATAACGTTGCTATGCTTGCGAAATATTAAATTGGTAAAATATTCTATAAAATAAATTGATTTTATTTTTATTCAAGATTTTATATTAAGGATATTAGAGAGAAATATATTATTTTTTATTAAAAACTTAAATCTAAAAATTAGATTTTAAGGTTTAATTATTTGGTCTCATTTATAGTAGTGCTCTTTTATTTGTTGGTACAATCGCCCGATAGTTGGAGTGAAGCTCTATTTCAAATGTTTTTTATAAGAACTATTATTCAAAAATGTATTGATGACATATTTTCAATAATAGTTTTAAAACTTAAAAGTTAGTACTCAGATAATTAAATTCTTAGGTTTAATTTGGACACCTTGAATAAAGTCTAATTAACTAACTCCGCCTAAAGCTGTGATTAGATGGTTTGCTATTTTCTTAAAAATAAAGCTGAAATTTAATACTTAATTAATTAATAGGTACTGTCTAAGGATATTAGTTAATTAACATTAAATAAAATAATTTGGGCCCCGCCAAAGGATACTTTCATACCAAAACGAGAAAATCAACAAATATCAATTTATATCTTTAATAACCTAAATAATATGAGCAAACATAATTAACTTAATTGTTATATCCTTAAATACTCCACTGTTATGAATGATAAAAATTTACATTATTGTTTATTGAATCTATATCTATGTTTATTTTTTTGTTATTAGATTAGAAAACAAACAAACCAAAATATTGTGACAAGATGTTTAGGATTTAATTTCGTTTTTAAGATTTTGAATAATAAATTAAAAACCACATATATTCTTTCCTTAGATCGACCTTGTGAATATATTTATCATTTTCTATAAAATGATTCATGTACTTGCGAGAGTTTTATAATTTATAAAATCAAAATATTCGCAAAATTAGTATTTGTAATGCCGGTCTTGTGCTCATCAAGTTTTTGACGTCGTTACTGGAGAAAGAATAACGTTTTTAAATTATTTATCAAAATTTTAAAAACTTTTTGTGCTATAAATAATTGTAATTTTTTTTATTTATTTTGAGTTATAAATAAAAAAAAACTAAAAAAATTTAAATAAATTCAAAAAAATTCAAAACAATTCAAAACAAATAATTAAAAAAGAAAATTCTTAAATTTTTTTTCAAATACATTTATTTAAATAATGAGCTCTAAAAAATAAAAAAAATAAAGAAAACCAATTCACTAAGATTTTTACTTTACTTAATTCATTAATTTAATTAACTTAGATTTTTACTTGATTTAATTTATTAACTTAATTAACTTAGATATTAACTTAACTTAATTTATTAGATTAATTAAATTAGATTTTCACTTAACTTAATTTATTAACTTAATTAACTTAGATTTTTATTTAACTTAATTTATTAACTTAATGAACTTAGATTTTAACTTAACTTAACTTAACTAACTTAGATTTTAATAGCTTGAAAAGTAAAGATTTAAGGGAGTTCTGTCTAGGAGACTAGTTCTTGGAAGCCTTTGTACCACTAATCTTCCCTTGGAATGTTGCTCTGTCTATGAGGATGGTTTTTAAGGAGACCTTACCCCACCATTCTTTTCTGGCTTGGTTAATACTAATTATATTATTTAACTTAGATATTATAATAAAAAAATAAAAAATTATTGAAGCTATCTTCAAAAATTCAAAGTTTTTAATTAAAATCTGTGATAAAAAGAGATAGTTGTTTTATTAGATCTAGATACAAATGTATTTTTATGCCTTAATTATTTGACTTTCACCTAGAAGTGGTTATCTAAAACTCATAATCATGTCCTTAGTTTTAAGTAAAAAATATTTTGAAAATCCATAGAGCATGATTGAGAAAGTATAGGTAGACAACCTTGTGGTTTGATTGACTCAATGATATGGGGACATTGAGTTTACTTAAAATAAAATCCCCCGAGTTATATCTTGCTAAGACGTTAAACTAAGCATTGGATGGAAGGAAACCCATCATTTTAGGTAATTTTCTTTTATTTGTTTTATTTATTTAATTTCTTTTGTTTAATTGCATGTGAATAATTTTATAATTATTAAAACTAAAAATATTTGTTGAGATATTAGAAGTTCATAGTGATATGCTTGTGTGGATATTAATGATAAACATGATAAATGCATCTATATTTCTCCATCACTACTTGCACATTCTCAAGAAATAGGTAACTTTTCTTCTCTTTTCTCTTTATCTTTAATTTATAATTGTTACATTGAGGATAATGTAAGTTCTAGGTTGGGAGTGGTAAAAAATTATCATGCTTAATTTCAAAAAATTTAGCAATTTTAAAATTTTTATGTTCGTATTTTCATTTTTATTGTGTTTAATTTTATTTTATTTATGTGGTTTAGTAATACAATTAGTTTTAAAAAATTTCTCACAAAAATTTATCATTTTTTTAAATAAAATTTTAGTAAATAGTTAAATCTTTTGCATTGTTAGATTAATTTTTGAAAACATATTATGGAGTATATGGTAATTAGTTAGTTTTTGTCATGACTAGTATTTCTTGATAAAGTGTGGAAATTATATTAAACCCAAAATCGGTGTTTAGAAATCCAATAGTGGAGACTACCCTTGTGAGATATAATTTGAGCCTAATTTTCTTTATTCTGAGTGAAATATATTTTTTCTACTCCAAATACATTTCTTATTTCTTCAAATTTTTAGATGATCTCTATAGGTATTAGCATTGAATGTATGAATGTTCTCATCTTAATATAGTGTCGTATATTTATTTTTCATTTGTTTAGATTAAATGTTTTAAGTAGAAATTGATAGTAAATGTCTTTATCTCATTCATGCATGACTTCCACCAAAAAGAGACATATCTGAGGTTACCTAAACCAAAATCAAACAGAAAAGCTACAAAATTTACCACTCACCAAAATCCTACAAAAATGTACAATTTGTACATGGGTCCACTCTAAAAACAATGTTGGAAAATCTCTTGGAAAAAAATATTGAGATATAGAATAAATAATATAATTTACATACTATGACCTATATAGCCTACAAAGTTATGAGAAAAAGCTAATTATAAAAGAAAGTTATTGGAAATAATTCCCTTAGAAGTCATTCTATTTAATTTTCCTACACTTCTAAAACGTATATATCTTGAAATTTTTGCTTAATGAGTTTGATTGATGTATGAAAATAATATATATGATATCTTTATAATTTATACATTCGATTCCGTTCATGATATTGAAGTTATGCATTATTTTTGAGTCTTTCTTCTTTTGTAAGTATGCGAACTTATTCGTTCATTTCTAAACATAAACTCTATTCGCATACGCCTTAGTATGAGTGCTTGAACCCATAAGATTCATTGTTTTTGAGAGTATTGACTTGTGAGGAATAGAGTCAAAGTGAATTCGGATTCCTGACACTAAGTTTGGGTGAAACTAAATTGATACATTTTTTATATGAAATATGAAAATGATTTTCAACTAATTATTATAATAAATCATGAATGTTTAGGAAGTTGAAATAATCTATGCTTAAGATTTTAATTATGAAATTTAAAAGAGATTATATGCATGATATATTTTTCTATTTCATTTATTTATTTTATTTTAGTCATTTTACTTTATTTTAAATTTTAGTTAACTTCTTATTTTATTTGTTTTATTTTGTTTTCATTTTTTATTAATGTTTGTGGGTATCATTACTAAAAACCCTCACGAGACTCAAATTTGTCCACTAGAGAAATCTGGGGGTTTAAATGCATACCCTAAATGCAATCGTGTCAATCTATGAAAGTAATTTAGAATAGTTTAATTTTTAGTTTTTATTTTATTTTTTATTGCTTCTCTTGCTATGGGACTAGTAGAAGTTGGTTAGGAGTTGTGATGAGTGCATAAAAAGTACTAAAATTACCATGATTTAATTTACTTTAATTGATGAAATACATTTATATTTGTATGATTTTATCATATTTTTATATAAATTTGTCTTTTCGAAATCACGAGTATTTTTTATTATTTTTCAGGTATTTTAGTTCAAAAAATAACTTAAAGACACGCAAAATATACAGGAGGCAATACATCATAAATATATTGAGAAAAGAAATGAAGAAAAGTCAAATAGATGGAAATTTTTGACAAAATGGGTCAAAACGGTCAAAAATGTCAAAAAGGTCCAAATCTCACGCACAGCTATCCATCCGTGCGAAATCCCGTGCACAACATCCTATCCATGCCAAATCTTGAGCGCACTAGCATGCACGCACTCCCAACACACGCTGGAACATGCCCAACACACGTTCGCACGTGGTTGGCACACGCCTACACCCTTAGCCAATGCACGCAGAAAGCACATACTCGACACATACTTGGTACACTCCCAACACATGCCATGCTAATTTCCGCACGTGCTAGCGCACTCCTACGCCATGTCACATGCGTGCCAAGACACTCCTACGCAATATCTCGCGCACGTGCACGGGTGCCAATGCTTGTCTACCACTTCAAACTCTCGTCTCTAGAAATATTCACATCCAATATGTGTGCCAACATGTCCAAACGAGTCTAAATTCAAATTTTAAAATATTTTCCCCTTTTTTGGACTTTTCCTCACCTATAAAAGGACCATTTTAGTTTTTTTTCGTTTTTAGTTTTTAAGTCCTCTTTTTGGGAAGAACTAGCTATGTTTTTATAGAATTTTAGTTTTTGATTCAATAAGCAGAAATGAAAATCCATTTGGAGGTTTTCTAGCAACAGAATTAGCATTAAATTGCTATAAGGATTCTTTTAAGGTATAATTTTAATGGATTGTATATAGTTATCTTTTTTATGTTTTATGTTTTATATGTTATATTTAATTTTTCTGTGATTAAATTTAACATAGCTGGCTGTTTGTAAATACAATATAATAATAACATTGTTATCCTTGCAAAATATTAAATATGTAAAACATATCTATAAATAAATTAATTTTGTTTTTAATCAAGATTTTATATTAAGGATGTTAGAGAGAAATATATTATTTTTAATTACAAACTTAAATCTGAAAATTAGATTTTAAGGTTTAATTATTCTGTCTAATTTAGAGTAGTGTTCTTTTATTTGTTGGTACAATCGTCTAGTAGTTAGAGTGAAGCTCTATTTCAAATTTTTTTTATAAGAACTATTATTCAAAAATATATTGACGACATATTTTCAATAATGGTTTTAAAACTTGAAAGTTAGTACTCGGATAATTAAATTCTTTGGTTTAATTTAGACATCTTGAATAAAGTCTAATTAACTGACTCCGCCTAAAGCCATGATTAGATGGTTTGCTATTTTTTTAAAAATAAAGCTAAAATTTAATACTTAATTAATTAATAGGCCCCCTAAGGATATTAGTTAATTAATATTAAATAAAATAATTTGGGTCTCGCCTAAGGACATTTTCATACTAAAATGAGAAAATCAACAAATATTAATCTATATCTTTAATAACCTAAATAATATGGGTAAGCATAATTAACTTAATTGTTATATCCTTAAATACTTCACTGTTATGAATGATAAAAATTTGCATTATTGTTTATTGAATCTATATCTATGTTTATTTTTTTGTTATTAAATTAGGAAACAAACAAACCAAAATATAATGACATGATGTTTATGATTTAATTTCATTTTTAAGGTTTTGAATAATAAATTAAAAATCACATATATTTCTTCCTTAGATCGACTTTGAGGGTATATTTATCATTTTCTATAAAATGATTCATGCACTTGTGAGAGTTTTACAAATTATAAAACCAAAGTATCAAAAACTTTATAATGAATTTGTATATGTTAAATTTAATTTTTAGCATGAACTAAATTTTTTTTATTCTAGGAAAAAGATGTAATTTGATTCTGAACTATGATGAATTTTCCATATTAATTTGAATTATTTCTCTTCATGTGAAAGAGGGAATTATAGGATAGATATATAATATTTCAGCATAGGTAAATATAAAGATCAAAAGGGTTGTATGAAGCTGTGTAGCATTAAAATCATTGGTCTTAATACTTTTTTGCTTTGTTAAATTGCATACTCTTATGTAAATTAATGAACAAAAATGTTTCCAATTGACTATCGAAAGAGGCTTTTGGATGTTTTTTAGATTGCTAACAAATAAAGCGAATTAAATTAAATTAATTAGATGAGTAAAGCATAGTGAGGGATTAGGTGAAATCAATTTCCTAGAAGTTTTCTTCCCATTGATTTGATTTTCAAACAACATATTTCTTTTCTTTGCGTATTTTTCTTAAATTGATTTTATTTTAAATTCAAATTACAACAACCTTAATGATTTCTCTAGATAAAATTGATATTAGCATAATTTTGGTATTTGTCAAAAGTAAGTTATCAATCCCTGAGGATTTTACTCTTCTTATCATTAAAACTACGATATTGTGTACTTGTAGTTTTTCACTGATCAAGTTTTTGGCGCCATTGCTGGGGATTGATTTTTTTCTTATTTTTGCCTATATCAATACAAAGTAATCTTAGTTTTAATTTACAATTTTATTTTATTTCATTTATTGTTTTTTCTAGATGTGTTTTTGAAGTTAGATGCTCGAAAAATTATTGCTTTTGATTTGGAGATTGAAAGAACCTTTTTATCACGAAGAAAGAAGAAAGTACTAATCATGGTTGAAGGAGAATAGAATGTATAGCCACGCACCTTGAAGGATTATGTAAGGCCAATTGTAAATGACAATTATTCAAGTGTAAGTCACCAGACCATTAATGCCAATAATTTTGAGCTCAAACTAGCGTTGATCAATATGGTGCAACAAGCCCAATTTAGAAGATCACCACTTGATGATCCCAATATTCATTTGGAGATGTTTTTTGAGATTTGTGACACTATAAAAGTGAATGGTATTATTGAAGACACCATTAGACTGAGATTTTTTCCTTTTTCATTGAGGGATAAGGCTAAAGGTTGGCTACAATCTCTACAACTGAGAAGCATTACTAGTTGGCAGGACATGATAGAAAACTTTCTTGCTAATTCTTTCCACCTAGAAAAATAGCCCAACTTAGGAATGAGATTGGTCAATTCAGAAAAAAATGATTTTGAGCCACTCTATGAAGCATGAGAAATATATAAAGATATGATTCAGTGTTGTCCTAAGCATGAATTTCTGGATTGGTTGCAAGTTCAGATATTCTATAATGGGTTAAATGGGAAAACTAGAACCATAGTTGATGTTGCTTATGGTGGAACTTTGATGTCAAAGATAGTTGAAGGTGCTACTTCTCTTTTGGAAGAAATGGCCTCAAATAACTATCAATATCCAATTGAAAGATCTATGGCTAAATGGTTAAGAAAGTTGTTGGGATTCATGAATTAGAGTCGTTTTGCTGCTCTTTTAGCTCAAGTACCTTCTCTATCTCATCAAATATCATCCTTGACATTTTTAATATGTTGCAAATTCAAGTATGACAATTATGATGAATGAAGCAAGTAAATAATAGGTTCAATACATCAACAATCGAAACTATAACTATCGTGGTAATCGTATGCCAAATTACTACCATCCAAGGCTTTGAAATCATGAGAATTTTTATTATGGAAACATAAATAATATGCTGCAACCTCCTCCAAGGTTTTATGGTTAACCAAGTGAGAAGAAGATTTCACTTAAGGATTCCATGGTTTCCTTTGTTGAGGAGACCAAAGCAAGGTTTAAAAAGAGTGATTCACGATTGGATAACATTAAGACTCATTGTAGCAATATAGGAGCCATGACCATCAATGCCCAACAAAGAGGAACTTTTCCTAGCAATACATAAGTGAATCCAAAGGAATAATGCAAGGCCATTACACTTTGGAGTGGAAGAGAGCTTGAGAGGTTACCATTAAAGGAAATCAAAACCACCATTACAAATCAATGGCCAAAGCAATAATAAAGTAGAAGAAAAGGGGATTATTGTTGATACACTAAGAGAGACTGACAAGCCTCCATCAATTTCATTTCTTGAAAATCCTCATATTCTCTCTACTCTACTTCCTTATCCTTAATGCTTTTAAAAAAAAATTAGATAAGCATTTTTCTAGTTTTTAGATATTTTTAAGAAAATCCATATAAATATTCCTTTTGCAGATGCCTGGGAATAAATGCTAAATTATGCCAAATTCTTGAAGGAAATCATTTCCAAGAAAAGAAGGTTAGAGGAGTTCGAAATAGTGAGGCTTTTTGAACAATGTAGTGCCATTATTCAAAAGAAATTACCTCAAAAATTAAAAGATCCAGGGACTTTCACTTTACCTTGCACTATTGGAAATTTATTTTTGATTAAGTTTTATTTGATCTCAGTGCTAGAATTAATCTTATTCCACTGTCTATTTATAAAAAATTGGGACTTGGAGAGATGAAACAAAAACCCGTTTCTTTATAACTAGAAGGCTGATCTATCAAGTATTCACGTGGAATCATAAAGGATGTATTGGTAAATATGGATAAATTTATGTTTCTTGCTGATTTTGTGGTGTTAGATATGGATGAAGACCAAGATGTCCTACTAATTCTTGGCCGACCATTCTTGGCTATGTGAAGGCTTTAATGGATGTTCAAAAGGGTGAGTTAGCATTAAGAGTGAAAAAGGAAAAGGTTATGTTCAACATCTATGAAGCCATGGGATTTCCAAAAGATCCAAGCACTTGCTTTTGGGTAGTTATCATTGAACAATATGAAGTAAAAGCTTTCAAGAAGATATGCCAACCGATCACCTAGAACGATGTATCACCAATTCATCTTATGCTTATGATTTTAATAAATCTATTGTTTGTGAATTTGATTTACCTTTTGTTAGTAAATAATTTCTCCATTATGTATTTGCCTTGGAAGCATTAGAGTAGGTTACATCATTTAGCAAAGAAGTGGAGAGGCTAGAGCTAATGGTAGCAAAGACATATTCTATAATCTCTACAGAAAAGTGCAGCAAACTACAACTCCAGAGTTGAAGCAATTTCCTGAGCATCTTCACTATGAATTCTTTGGTGATAGTTACATCTTTCCAGTGATTTTTGCTGCATCACTTACACCCAAAAAAGAGGAAAAGTTGCTACGTGTGTTAAGGGAGGATAGAATATCATTGGGATGGACTATCTCTGACATAAAAGGTATAATTCCTTTCATCTCCATGCACAAGATTCTAATGGAGGAACCTTACAAACCATCAATTGAGCCCCAAAGAAGATTAAATCTAGTAATGAAGGAAGCTGTGAGAGTTGAAATTTTGAAGCTCTTCAATGTTGGAATTATTTATGTTATTCCAAATAGCTCATAGGTAAGTCCAGTGTAGGTTATACCAAAAAGAGGTGTAATAATGGTGGTGAAAAATGACAACAATGAGCTTATTCCTATAAGAACAGTCACAGGTTGTCGAGTATGTATGTATTACAACAATTTGAACAAAGTAACAAGGATCATTTTCCACTTCCGTTCATTGATAAAATGTTAGATCGATTGGCCGGATATGCCTATTATTGCTTCTTAGATGGTTATTCGGGGTATAACCAAATTACCATAGCCTCCGAAGATTAGGAGAAAACTACATTCATATGCCTCTATAGAACATTTGCTTTTAGAAGGATGCCCTTTGGATTGTGCAATGCCCCGGTAACATTTCAATTTTGCATGATGGCTATTTTTTCTAATATGGTGGAAGATATAATGAAAATTTTCATGGTGACTTTCAGTTTTTGGTACATCTTTTTCATCATTATTTGCATAATTTAGCTCTTGTTTTGTAGAGATGTAAAGATAAAAATCTTGTCCTAAACTAAGAGAAGTGTAATTTCATGGTTCAAGAAGGGATCGTGCTTGGCCATAGAGTGTCATCTAAAGGAATTGAGGTTAATCGAGCTAAAATTGTAACCATAGAAAAACTACCACCTCCAAAGAATATGAAGGGAATTAGAAGATTTTTTGGACATGTAGGATTTATAGAATATTTATAAATGATTTTTTCTAAAATATCTAAACCTTTATGTAATCTTCTTGAAAAGAATTATGTATTCAGCTTTGATAATGTTTGTTTGCAGGCCTTTAATGTAATCAAGGAGAAATTGATTTTAGTACCAATAATGATTGTACCTAATTGGAGTCAACCTTTTGAAGTCATGTGTGATGCAAGTGACTTTTCAATTGGAATAGTGTTAGGAAAAAAGCGAAACAAATTGCATAGGGCCATATACTATGCAAGCCGAGCTTTGAATAAAGCCCAATTGAATTATACAACAATTGAGAAGGAGATGCTTGCTGTGGTGTTTTCTTATGACAAATTTTGGTCTTACCTCATAGGTATAAAGGTGATAGTGTTCATTGATAATTTAGCACTTCATTATTTTTTTTGCAAGAAGGATGCTAAGCCTAGGCTGATTCATTGGAACCTTCTTCTTCAAAAATTTGATTTGGAAGTTTGAGATAAGAAAGTAAGTGAAAATTCAGTTGTTGACCATCTCTCTCAGTTCGACCAAGACGAAGTAAAACTATATTTAGTGATCCAAGAAGCTTTCCTTGATGAGCAATTGTTTGCCTGTGAGATCAAGTTTCCTTGGTATGTTGATATTGTAAACTACCTACCTTGCAGGGTATTGCCACCAAATCTTACTTACCACCAACATAAGAAGTTTTTGCATGATGTGAAATCTTATCTTCGGGATGAGCCTTTGCTTTTCAAAAGATGCCTTGATCAAATTATCCGAAGATGTGTGCCTGAAGAGGACATTTTGGAGTAACACAAACAACAATTAAGGTATTTCAAGGTGGTTTCTTTTATCCCTCTATTTTTTGTGATAGTTATAATTTGTTGAAAACTTGTTGATCAGTGCTAACGTATGGGAAATATTTCAAGGTGTTAAAAGCTATTATCGAAAAATATCTTAGAGGTTGAGTTATTTGATGTTTGGGGAATTGATTTTATGGGTCATTTTCCTCCTTCTATTGGCATTGTTTATATCTTGTTAGAAGTTGATTATGTGTCAAAGTGGGTGGAGGCAATTGCAGCAACAACAAATGATGTAAAGGTAGTGCTCAAATTTCTGCATAAGAACATATTCACAAGATTTGGAACTCCACGAGCTATTACTAGTGATGAAGGGACTCATTTTTGCAATATGTTGTTCGACAACCTTCTTTCTAACTATGGTGTAAAGAATAAGATAGCACTTGCCTACCATCTTCAAACTAATAGCCAAGCTAAAATTTCAAATCGAGAAATCAAGAATATCCATGAGAAGATGGTCAATACCTATATAAAGGATTCAACAAGAAGCTTGATGTTGCTTTGTGGGCATACCGTACAACTTTTAAAACACCTATCAGGATGTCTCCTTATCGATTAGTGTTTGGAAAATCATGTCATCTTCCTGTTGAGTTAGAGCATAAATCTTATTGGGCTACAAATAAGTTTAATTTTTATTTAAAGGTAGCAGGGGAAAAGCAACTTCTTCAATTGAATGAGATGGATGAGTTTCAGAATGATGATTATGAAAATGCAAAGATCTACAAAGAACAGACAATGAAGTGGCATGAAAAAAAGATTCTTAGGTATGAGTTTGCTCCAAGATAGTAGGTTTTGCTCTTTAATTCACGACTAAAACTCTTCTCGGGTAAGGACAAGTCCTTATACAATTGACAAAGTTTCCCCTTTTGGAGTAATAGAATTAAAGGACAAGGTAAGGCATATATTTAGAGTTAATTGTCAAAGATTGAAGCACTATTATGAAAAATGAGTGGATAGGAATGGCACATTTATTCCTCTTTGAAATTCTAATTGATGAAGATTGAAAAGCCTGGTTGTAAACTATGAAACAAGTGCTTATGGGAGGCAGCCCATAAAACTTTCTTTTGTTCTTTTATTTTATTTTTATTACTATTTGAATAATTTGGATATTGATGCTAGTTTATTTTGTAGGAATAAAGAGCTGAAAATTACAAACTAATGTGAATCTATCATAAAACCAAGAAAGTTCCTTTCATTTCTTTAATCTATTTCACTTTTGAATTACAATGAGAACATTGTTTGGTTTAAGTTTGGGGTGTAAACTCCTATAGTCTTGATTTGTTAGAGTCTCTTATCAAGCATGTATTTGAGTATGATTGAATTCGCTATGACTCTAAAATTAGTGATTGAAGATGGTTTTGAGAATTGTTTTTCAAAATCTGCTATTATATTAGTCAAAGTTTTGTGGGTACTTTGATTTAAATCTTTGTCCTTGAAAAACATTGAGCACATAGTTAATTTTTCTTTACTCTATTTTGTCTATGAAGAGAAGGAGTTGAATTAATTGGGTCAGGAAAGTTCAATCTTGCCTTACTCTAGAATCTGTTGTTGAATCCTTGAGGCGAAATGATAATTGATACCAAACATTAGATAAAGGATCTAGGAAATCTTTGTCACAACCAAAAAGCTTTCCCAGCCGTCCTGATTATCATACCATTATTGCATGGTGTATTCTCATACTCAACCCCTTTGAGCCTTATTTTACATAAACCTTATTTCTTTTTTTAAATGCGTAAATCATTCTCATTCTAAGCTTGAAAAGCCATAAATTTACCTTAAATTTTGATAAAATACTTTGGTAGAAATTTGAATTTAAAGAGAAAGTTAGTTCAAATTAAATAAGCCACATTATGTTAGCTCTATCTCATCCAAGTGTGAAAAGAAAAGAAAGTGAAAGGCAAGAATCGAAAAAAAGATTGAAGTGATTGAAAATCAAAAAAGGCTATGAGTATCAAGGTGGCCAAAACAAAAAAAGAAGAAAAGAAAAAACCACTCCACTTATTGAGTATGACAACAATATTGTCATCAATACAAAACATTTTATCGAGAAAGAGTTAGGGTATGAATCATGTGGATATTCTTTTTATTATTATTTTTTCTACCAAGTATTTTCCCAGTTTGCTTTGATTTTCCATATCCATTTCTTTCTTAGCCCTCATCATGTGGTCTGCCATTATAACCTTGATTAAAAACCTTTTGATCTTTGATTTTGGTTGATTACATTAGTGGAGAGGATTTTTGAAAATTGGACATGTGTGGTTAAGTTTTGAGAGAATTCTTCTTATTTCAATTGTTCGACTTTTATCTAAATTTTCTAGTGGTTTGGAGTTAAATTGACTCTTTCACACACACACTCACAATCATGAACTTAACTTTAGGTTGAAGTAAATGGTGAATTTTTGATTGATTTTCCTGCTATCTTCGATGTAAAAAGAGTAAGTAAGAGTGATGAAATATAAATTCAGATCATGACTTGGTGAGTGATAATAGCTCTCTACGGGATCTAGTTGATATTTTCTATATTTTTATTTTATTTTATTTTTGTTTGAGGATAAACAAAGTTCTAAGTTTGGGGGTGTTTAATGACTTGCATAATTTGCCATAATTTATCACTTCTCAACTTTAAACTTTAGTCTAATTTTATTTATTTTAATTGAAATTAGACATCCTTATTATTATTATTTAAATTTTATTACAGATTTGAAGAAAATGAAGATTTATTGCAATCAAAATTTAAAATGAAGATTTGTTGAAAAAAAAGAAAGCTAAAAAAAGAAACAAAAAGAAAGCAAATGAGGTGCTAAAACTAGGTATATATGTATAAGAAGGTGGTGCATGTATATATATATATATATATATCAGAGAACAGAAAAAAGGGAAAAGCCATTAGGGAAAATAGAGAAAGGAAACAAAAGCGGCGCTGGTCGCGAGGGAAAAAAAGAGAAAAAAGTTGTGCAGATTAGAGAAACATAAAGAAGAATACGTTGGGGAAGAATACATAAAGAAATCAGAATGCTGGAGAAAAAACGAAAGCAGATTCTTTTTGCGATTCATTTTTCTTTCAATTCTTCTTAGAAAACTTATGGTGAATTCGTATATGTTAAATTTAATTTTTATCATGAACTAAATTTTATTTATTCTAGGAAAAAGATGTAATCTAATTCTGAACTATGCTTGATTTTCTATGTTAATTTGAATTATTTCTCTTCATATGAAAAAGGGAATTATAGGATAGATCTATAATATTTGAGCATAGGTAAATATAGAGATCTAAAGACTTGTATGATGGTGTGTAGCATTAAAATCATTGGTCTTAATGAATTCTTGTTTTGTTAAATTACATACTCTTGTGTAAATTGATGAACAAGAATGTTTCCAATTAACTATCGAAAAAGGCTTTTGGATTTTTTTTATATTGCTAACAAACAAAGAAAATTAAATTCAATTAGCTAGATGAGTAAAGCATCGTGAGGGATTAAGTGAAATCGATTTCATCGAAGTTTTCTTCCCATTGATTTGATTTTTGAACAAGTTATTTCTTTTCTTTTGTGTATTTTTCTTAAATTGATTTTATTTTAAATTACAATTACAATTATCTTAGTGATTTCTCTAGATATAATTGAGATTAACATAATTTTGATATTTGTCAAAAGTAAGTTACCAATCCATGAGCATGATACTCTTCTTATAACTTTACTATAAAATTATAATACTGTGTACATGCAGTTTTGAACCGATCAAAGGCGGTAAGTAATTTTAATTAATAATAAATGGTTGACTTAATTAAATTTCTAATTTTGAATATAAGAGAGAATTAATAATACTAATTCATATCTTTAATAACTTACTTAATATTGAACAAGTATGATTAACTAACTAATATATCCCATAAATTATTCACTACATGATAAGTGTTTAATTGCATAAATGTCTATTGAGTCTATCTTATTTTTTATGTTTTTAGTTTAGAAACTAAACCCAAAACAATCGTGATAGGATGTTTAGGTTATTTACTTTCATTTTTAAAGAATTTATTGAATGATTTAAAAACCACATGATTCATCTTTTGATCTACCTTAGAAGTATACTTGTCGTTTTCTATAAGTGATTTATGAACTTGTGAGCTATTTTATATATTATATAAAAATTTTACACCTAATTTTAGTATATCAAGTTTTTGGAGTAATTGCTAGGTAAATCAGTTATATCACTAAAACTAGCTAACCTTTGCAAGCATCACTTAACCCCATTCCAATGCCTTTTTTGTTGGTGCTAAACTATATCTTGCAAATTAATTCACTAAAAATACAATATTTCGGCATGTATGATTTGAAAGATACATAATGGCTCCAATAGCACTTAAATATGGTACTTTAGGTTCTAGAATTTTCTTATCATCTTATCAGGGAAAAATACGTACCATTTTACATCAATTGATTCCACAACCATAAGAGAGCTTAATGGATATGCTTTATCCTTGTAGAATCGCTTTATAAGTTTTTCAGTGTATTTCGATTGGTGAACAAATATCCCACTTGATAGTTGTCCAATTTTTAATCTCAAGCAAAATCTTGTCTCTCCAAGTTGTTTCATTTCGAACTCCAATTTCAAATAATTGTAGGTTTTATTTGTCACCTCAAGGGTTCCAATAATGTTTAAGTCTTCTCTGCATATTACAACAATGGAAAAATCATTGTATCTTATTTTCATGAAAATGCAAGGATATATTGCATTATTCAAAATCCTTCCTTTAAAAGATATTCACGGATGATATTGTACCACATATGGCCAGACTACTTTAACATATATAATGATCATTGTAATTTAATAGAATACATGTTGCTAGGTTTTGAGGAGCTTTAATTAAGAAATTTAGAGTCTTCTATACCTTTCATGTATATACTATTAAGTTATCCATAACTATAAGACTAATAAAGAATCAAAATGTGATCATGTCCATTGCGGGAGAATATATTTCTTCATAATCAATGCTTAGTCTGTGGGAGAAATCTTGTGTGTAAGTCCTACATTTTGGTGTTGGTATTCACATGTGAAAAATGATATGTTTGTGTTTTATTTGATGTTTATATCTTTCCTTTATAAGATTGATTACTGGTGGTTTAATGTCACTTTGGGCATAGTTTTGTGTTTTTTATCACACACACACAATCTCTTCGATTGCATAGTTCACAGTATTGGGTGTTTGTTTTTGTGGTTGCTCATTGAGGATTTGTTTGTTGATTGTGTTATCCTATTGGAGACTCAATCTTTCTTGGCATTTGAAATGCTTTTTTGGGGGGTTTTCAACAAGGAAGTTGGTGAGCAAGCCGATGTTCTTGCCAAGCCCTCACAAATATGGTTGGCAAGTGTTGTAATGGTAAATATCCTCATTGTTAGTGGTTGTTACTATCATCTACATGGTTGGTAAGGTAGTTGGTAAGGGTCCAAGAGGCTGAATTTTTCTATGAATTCCCCACTCCCTCTTTTGTTTTCTTGGCTGGAATCTATGAGGAGGCTTTGCCCGATTGGCATTAGAGTTCTCCATTCCATTCTTGGTCTATTTTCCTTTTGAGTTTTGGGTCTAGGAAATAGTGTGATATCTATAGGATGTAAGACATCAGAGAAGAGTCTCTTTCATTTTTCTCACACCAGGTAGGGTGGAAAAAAATGTGAGATTTAGTGAGGTTTTGTTAAGATTCAAAATTCTTATTAGCTAGTAAAAAGCCATGTCATTTTGAAGAGTATCTCTCAATATTGAGTTCTCATATGTCAGTTGGTAGTTGCAAGAATGGAATAGTTTTCATCGATGAGAAGCCTATGTGAAGGTCTGTTATGTGTTGGCTAGTAGTTGCAAGAGTGAAAAATTCCTATAGGGGAGGAGCCTATTGATAATGTGTCATATGTCAGTTGGTATTTGCAAGGATGTAGTAGTTTTCATTGATGAGAAGCATCTTTAGTAGTTTACCATGTGTTAGATGGGTGTTGAGAGGTCGCAATATGGTGCATAGGTGAGAAGCTTATGCTTGTGCACAATTTTTTGGCTAGGGGTTATGGGGTTGCATTGTATATGCATGTTAGAAGGTTGATCCATTAGTATTCGATCATATCACATGTTGATGGAGGTATGGGGACTAGCTTGGATTAACTTGGATTAGGTGTTGTGTTGATAGTGAATGAGGGCAACTTAGGCACGTTAGATTAGGTGTCCTAACTGATAAAGGTATTTGCGTTTATACTTTTATTGAGTTTTATACTATTGATTTTATACTTTTACTAATGAGTGGTTATCTTAAGAAACTTGAGGTTGTTATCATGTAGGAGCTATATTCTATATGCGGTTACCTCGTTACATACTATGTTATGTATGATCGCATTTGTGAGAGTAAAATCATCATTTATTGAATATGTTCACACATAGGAGGTCTTAAAGTGATTGGAAATCCTTTATGACTTTTCCAATATGTTTTCCTGATTAATAGGTTATGTGCTATTTTCCATGTTCATGCATGTTGTTAGCTTGGATAGGACTAGTGTGTCTACAACAAATCATTTTTTTCTTATCTACTGGTTACTTTTGCATTGTGTTGATTTAACCATATTTTTTTTAATTTATTTCCATTATGCTATATACTTAATTCATATTGTAAGGCCTGCTTGGTCGAGTTAGAATAGAGCTTACGATAAGATTCTATGGGTTAGTGATGCACAAAAACTTGATGGTCAAATTTTTTATTTTATAAAAAATTCACAAGTGTACGAATCACTCATATTAAATGGTAAGTATACTTCCAATATTGATATAAATAAAAGCTATGTGGTTTTAAATAATTTGTCAAATTTATTAAAAACAAAAAATGAAAACAAAACCTAAACATTCTATCAAAGTATTTGGTTTTTAAAAATACTAATCTAATCATAAAATAATAAAATAACTAAAGATAGGTTCCACAAATCAATGTAGATATAAAGCTAATACTTGGTGAAAATTTTATGAGAATAATTAACTAGTTAGCTATGTTTGCTTAGAATTAATTAGGTTAATAAAAAGATGAACTCATATTATTGATTTTTCTTTTTACATATGAAATTTATTTTTGGTTAGGATTAGTTTCTTTGTTAATAAAATCAATTAATACCTTTTTGGCAGAGAGTATTAACTATTAACTGATAGATTAAATTATGCTTTATTTCTAAGGAAATAACAAACCATTTAAATTAATGTTTTTTTGGCAAATTCACCAATTTAAACTATTATTCAAGGTGTCAAAATTAGATTTAGATGGTATTTATGACACCTAACTCTCATATTTTAAATCTGTTATGAAAAATATGTTGTAAATATACATTAATCAATAATGAATTTGGTAACAAGTCTTGAATAAAGAAATAACCTTAATTTATTTTATAAAATATTCAACTAAATTAATATACATAAACATGGTAATAAAACTAAATTCCCATGGTTAAAATCAGTCAGACATACTCAGATTAAATTCCATGATCAGTGGATTAATATATTTATAAAAATAAATATTTACAAATCATATCTACAATACCAATTAAAGAAAGATAGTGTGTCTTATTCTATAATTGTAGCTTGATCCCTAAAGCATTCTTAAATACACAGATATCGTTTGTATTTTTCTTGATCTGGAAAATCTCCTAAAGGTCTGCCTTTGATATGTTATAAATCTAACATATTATGTTTACAAAAAATAAAATTAAAGAAAAATAAAAAAATACCCTCATGGCTCTATTGAAGGAAGATTATAAGCTAAATCTAATTACCTCTAACCTAGAGGTTAACGTGTTTATTTATAAGAAAATATATGGGTATAAAGGACTTTGGGTTATTTTTATAAAGGAGCACTGTGCATAATCTTTTTCCATGCTGTTGTATAGGGTACATCAAGCTTTGTCAAATTCATACCATGACACATATTATGTTAGTGTGCCAAGTAAATTTATACCGAACAATGTGCACTACGACACATATATTTCTTCAGTACGACATGCTTCACTTTTCTTCAAATTACCTTGTACACCTTATAAACTTGTTGGCTCTTTATATAAGGCTTACATGACTTATTATTTTAAGCCCTTAAGGTGGAAATTAAGTGTTTCAAGTTTTGTTCTTCATGTGTTAACGATTTTATATATTTTGAAGCTAAAAATATTTAAAATATAACAAAATATACTTGTGATTTTGAACATATATATTTGCAAAATTTATCACATAAATATGCTATAATCAAACTTTATTTATTTCATTTAAACACAATGAAATCACAGAATATGAGTACTTTTCAAGCACTTGTCTGTAAGCATATCTACCCATTGTAGGTCCTGAATTATTATTTGGGTCGGAAGTATAATTTATGTATGTGTTATTGTTCCAACATATGAAATTCTCATTGTGCAATAAGTCTTGATTTGTATCACATAATTTCATTTTTCTCATTTCGTTTTCTCACAAAAATATATTTGTATTCTACAGGTTTGACCTGCTTAGATCCAAATACTTTGTGATTTACAAGTGATTATAATCCCACTAAATTTCTCCTTTCCATCTTGGCCAACCTTTCCTTTGTCGACATTCATAGATGGATTTTGGTTCAGGATCCTCATTTTCTCATGATATGTCAAGAGACATATTGAAAGCAAAAGCATTGTTAACAACAATTTCATTTCTATCATATTTTTTTATCATATCAAATAATTTATAGATTTCTCATTTTTTAAGGCACATGAGACTCTTCATGAGTCATTTGTTCTACAATTTTTGGATCGATCATTAGGTCCATTTTTTCTTTCACATCATCATTGATGACACCTTTCTTTTTTTAGGATGTTTTTTTATTTTCCACCAATGAGTCAATAACATACTAACTATAAGTGCACAAGTTATGCAAATAATATAGTGTATTTTAGGTACAAATATCAATCATACAAAGTGTTCAATTGCTTTGTAACTGATTACCAATTTGAATAATGACAAATACTATTTAGACAGTGGAAAAATTAAGTTACACAAAGCTACTAAACTAATGACTAAATTAACTAAATTAATGAGTGAACAAATATCAAAGAAAGATCTAAGAATGATAATTATGTTTTAATATTTTATTAATATTTGTGGTCTATTTCCTTTTGATTATGTAGTTCTTCTCTTTGCTACGAGGATTTTGTTTCTCTTTGAATTATGTATTTCTCTTGTTAATTGTGTCTTGAATTATAGCCTCTAGCTTTGTTTAAATAGGCTAAACTAGATCGTAATTAGCTTAGGAATCATATTAGCTTTAATCCAATAATTAAGATTGAAAGTTGGACGTAATAATAGGGTTGATGTATCAGACTATGCTCCTCTAGATCGATCAAGACCCTTTTTCAATTGATCTAAGTATGTTATCATTTATCATGAGAGCACTCGATCGAAGCTCATTTCATGCTCAATTGATCTATACATTCTCGACTGGTTGAGAACTTCTCAATTGATCTAACTCTACTTATTGGTCATCATTATAGATGCCTTATTTCCTTGATCCATATTTGATCGATTAAGTCTTCTCTTGATTCATCTAGGTGTGGCTTGATCTATTGATTTTGTTTTAATCTTAATTTGTCCCAACTTTCTCCTTTCAGTTTTTTTGATATTGTTGGCGATGATGTAGTTTTAAAAAGAGAAACAAGCAAGATGTAATAAATGAAATGCACTGTATATGGTTTAGATCATTATGATTGATATATATATATATATATATATATATATATATATATATATATATATATATAATTTACAAGGATACACGTCAAGTATATGGGGGTATGTATTAGCAAGTGTCAGAAATTTAAAAGAGTAAAATATAAAAAGCTAAGTTAGGTACAATCAAAAGGATGAGTCTTGGCTAATGGTCGTACATATAAGACATCAATATGGAGGCTATGACATGGAAAATGGTCATGGCTTAGGAAATATGTGGCACTAAACAATAGGTTGTACTTTATGCTCAAATATCAAGTCCTCATACTTTTTCATCTTGATCTTACAAGAGAAGATAGAGTAAGATAATGAGTAGGTGAATCATCACATAAGCACATTCGACTAATAACAATTTATACTTTAATTTCACATATTTCAATAAATGCTTATATGAATGATTTTACTTGTTGCTTATTAGAGAAAGATAAGAAAACCTTATATTAGGGAAGAAAGCCATGGTGCTAATTTTTAAGAAATGATCCTCGCCATCTTCAACTCCTACCAAGAAAATCTCTACCTCTTTGGAGCTTACTAGACATCCTAGACATTTTTTACTTGTATGACATTCAGAGGTATGGTCTTTAGTTTGTATTTCAAATGACCTAGTTTATGGTCGCATTGTAGTAGTTTTTGGCTTTTTCCTAGTTATCCTTTATTTCTTTAATTCCTTCTCTTGTTGGATACCTAATGACTTGGTAGTACATAGAGAGGACAACCTTCATTCTGTGTATCCATAGCCTTCCTATGATTGCATTATAGTAAGTGTAGATATCAATAACTACAAATGTTTTTCATGATAATAGACCCAATCACCATTAATGGTAGTAAAAATATACCAACATCATAGGTTGTACTACTATTGAATCCTACTAGCGAAATATCTTTCTCAAAAATGTCTTCATCTCGGACCCTTAATGCCTACATATTTGTGAGGAAAAGAAGGTCTATTGAGCTTCCCGTGTAAATTAGAATTGTGCAAATATCACATGACCCCACTCTAAGTGTGACCACTAAAGGATCCTTATATGGAGATGTTGCCTTATATTTATTAGTGAAAATCATAGAGAGGGTTGATAACCCCTCTTATGAACACATCCATGTACCTCCCATATATATCTTTTCCTTGCATTGTCAGACACATAATTAAGCATGGATCCACCATGTATAGAATGTTTGGTCCTTACATTGTCTTCGATATGAGCCTTATCCTTATCCCTTGGTAGAGGAGCAACCTCAACATTTCCTATTATGACATCTACCCAGCCATTCTATTGTTATTCATAAAAAGGTCACCCAAGAACTTATGGACAATAGGTCCTATATTTGTTTTTGTAAGTGTTTACAAACTTGCATCTCATGACCAATGTCTTTGAGGAAAGCACCCTATTAGGACGTATCTCTTAATGACTGATGAGTTTTTCAAAACCACTAAAATTATCATGATTTAATGTATTTTAATTGATTACATAGATTTATATCTGTATGATTTTATTATATTTTTATATAAATTTGTCTTTTCAGAATCATGGATATTTTTATTATTTTTCAGGTATTTATGTTCAAAAATAATTTGAAGACTCGAATAAAAATACTGGAGGCAATACATAATAAATATGTTGAGAACAAAATGTGAAAAAGTCAAAAAAATTGAAAAATGGACAAATTTATGCACAGCCAGCACACGTATGTGCCTATCTCGTGCGCCCAGCACGTATGTAAAGCCGAGAGCCAGCGTCCATCTATCGAGCTGTGCGTGCATGTCACGAAGATTCTGTACGCCCATGCATATTAGTGCTCTTCCTACCTCAAATCTCGCCCTACACGTGTGACAGCCTGTTCAAATGCGTTCAAAACTAATTTTTGAGATATTTTCCCACTTTTTAGCCTTTTCTTCACCTATAAAAGGACCCTCTCCCCAATCTCAAATCATACAATTTCAAAATCTTCTCTCTCTCTCTAGAAAGCTTTCTAAGTGTTTTTAGTTTTATTAGTTTTAATGTTCCTCTCTTTTTGAAAAGAACTAGTTATGCTTTTGTAAATTTTTAGTTTTTAATTCAATAAACGAAAATGCAAATTAATTTGATGGTTTTCAAGAAATAGAATTAGCATCAAAGTTCTGTAAGGATTCTTTTGAGGTATAATTTTAAAATGAATTATTTATAGTTATTTTTATATTTTATTCTTATATGTTATATTTAATTTATCTGTGATTAAATTTAACATGACTGGTTATTTGTAAATATGATATAATAATAATGTTCTTATACATGTAAAATATTAAATATGTAAAACATTTCTATAAAATAAATTGATTTTGTTTTTATTCAAGATTTTATATTAAGAATATTAGAGAGAAATATATTATTTTTCTTTACAAACTTAAACCTGAAAATTATATTTTAAGATTTAATTATCTGGTTCGATGTAGAGTAGTGTCATTTTATTTTTTTGTACAATCGTCCGGTAGTTAGAGTGAAGTACTATTTCAAATTTTTTATAAGAACTATTATTCAAAAATGTATTGATAACATATTTTCAGTAATGATTCTAAAACTTGAATGTTAGTACTGAGATAATTAAATTATTAGGTTTAATTTGGACATTTTGATTAAAGTGTAAAATGTCTAACCTCACCAAAGGTGGCATTTAAATGGTTCATTTTCAATATCTTAAAAAAAAAGAATTAATTTAATTAACCAAATTAATTATCGACCCTACCAATAGGTGTTAATTGATTTTTTTAATTAATAAAAAATATCTAACACCACCAAAGATAGTATTTATAAAAAAAAGATAGAATCAATAAATATCTTTAATAACCTAAATAATATGAGTAAACATAATTAACTTAATTATTATATCCATAAATATTACACTGTTATGAATGATAAAAAGTTGCATAATTGTTTATTGAACCCTTATTTATATTTATTTTTGTATTTTATTAGATTTGGAAACACAAAAAAATCAAATTTTATTTTTAAAATTTAAATAATAAATTAAAAACTACAATATTTCTTCCTTAGATCGACCTTGGGTATATACTTGTCATTTTCAATAAAATGATTCGTACACTTACGAAAGTTTTACAAATATAAAACCAAAGTATCTACAAGATCGGTATTCCTAACTCGATGTTGGTTTTGTCTTATTAAGATTTGAGAAATGTTATTAGGAAAAAATAACTTTTTTAAATTATTTATCAAAATTTTGAAAACTTTTTGTGTTGTAAATAATTGTGATTTTTTTTATTTTAAGTTTTTGTAAAAAAAATATAATTTTTTTGAATAAATATTTATGATTTACTTTTCATAAAAAGATAATAATAAATCTTAAATTAAATTAAATTAATTTACTTATTAAATTTAAAAAAAATCTAAATAAACAGTCAATTTACAAAAAATAGAATTTAGAAATCAAGAGCTAATGTTATGGATACTTTTTCGTGAGTTATAAATCAAAAGTTTTAAAATTTAAAATTGAAATTTAAATTAAAAAAAATCAAAAGTTAAGAGTTATTGTTTTGTATACTGTTCCGTGAACAGTAAATCAAAAATTTTAAATTTAAAATTTAAAATTGAAATTGAAATTTAAAAAAAAAATCTATTGTTACTACTCCATGAAAAGTAAAACAAAAATTTGAAATTTGAAATTTTTTCTTTAAAAAAACCTTTAATTTATTTAATTATTTTCTTTTCTAAAACTAAATTAAAAAAAAATTAACCGTGTAATAGCATAAAAAGTAAAGATCTAAGGGAGTTATGTATAGAAAACTTGTTCTTAGAAGCTTTTGTGTCCCTAGTTTTTTCTGAGAACGTTGATATGCCTAAGAGAATGGTTTTTAAATAGGCTTTTTCCTACCAATATTTCGTGGTAGCATTTTTGGTTAATACTGATTATGTTATTTAACTTAGAGATTAACTCAAGTGTTGTAAATATTGTATGATATAATATGTATAAAAATGCATTTGTATTATATATTAGATAGAGTATATTATATTCTGTATAATTTAATCATGTATATTTATTTGTATAAAAATATATTTAAATTATATATTAGTTAGAGTATATTATAAATATTTATTTTGTATAATTTAATCATGTATATTTATTTTAAAAAAATGTGTTTGTATTATATGAATGAAGTGGTTGAAGGATGTAGAGAAATAAATGAAGTAGTTGAAGGATGAATAAATAGGGTGGTTGAATTTGTATAGCTAGGATTATTTCTTAGTTTTATATTTGTGTGATGTAGATTGCATGGTAAAGACTATAAATAGCCTACCTTGCATTTGGTTTAATCATTCCATAAAAAACAAATAAGTCTTTGTATTCTTAGCTTGAGTGAGTTAAGAACTTTCTCTTTGAGTGCTTGTATTTCTCTTCAATTTGTGAGTTGCCTTTGAAAGGTGTTATAGTGAGTATACTACAAGTAGTTTATTTACTTGTTTGGATCTAATATTAGTAAATTTAGAGTTGTTTATTCTAAATTTTACTCAACAATTGGTATTAGAGTGGGATGGTCAGGGATCGTTCCTAGTGGAGAGTCGTGAGGAGTTTGGTACTCTTCAAGTTTATTAGTCAAGCTTGTTCGGTATAGTCGAAGTCTTGCTGACACGATTTGTGATCTTCAAGTAGATGGAGGAATCAAGAAGCTCAATAACAAAAACTATAACACATGGGCAACATGTATTGAGTCTTACCTACAAGGTCAAGACTTGTGGGAGGTTGTTGGTGGTGATGAAGTTACACAACCAACAGTGGAAGATGCAAACGCCATCTTGCAGAAGTGGAAAATTAAAGCAGGCAAAGCAATGTTTGCTTTGAAGACCACAATTGAAGAAGAAATGTTGGAACACATTCGGGATGCAAAAATACCAAAGGAAGCATAGGACACTCTTGTTACACTCTTTTCAAAGAAGAATGATACAAGATTGCAACTTCTGGAGAATGAGTTGATATCAATGGCGCAACACGACATGAGGATTTCCAAATACTTTCACAAGGTAAATTCGTTATATCGCGAAATTTCAAAGTTAGATATGAAATCTCCTATTGGGGAAACGAGGATAAAGAGAATAATTATTCATGGTTTGAGATCCAAATATCGAGGGTTTTTTATCGCTATACAAGGATGACCGATACAACCATCTCTTGTTGAGTTTGAGAATTTGTTGGCCGGTCAAGAATATATGGCTAAGCAAATGGAAGGAGTCTCGTTAAAGAGTGAAGAAGAAGCACTCTACACTAGCAAAAGTAGAGGCACTTTCAAGTAGTACAATGGAAATGGATATAAAAATGATGGAAACAAAGGAAAAATTCCTCAAGGAAATAGAGGCTTTTGTCCAAGGAGAGCTTGGAAGAACCACAATAACAATAGAAAATTTGACGGTGAATGTTACAACTATGGGAAGATGGGTCACATGGCAAAAGATTGTTGGAGTAAGAAAAAGCCTGATGAAAGTAATACAACTACTTCCAATTCTAAAAAGCATAGTGAATATGGTTGGGATACCGAAGCATTATTCGCTATAGAGGAAGAAGAATTAGCTTTCACGGTAACAACATCAGAACTTGTACATGAAATTGTGGAAACTAAGGAGAACATTGGCGATACAGAAACTATGGAGAACAATGGTGGGACAACATTGGTAAATCTCTCAATCGTTGTTTTTACAATCAAGGATGGACTCGAAGATGCAGATGAAGAGCTTGGTGACAACCACAAGATGGATCGTTGGATAGAAAATTCAAACACGAAGCACTTTGAAGAAGGGCATCGTGTTCCATCTGACCGGTGGACAGACCTAGGTAACATGGATTCCAACTATGAACAAGGCACCTCTTCTGCAAAGTCTGATGGTGACAGAAAATCAGATAGATCGATAGGGAGATCAGGTTATGATAGCATAAGATCTGATGTTGCAATAGATGATGTTACTAATTATGAGATGCCATTGAAGGAAGATGATGAGATTCAATCTCATCCTTCGTCTGAGAATAGATCTCTGGAGTCATCTCTGAGGTCGAACGGTTTGATAATAATGACGGTGGCATCAACGACACCTTCAAAACAACAAACGAGTCAAAACAACCTAATCCTAGCCCTGCCAATCCCACAACCACAAAAAATGAGGAATGGTAGTGGAGGAGCTGAAAGAAAGGATTATTGGAGTGAAGGTGCTACGACGATGTTGATCGATGCTTGAGGTGAAAGGTATATGGAAATGAGTAAAGGGAATCTCAAGCAAAATCATTGGAAAGAGGTTGGCGATATTATGAATAGTAGAGAAGACTATTCAAAAAATCCTAAGACTGATATTCAATGTAAGAATCAAATTGATACTATGAAGAAGAAGCATAAGAGTGAGAAGGCTAAAATTGTTGCAGGTGGAAGACCTAGCAAGTGGCATTTCTTTGAACTACTTGATGAGCTAATTGATCATTTAGATCCAAACATCAGTGATGACGTGCTAAAAAAAGTATTTAGCCAATTTGGTAAGGACGCAATTGAGAGTCTGAATGGAATGGTAATTGGTAAGAAAATCGTTCATCTTTCATGGGATGGCACCTCAGGAATAAGCAGTGGAGAGTAGGTTAAAATAACAAGTGGAATCAGAAAGCATACCCAATAGTTGGAGGGAATTAGATGCAAAGTGACAGATGAATATGAAGAACGTTTTTCTTCATGGAGAGTTGGTGTTGAAGGGGAGTGTTAAAAATCAACACCAACATAATAAATAAAGTGGTAGGAAAATAAATAGAGTGGTTGAAAGATATAGAGAAATAAATGAAGTGGTTGAAGGATGTAGAGAAATAAATGAAGTGGTTGAAGGATGTAGAAAAATAAATAAAGTGGTTGAAGAATGTAGAGAAATAAATGAAGTGGTTGAAAGATGAATAAATAGGGTGGTTGAATTTGTGTGGCTAGGATTATTTCTTAGTTTCATATTTGTGTAGTGTAGATTGCATGGTGAGGACTATAAATAGCCTACCTTGCATTTGGTTTAATCATTCCATCAAAAACAAATAAGTCTTTGTATTCTTAGTTTAAGTGAGTTGAGAGCTTTCTCTTTGAGTGTTTGTATTTCTCTTCAATTTGTGAGTTGCTTTTGAAAGATGTTATAGTGAATATAATACAAGTAGTTTGTTTACTTGTTTGGATTTAATATTAGTAAATTTAGAGTTATTTATTATAAATTTTACTCAACAGTTTATGAATCAAAGACTTTTACGGTGCTAAAAATTAGGAAATAAATGTAAGAAATGCTAAGATGAATAAACACTCATATTTGGTGGTAAGACTTCCTATCATAGCTTGAAATATAAGTTAGTAATAATTTTAATGATTTTTGCAATGTATTCTTGTCTTGTTGTAATATATGATTATTTATTATAATTACATAAAATCTAATTTTAAGTTATTTCATTTATTGAAGAAGAAAAAACAGCCAAGAGCTATCATGGAGTGTCATGAGACGTGACTTGAATCTCACGTGCCACATGAAAAATTCAAAGTATTGCTTAAAGAAGAAACAAGAGAAGTTTTGGAAAATAATTGTAAGTTAACTATATCTTGAAATGCAATGAATAACTCTAATAATAAGAATACAAGGTAGTGCTACATTAATTATTGATCTCTTTTTGACTATGGGCTTTTATAGGATACATTCACTAAAAAGCTAGAAGCTAGAGAAGTCCAAATAAAGGCAAATAGAAGGAATGATATACTAAAAATGGCATTAGGTGATGAACACTTGGGGTCATATTCATGGGTTAGGGAATAAACAAATAACATCATATTTTGGGAGAAATATTCGTAGTAAGATTTCACAAAATATGAAAGATGTGCATTATGAATTAATTGAGGAAGAAAAGTTACAACACATAAATGAAAATGAATGTAGAAAAAGCACAGAAAGTGGAAATAATTACATTCAAATGGATGGTTCACCTCAACTTGACTATGAATTTCATGGTGATGCATGTTTCCAAGAAGAAAATATTAATACTTCTTTGGGTGGAAGCCCTAAACTAAGAAGTAGGTTATTAAAGATATATAAATTAATATTAAGTAATTTAAATATTATTAATTACTTATAGACATGATGATTATAGTGAACAACATAAATCTTGATAATATTGAAAGATGTGTCACAAAAAAAAATCTTAATTCATATCATGGTAGTACAAATCCACAGAGTGGTATAGAAAAAGTAAGTGTATTGTAAATTTATTAATTAAAAAAATGTTATTTATTTTTATTTCATTACATGTCCAATCTTATTTGAATTTACTTTGACTATATATGTAAAGAGTATGATGCTCTTTGGCAATTTATAACCCCTCAAATGTTTGTGCCAACGGTATTTGCTTTTCTCATTGCAAGTTAACTAATATGATACATGCTATAGAGCTAGAAGAATCGAACTATAGAGTTCTTTTTTTAACCACATCACAACCAATGGAAACTCTAACACATCCAATCCAAGATGACCTGTTTTACGTGGGCGATGCAATTAATCAATATGTGAGATTGTTAAAACATCTTGTTACATTAAGAGGACATTAAATATGATACATAATTTCATATAATTCAATATGATTTAATTATATGTATATGTAGTTTAAAATTAGTATAATTGATTATTCCAAACTAATAACTATGTTTTGTAGCCTCTACTTAAAAAACAAACACAAAATGACAAGGATGTGCCATTAAGACATAAATCTCACAAGAAACCTCATAAAAGTACAACCAAAGGAAATGATGTAATTTCCTTATCAAGTTTGAGTATTGATGTTAGAGAACACAACATCGTTGAAATTTTACAAACGATAGGCATTGATTAATATGGAATGCAAGGTGATAACTTTTATCATATGGTTCCATACAATCCAACAATCCTAAGGCATGAAACAAAAAGAATTTTATTGAGTTTAGAGGATATAATGCACATTTATTGTTTTAGTTGTCTTGATGTTTCTCATATACAAATTTTCATAAGGTAAATTTATTATGATATACTACTTTATGTTAAGTATTTCACATGTCTAACTAGTATCTAATTATGAATGATAGGTTTATTATTTGATAAATAAAGAAGACAAAATATCCAATACTTTTCATACTTGTAGATCGTGAGTATCTATGCACTTATCATGATGAAGATTATAAAGTAAACATACTTGTGAATGAGCTTAGTAGAATAATGGTTTTAATATACCTCATGATTTCATATTGGAGATGGTAAATCTTACATTCTTACATTAATTTTATTTTTGTAAAACTATAAACTAATATTATTATTACTATTATGATATGATTTATTATTATATAGGAGTCATTGGACATTAAATATTGTAAGCCCGATGAATTTCAATGATTCAATTAAGGCTAATAATTCTTCTACAGGATCACAGCTTGATGAAGGATACATGATAATTTTTTAAAATAACATGCATGTATTTATATTCTATAATAATCATATTATTTTTAGTATATATTATTGTATTTGTTTTATTTATATTAATTGAAATGAAATAATTTTGGTAATTTAAAGGCATTACAAACATGGCATGGTCTACATAAAAATCTAAATATTATCCCTAATTGCATTCATGCTAAGGTAATAGTATTAGTTAGTTTTATAATTTTTAAAATTGTTTATTTTATTTATAATTGGATCATTTTATTATTATTAAATACTTTTATTTAATTATAGTGTTCAAAACAAAGTAAATCTTATGAATATGAATACTATGCTATGATATATATATTAATAAATGCATTGAAAATGCGATCACAAGTGATATGTCTTGTGTGATTCTCAAGTAAGGATCTATGCACACCAATGAAGTTGGAGCAATTGAGGCAAGAGTGATGCATGAATGTATTTGATTATCCTTCAAACAATTGATAAGATAAATTTAAGTGAGACAAGTTATATATTTATGTACGTACTTCTACATGTGTGTAGGTATAAAACTTATAGTATAATTATTATAAGTTATACAATAATCCTTAATTAATTTGATTTGAATAGTACATGTATTAATTAATTTTCGACGTATATGTATGTATATTTTCTAAGCAAATGTATGAATATGTGTGTTTGTTTGAAAAATGAACTTCTTGTGATAAGTTGATAATAAACAATGGAATTCTTAAATTTTGTAAAAATTATAAATACTTGCTCTAATAAATTGAGAATAAAATAAGATACTTATATTTATTATAAAATTTGTATTATGAGATTTTATTTATAAAAGTATAAAAAAACAAACCATGATAAATATTGATTTTTTTTTAAAAACACATATATAACGATAAACCATAAGAAGACCATTTCAAGTAAATAAGATGATTAATGGTTAATCTATCAATAACCATCCTATTTTGGTGTTTTGTTGTAATGAGTAATGAGTTAGAGTTAGATTTAAATAACAAAATAACACAAATATGTTTTTTATTCAAAATAGTTAATAATAAGAAGAGAAATATAAGGAAAAATAAATCTAGAGACGAGGGTCAACCTACAAAAAGGATTTTTGTAAAAAAATATCTATTTTCGACGGAGACCAAATTAACTTATTGATGTCTTAGAAAAAAGAATAAAATGTCTATTTCACATTTTTAAACACATATTAATGTGTTTAGAATATCTTTAATATCCAAAAAAATTTGAATCATTATTTATATTTTTAAAATTATTTTAATTCATATTTTAAGAAATCATATAAATTAAAAAATGTGTGTTTAAAAAAATATTATATATTTTTAAAAATAATGCAATTTTATTGTATTATTTTAAATTTTAATTGTCGGATAACGTGAATATATATTATGTTATATCAAAAATATTTAATATAATTTTATTTTGTTTACAAATATTAATAAATTCTGAAGAATTCAAACACGTGCACCTGAATTTAACTAATATATACTTATTTCTTGTTATAAATTTATTTAAATTATTTAAAAATAATAATAAAATATTTATAAAGTTGATATATTTAAGATTTTCATAATATACATATTTTAAAATTTAGTAAATATAATCTATATATATAAACCCAGTTGTTTCCATCAGGTCAACTTTTCACGTAACTTCGCATTGAAAAACCTATATAGGTATGATGATGCGTTACTCTACTCTGCTTGCGTACGTTTTTTTTGTACGGGATGTGAGGGTAAAAACATAATTAACACAAAATAATTTTGGTAAAGACAATAAAATTCGGTCGAATGGGAGTACCGTATGATGGCACCTCTTTTAAATCTAACCCCTTACAAAAATACCTAGATTCTACCCTATTTATTTCAAAAATAATATTTAAATTTTATAATTATTTTTAAAAAATTTAATTTTATTATTATAAAAAATAACATAAATACAAAAATAATTTTTATTTTTTTTATTTTTTTTCAATTTTTTATTATATTAAATAAATATCATATAACTTAAATAAGATAACTAAAAGAATTAAAGAAAAAATAAATAAAAATATAAAAAATAATTATTTATCTTTATATATTTATATTTTTATAACAATAAGATTAAAATATTAAAAAATAAATATATAAATTAAGTAATACATTTAAAATAAACATAAAATATTTACGATTACTTTCACTTATTTTTAAATAAAAAGAGAAAAAAAGAAATATATATTCATATGATCTCGAACTAATATTTTCATTCTATATTGAATCCTACAATTTATAATTTTATTACTATTTTTATTATACCTTCAATAAATACAAAGTTAAACGTATGTCTAATTAAAAATTAGAGATTTTATTTTGAAAATATATGTTCAATTTTATATAATAGGGTTGGATAATTATCCAAACAAATAGAATATATATATATATATATATATATATATATATATATATATATATATATGTAATTAGTTATTTAAATATATATTAACTGTTGATTGAGGTTACATTTTCATTAAAATTTGATCAATTGATTATATGTTTTTATTAATTTAACTTTGATGATTATGATAATCAATCAATCAAAATTCAATTAGTTGGATTTTGGTCAGTTGGTCGGTCGATGATCTTACTTCGATGATTTAGATCATCATTCGATTAAACTCTAATTTATTGAACAATTATTAATTTAATTGAATATTATTTAATTTAGTTTTAATCACAGGATAATCAAACTCTAATCATTTGGTCAATTATCTAATTTAATTAGACATGATATTGATGAATAATTATTGATCGACTAAACTTTAATTAGATAAATAATTATTTAATTTAATTAAACATGTATCAAACTCGACTTTAACAAATGAGATCAAGATTTACCAAACTCCATCTTCAAATTCTTACATATCAAACTGTTTAAAAAGAATTAGATGAACAGTGCAAAATAAAAAAGTGCATCACCTAACTACCGGAACTAGAGCAATTGATTGTATGGTCCAATCTTGTTCTAGTTAAGCACAACTAAGAGTTTCTTTTTTTCATAACTAATTGAGCTCAAAAGTAGACAACATGTTCTAGTTAAGCACAACTCAAGAGTTTTTTTTTCATAATTAATTGAACTCAAAAGTAGACAAATAATAAATAGGATAGGATAGGATTCATGGGATTATTATTATCGTAATTTATTTTATTATTTTTATAATATATTTACTATTAATTTAAAAATTTATCAAAAATATATATCCTCAACAAATTTTAATTATTATATATGAAAAATATTAAAGATAAAAAAATATTTGTAATAATTTTTAAAATTAATAATAAATATTGTATAAAACAAAATAGTGTAACAATAATACAGAATAATATAAATATAATGTTTAATATTGGTAGCAACCAGTAAGTAACAAGATACCAAACCCAAATTAATTCCTACCAAAACTAATTTAGCTAAAAGTGAAAGCGATTGAAAGGAGTCCCGAAGGATCTCAAAAATAAAATTTGATATTCTACTAGAAATAATTAAACATTTGATTTAACTTGCTTTTAAGTATTATATTAAAAGTCAAATAGCTTTTTTAAAAAATATAATTAATCTATTAAAATCACTTAATTTTTTAAATAATATATATATTTTAATCTTTATGCTTTTAAATATACATTTATAAGTTACTTTATAAAAAGAAAAAAAAAACTAAATTATTTTTAATGCATTAATTAAAAATAAGTTGATTAAAGTGAAAAATAAATTCCAAAAGAATGAACAAAGAAAATCCTTTTTCCTTAATTAATTACCTTGTCTAATTTGCTTAATACGTTACAGCCAACGATGAGTGAGATAACTATTTTTTTTTTCTTTTTAGAAAAGTGTGAGATTGTTATTATTGATTGGAGGTCCCCCTAAAACCATCAATCAAGCATGAAGCCATGAGCTAATATTATCAACCTTCATATGCACGCAAGAAAGAGGAGTGTGTGGAGTTGCTTTTTCTTTTTTCTTCCAACTTTTAAATTTATTCTGTCCATAGAATCTTTTTACACAATTCAGAAATTATAGGAGAAGAGAGATTATGTCGGGAAAGGTTTGTAACCAAAAATCTTGGTTGGTCTTGGTTCATTTCTTCTTTATTTATTTATTTTATTTATGTATTTTTCTTTTTGTTACCCAGAGTGTGAGTTGCAGGCTTGCAGCCAAGACTTGTACAGACTTGACTAGCTAGAACCCTTATGGAATGTTCTATTTGTTCATTCAATTTTTTCACTCATAATAATAATTTATTTAAATAACACTGTTTAATTTTATAACAATAAAAATAATACATTGAAAATATAAATTATTATAAAATTAGATAAAATTTAACACTGAATAATAAATCTAAATTGCGGTAATTAAACTTAAATTACATCGAGGTTAAATGTGAAACGAGCAATTATATGTTTTAAGAAAAATCACACTGTTAACACCTCTTAAAATTTATAACAAAAATATCATATTTAATCTTAATTCATACACTTCTTAATTCAAGGTAAGTGTGTTATTTTTATTATTATGAATTTAAATATTTTGATTGATAAAAATATATATTAGACATAGAAATGATATTTTTGAAATTATAAGTATTATTTTTATTGTTTTTCTTTCTGCTAAAAATATGAATGGTCACTTGGAACTACCAGCTAATCCACCCATTTATACAGCCTCTGTGGAAAGGAAATTGTTTTTCAGTTTTTTTTTTCTTTCATGGGAGGAATGGATGGCCTTCACATCATTGACATATATAGATAGAATATCAAAATGAGCTAGTATAGGGTGCTTGTTCTAATGCTTTTAATAGGTTGATTAATCCAATAATTCCAACTTATAACGCATTGTATATATCACCAATTGTGATACCATATGAGTTATCTTAAGTAGATAAACTTTGTTTTTCAACTCAATGACCACAAATTTACTTGTCTAAATATTCCCAATAGTTACAGTAACGACATGCTTTCTATAAAGTTACAAATTCTACCATTAAACTCAATTCATTTAAAATTAATTTAATTATTTAATTAATTATAAAAAATTAATTTATTTAGTTCATATAAAATTACGAACTCAATTAACAAATGTTTTTTCTAAAAGATAATAACTAGTGTCATTATAAAAAAAAATATTAAAAAATACTATTTTTTTATTCTTTCTTATTTCATAAAAATATAATCAAAAGATAATATTCGTACAAAATTTTTACTTTTAATAAAATTATAAATAATATATTTTTTATTTTAATTTTAAAAATATAAACGAGTAATTTTAATTTATTTAAAAATGGGTTAAATTTAACTTATATTATATACAATTTAAATAAATTAAGAACCTAACTTTACCAATTTCATGATAACAAAAATCAAATCTTCCCTAAAAAAAAGTTTCAACCGCCAAGGTTTGATTGAACTCGTTGTGTAAACAAATTGCGGCCCAATAGACATGCGTGACTCAAGGATCGGAACGTTTCAATTCAATCTATTTTTTTTTTTTGGGTCTAATTTTATTCAACTGATTTTTTATCGAAGTTAAGTGGGAAACCTAACTCATCCGAACCGATGTTAAGTGAGAAACTAAACCCATCCGAACCGAGTACAAACTAAGTTTGGAGGATAATAAACAATTATGAAATTAAAAAAAATAACACCTTAATAATTTATAATAAAAATAACATTTAATTAACATTAAACAAAATTTAATTAAATAATATTCAATTAGAAAGATAAATAACGTTAATTTAATTTAAATAATATCAAATTAGATAATATTTAAAATAAAATTATGTGTCAGATTTTTTTATATTAAAACGTATAAGTTAAACATTAAATATACTATGTTTATAATTATAAATTTTAATAATTTTTTTTTGTTATTTTTTTTTCTAAAAAATTTGGTTGAGTTTAGTTTGTCCCTTTTATTTTTATTTTTTTTTGGTTTAAAAAGTAATTAACTACTTCATTTCTTAATAACATATATAATTTCAATCACTACATCTAAACAAAAGAAAATAAAAAATATGATATAAACTATTTCAAAAAACTTATTTAATATAAAAGCAATAGTCGATATTTAATAAAAAAATTACTTCTAAAATTTTAAGATGCAAGTATTTTCTAAAAAAAAAAAGTGAATTTGATCACAATTTAATTTAATGCATATCCTAAACTTAAATATCATAGACTCAATTAGGGATGGACATGAGTACGGGCGGGGACGATTTTTAATATAATCGTCCCCAAATCAAATTATAAAAGCTGTACCCAAAAATCGTTACGATTTGGGGATGATTTTTTACCCACAAATATCGATTCGGAACAGTTATTAAAAAAACTCGAAAATAAAATTATTTTTCAAACTTTTAAAAAAAAATCTTATTCAATTGGGCTCCTTTTGGTTCTGTAGCCAGCCTAAAGCAACTGCTAATTAGATAAAGCTCTTGAATTTGTTCTCTAAATTTATTATTTTGAGTTTGAATGTATTTATTTGATAAAAGAATTTAACATTTAATACTATATATTTCTCTAAATCTCGATAATGTTACATACATATGAATGAGAAGCACAAGATATAAATAAAATATTCTAAATTCATACAAATATTGAAAACTAATTACATAAATTAAGAAAACTTCAAGTACAATAAATCAAAACTTCTTTCTTCTAATTATTCATCAACAACACGAGTATCCTACAAAAATCAAACATATAAAATCACTTTTATAAACCAAAATAACAAATTGATTAATCAATAATGTAATTTTTTTTACCTCAATATCATCTTCTACAATAGTAATAGTAAAAATGGACGAATCAAGAGCTAAAATATCATAATAAATTATAAAATATTTGAATACATAATTAAATAATTAATATATAGTACATAAAACAAGTGTTAATAAAATATAACATGTACAAGTATTAAATATATAAAATATATTTATACCTTGTTTATGAATACTAGCCCATAACCAATCTTGAGTACACTTCAAAGCTTCTAATGTGTTTTCTTTGAGTCTACTATGATGTTTGCTCACTACTCTACCACTTGTGCTAAATACAGATTCTGAAGCAACTGTGGTCACCAGAATAGCCAAGATATCTTTAGCATGTCATGCATTATTGGATACTTATGTTTATTGTACTTCCACCAAGACAATATATCAAACTCTTCATCTAAAATTTCCACACCAACCTTCTCTAAATAAGAGTCCAACTCAGATTTCAAAGATCCAGTTTTATTTTGCATTAATTTCCATTGTTTATACTCATTTATACTATTAGAATTCAGAACATTAGTATCTTTTGAACTTTGAGACATATTAGAGCGTGTTGAAAACTCCATTTACCGACTCTCTTCTTTTATAATTCGTTTCTTTCGGTACATATTTATCAAATCAGAACACTTTCTTCTCATCTTTTCAATTTCAAAAATGGCACTCTCTCCATATATTCATGAAAAATAGAATTCGAGATAATTAATCTTAAATCTAGGATCCAAAACAACTCCTATAGCCATGACAATATTAACTTCTTGCCAATACTTGTCAAATTTTACAAGCATACTTTTAGCCATTCCCTTGATCAAATCATCCTCATCATTAACCCAATGATATAATGCCAATTTGATGTCACAAATATGAGGAAATAACATGTTTATAGTGGGATAGTTAGAACCAAAAATCAATTCAGTAACCTTATAAAATACCTCTAACTTATCACAAATTTTCCTTGTCATTTTTTAACCCAATTCATCAGGAAGAGTATTATAATTCTTATCCAATTGTTTTAAACGAGAAAACACTTTCTCATAAAACAATGCATCTTTAAGCATTAAAAAAGTAAAATTCCAACGAGTTTGACAATCAAGAGATAAATTCTTACAAGAAGACTTTATCTCTTGAGATGCAAATACCAATTGTCATCAATGAAATGACAAGTTATAGCCATGAATCCTTTGTTCTAATTTCTAGACTTCCACATATCACTCGTGATTGCAACATAACTTTTGTTGTTTTCCAACATATCCATCAATTTTTTTCTCAACATCATTTATCTTTAAAATGTCTCTCTTAACTATCGCATGAGAAATATGCTTCCATATAGATTGTAATGAATGTGAATACTCCCTAAATCTATGATGCTCAACAATACTAAGAGGATACTCATGTAGAATTATGATCTTTGCACATTTATCACGAGAAACTTGAGAATCAAAATTCCAATGTCCTAACTCAATTATATCCTCTTCTTGTTAGGATTTAGCAATGATTGACCTATAATCCTTTCTTGCTGTTTGAATGGACAACCTTTTGTATGTGCTTTCTGATAGGCAGAACCGGCATTGCCGATCCTGCCGTTGCTTTGGTTTTATTTTTATAAAACTCTCACAAGTGCACGAATCATTTTGTAGAAAATGATAAGTATACTCCCAAGGTCGGTCTAAGGAAGGAATGTATGTGGTTTTTAATTTATTATTCAAACTTTTAAAAATAAAATTAAATCCTAAACATCCTGTCACGATATTTTGGGTTTTTGTGTTTCTAATCTAATAACATAAAAATAAACATAGATATGGATTCAATAAACATTTATGAAAATTTTATCATTTATAATAGTGGAGTATTTATAGATATAATAACTAAGTTAATTATGCTTACTCATATTATTTAGGTTATTAAAGATATAAATTGATATTTATTGATTCTCTCTTTTTTATATGAATACCACCTTTGGTGGGGTTAAATATTCTTTGTTAACTAAACAAATCAACTAACACCTAGGGTGGGGTTGATAACTAATTTGGTTAATTAAATTAATTCCTTTTTCTAAGAGATTGAAAATGAACCATTTAAATGCCACCTTTGGTGGGGTTAGACAGTTTAAATTTTATTCAAAGTGTCCAAATTAAACCTAAAAATTTAATTATCCGAGTACTAACTTTCAAGTTTTAAAACTACTACTGAAAACATGTTGTCCATACATTTTTAGATAATAATTCTTATAAAAACTTTTGAAATAGAGCTTCACTCTAATTACCGGGCGATTGTACCAACAAATAAATGAGTACTACTCTAAATCAGACTGGATAACTAAACCTTAAAAACTAATTTTCAGATTTAAATTTGTAATGAAAAATAATATATTTCTCTATAACATTCTTAATATAAAATCTTAAATAAAAGCAAAATCAATTCATTTTAAAGATTTTTACCTATTTAATATTTCGCAAGCATAACAACGTTATTATTATATCATGTTTACAAACAGCCAGTAAAGTTAAATTTAATCATAGACAAATTAAATATAACATATAAGAATAAAACATAAAAAATAACTGTAAAGAAAATAAAATCCTTATAATACTTTGATGTTATTCTTGTTACTGGAAAACCTCCAAACGGAATTTGTACTTCCATTTATTGAATCGAAAAGCAAATAAATTACAAAAACATAATTAGTTCTTCTCAAAAAGAAAAGAACTCTAAAACTAAGAAAAAACTAAAAACTAAGAAATGGAGAGAAAAAAAGAGAGAAGAAGATGTGTTTTGATATGAAGAGAAGATAGGTATTTATAGGTGAGGAGAAGAAGAAAAAGTGGGTGGGAAAATGATTAAAAATGGAGGAAACACGGAGTAGTGAATGATGACATTATTGTTGACGTCATGGTAGGTAAGGCGCGGCGGTGCGCACAGAATGGGGCACAGATGGGCAGTGGCGGGCGCGGACTGGACGATGCGTGGTTTCCTCATTTTTGACCCATTTTGTCCAATTTTTCCATCTTTTTTTAACTTTTTCTCATTTACTTTATGAATATATTAGTGATGTATTGCCTCCGGTATTTTTTTTTGAGTCTTTAAGTTATTTTTTTAAGCAAAAATACCTAAAAAATAATAAAAATACCTGTGATTCCGAAAAGATAGATTTATATAGAAATATGATAAAATCATATATATATATATATATATATATATATATATATATATATATATATATATATATATATATATATATATATATTTAATCAATTAAAGTGAATAAAATCATGGTAATTTTAGTACTTTTTGAGCACTCATCACAATCCCCAACCGACTTCTTGCTAGTCCCTTAGCAAGAGAAGCGATAAAAACTAAAAATTAAATTATCCTAAATCACTTTCGTGGATTGATACGGTTGTATTTAGCCTATGTAACAAGCATTTAAACCCCTAGGTTGCCCTAGTGGACGAGTTTGAGTCTCGTGAGGGTTTTCAGTACTGATACCCACAAACATTGAACTAAATGTAAAAATTAAAAGAAATAATAAAAATAACAAAAGAACTAAAATTACACAAAAAATTAAAAATTAACTTTTTTAAAAAATAAAAAAAACAACATGAAACATAAAAAATGTCTCATACTTTTTAATCTCTTTTAAGATCATAATTAAAATCTAAAGCATAAGTTATTTTAATCTTTTTAAACAATAATGATTTATTATAATAATTAGTCAAAAATCATTTTCATATTTCATATAAAAAATATTTCAATTTAATTTGACCCAATTTCAGTGTCAGGAATCCGTATTTGCTTCGACTATATTCTTTTCTAGTCAATACTTTCAAAACACTGAATCCTATGGGTTCAAATACTCATACTAATTTATATGCGAAAGAGTTGATGTATAGAAATGAACTAATATGTTCGCATATGTATAAAGAATAAAGGCTCAAAGTGTTATTTTGACATTTATCTTATGAAAGGAATCGAATGTATAAATTATAAAGATATCATATATAAAAAAACTTTTCATGCATAAATCAAACTCATTAAGAAAAAATTTCAAGATATGCCTTTTACAAATGAAGAGAATGGAATGATTTTTTAGGGAATTACTTCCTATATCTTTCTTTTATAATTAGCCTGTACTCACAATTTTGTAGGCAATGTGGATCATAGTATGTAGATTATACTATTTATTCTTTATCTATCTATTTTTTTCTTTTTTCTTTTTTCTGAAGATATTTTTCAATATATATATTTTTTAAAGAGTCAACTCATGTATAGATTGTACATTTTTTTAGGATTTTGGTGAGTGGTTAATTTTGTGGCTTTTGTGTTTGATTTTGATTTAGGTCACCCCATATATGTCTTTTTTTTGTAACAGTAATGCACGAATGAGATAAAAGCATATACTATCAATTTCTACTTAAATCATTTAATCTAAGCAAAAATAATAAAAAAAATATACGACACTATTAAGATGAGAAAAAAATTCATATATTCAATGCTAATACGTATAGAGATCACCTAAAAATTTGAAGAAATAAGAAATGTGTTTGGAGTAGAAAAAATATATATTTCACTCTGAATAAAGGAAATTAGGCACAAAGTATATCTCACAAAGGTAGTCTCTACTAAAAAAAATTCATAAACACCAATTTTAGGTTTAATATAATTTCCACATCTTATCAAGAAATACTAGTTATGACCAAAAAAACTAACTAATTACCAAAAACAATTACAAAATATTTCATGATGTGTTTTCAAAAATTAATCTAACAGTACAAAAGACTTAACTATTTACTTAAATTTAATTTAAAGAAATGATAATTTTTTGTGAATTTTTTTAAAACTAATTCTAAAATTATAGAAATTACTAAATCACACAAAGAAAATAAAACCAAACACAATAAAAATGAAAATGTGAACATAAAATAAAAAAAATATTTTTTAAATTGTTAATATTTTTTTAAGCATGGTAACTTTTCACCAACCCCAACCTAGAACTTACATTGTCCTCAATGTAACAACTATAAATTAAAGATAAAGAGAAAAGAGAAGAAATATTACCTATTTCCTGAGAATGTGTAAGTAGTAATGGAGAAATGCAGGTGCATTCATCATGTTCATTAAAATGCACACAGACAGATCGCTGTGAACTTCTAATATCTCAACAAATATTTTTAGTTTTAATAATTTTAAAACTATTCAAATGTAATTAAACTAAAATAAACATAGAAATTAAGTAAATAAAACAAATAAGAGGAAATTACCTAAAATGATGGGTTGCCTCTCATCCAACGCTTAGTTTAACGTCTTAGCAAGACGTAACTTGGGGATTTCATTTTAAGTAAACTCAATGTCCCCACATCATTGAGTCAATCAAACCTACAGGTAAAACAAGATTGTCTACCTATACTTTTTCAATCATGCCCTATGAATTTTCAAAATTTTCTGTACTTAAAACTAGGAACATGCTTGTGGGTTTTAGATAACCCATATCTAGGTGCAATTCAAATAATTAAGGCATCAAAAAACAATTGTACCTAGATAAAACAAAACAACTAACTCCTTAGATTGTAATTAAAATTTTAAAATTTTGGAGATAGTTTTAGAATATTTTTTTCAAGTACAATATCTAAGTTAAAATAACATAATCAGTATTAACCAAAAGTGCTCTCAAGAAAGAATGGTGGTGCAAAGGCTCTTTAAAAACCATCCTTCTAGGCAGAACAATGTTCCCAAGAAAGACTAGTGGCACAAAGGCTTCTAAAAACTAGTTTCCTAGACAGAACTCCCTTAGATCTTTATATTTCATGTTATTAAAATTAAATTAATTAAGTTAAGTTAAGTAAAAATTTAAGTTAATTAAATTAATAAAAAGGTAGGTTAAGTAAAAATTTAAGTTAATTAAATTAATAAAAAGGTAGGTTAATTAAGTTAATAAAAATATAAATTAATTAAGTTAGTCCATTAAGTTAATAAAAATCAAAGTTAATTAAGTTAAAAGAAAATTAAGATAAAAAAATAGTTAAAGGAAAAAAACAAAAAAAAATAAAAAAAATAAAAAGGAAAAATATTAAATTAAAAATTCAACCAAAAATAAAAAAATTGAATGAGGTAAAAGAAAAAAATAACAAATAAATTTTTTTGTTTTCTTTTTGAAAAAAAAAGTAAAAATTAATTTTTTTTTATTTTCACTCTATAAATATATTTTTTTTAAATTTAAAATTTAAAATTTTTTATTTATTTATTATGAAATTTAAAATTTTAATTTTTGTTTGTTTTTATTTTTGTTTTTTTACTATTCATGAATGGTAAGTTTTTTATTTTTAAATTGTTTTTGAATTATTCACGAATAGTAATTTTTTTATTTACTTATTATTATTTCTTTGGTTTTTTTTATTTTTACAAAATTTTAAATTTGAAAAGTTTTTTTATAAATGAAAAAAAAATTATTTTTATTTATTTATTTTTACTATTCACGACAACAATTTTTTTATTAACTATTTTTTTTTGTTTTTTTAAATCAAAATAAAAAAAATCACAATTATTTACAACACAAAAAGTTTTAAAAATATTGATAAATAATTTAAAAATGTTATTCCTTCCCCAACAACGGCGCCAAAAACTTGGTAGGTAGAACCGACATCGCCTTTTCTATCGTTGCTTTGGTTTTATTTTTATGAAACTCTCGCAAGTGCACTAATCATTTTGTAGAAAATGATAAGTATATTCCCAAGGTCGATCTAAGGAAGGAATGTATGTGGCTTTTAATTTATTATTCAAACTTTTAAAAACGAAAGTAAATCCTAAACATCCTGTCACGATATTTTCGGTTTTTGTGTTTCTAATCTAATAACATAAAAATAAACATAGATATGGATTCAATAAATATTTATGAAAATTTTATCATTTATAATAGTGGAGTATTTATAGATATAATAACTAAGTTAATTATACTTACTCATGTTATTTAGGTTATTAAAGATATAAATTGATGTTTATTGATTCTCTCTTTTTTATATGAATACCACATTTGGTGAGGTTAGATATTCTTTGTTAACTAAACAAATCAATTAACATCTATGGGTGGGATTGATAACTAATTTGGTTAATTAAATTAATTCCTTTCTCTAAGAGATTGAAAATGAAGCATTTAAATGCCACCTTTGGTGGGGTTAGACAGTTTAAACTTTATTCAAGATGTCTAAATTAAACCTAAGAATTTAATTATCCGAGTACTAACTTTCAAGTTTTAAAACTACTATTGAAAACATGTTGTCAATACATTTTCAGATAATAATTTTTATAAAAACTTTTGAAATAGAGTTTCACTCTAACTACCGGGCGATTGTACCAACAAATAAAAGAACACTACTCTAAATCAGATGGGATAACTAAACCTTAAAATCTAATTTTCAGATTTAAGTTTGTAATGAAAAATAATATATTTCTCTCTAACATTCTTAATATAAAATCTTGAATTAAAACAAAATCAATTCATTTTAGAGATTTTTACCTATTTAATATTTCGCAAGCATAACAACGTTATTATTATATCATGTTTACAAACAGCCAGCAAAGTTAAATTTAATCATATACAAATTAAATATAACATATAAGAATAAAACATAAAAAATAAAAAATAATTTTTAAAAAAATAAAATCGTTATAGTACTTTGATGTTATTCCTATTGTTGGAAAACCTCCAAATGGAATTTGCACTTCCATTTATTGAATCGAAAAGCAAATAAATTACAAAAACATAATTAGTTCTTCTAAATAAGAGAAGAACTCTAAAACTAAGATGGGCGCGTAGAGGCGCGCACGAAATGGAGACCAGGTGCGCGCGAACTGGGCGATGCACGGGCATTGCTCGGCGTGGCTGGGCGTGCTGCACGCATTGGCTAGCGCGGCTGGGCGGCTACGTGGGCGATTTCCTCCTTTTGACCCATTTTGACCAATTTTTCATCTTTTTTTGACTTTTCCTCATTTACTTTATGAATATATTTGTGATGTATTACCTCCGGTATTTTTCTTTGAGTCTTTAAATTAATTTTTTTAAGCGAAAATACTTGAAAAATAATAAAAAATACCCGTGATTCCGAAAAGATAAATTTATATAGAAATATGATAAAATCATATAAATATATATATTTTTAATGAATTAAAGTGAGATGTCTCATTCCTTGTATCACCTCCTAACCATTTTCCGCAATAATTACATATTGCCTTCCATATCCCATTAATTTTCTTGCTATCAAAATGAACCCATGCTTCAGACTTTAATTTAGCCTTCCCATCTTCTTTTTCACTACATTCATGTGATGGTTGACTTTGTGTAATTTTAGGTGAAAAGGTTGATGCAAGGAAAAGGAGCATTTTTATGTTGATCGGCATTTGAAGTTCCATCACTTGTTACCTCCACATTAAGTTCAATGTCATTTACTCTTTGAGTGGATTGTGGTGAAAAATTCTGAAAAAATAACTTTCAAAGTTTAAATTCATATATAAAAAAGATATACATATATTTTCTATTATCTCTCATTACCTTTTCAACATATTCACATACCATAATGTTTAAAGTCTCTGTCTTCTTCACAAATCTCAAACTCTACAAGACATGATAAAAAAATTATTATTAATTTATCATACTATATAATACAAATGATCACTAAATAATGTATAAATTAATTTTAATACATAAAACAAGGAGGTCCATATAAAATTAGGGTTCATACATGTTATGGTTTCTTGTTTTTATGTTGAAATTAGTTGAAAAACAAAAACTTGGAAATTGAACTGGTAATAAAATAAGTCCTATGTAAAATGTTATTGTGGTGTGTTCATCATATTTACTTATATGATAATAATGATCTTCAGCTTGAGAAGCAAAAACAAGATGATGGTCTGTCAGATTTAAGCAAAAACAAGTGATTCCCTTTACTTATGTAGCATCTTTGGTTTTGGTAAACTATTATATTTTCATCTTCTGATAGTGTTTCATTATAACATGAACTAAACTGCAAGAAAAACAAAGACCTTGATCATCTATCTGATGATGTTGATATTCTAAATTATCGAATGAAGAACACTAATCAATGTGTAAAAAATTGCTTAAGTAAAAACTGCAAAGCTTTCATCAAACACTTAAATTGGCTCGAAATTTTTATGACAAAAATAGATTAGCACAAATCTCATAATAGGGAGGTCCATACACAAAACAGAGTAACCACTTTATGTATTAACCACAAAGAGAAGCAATCTAAGTAAAACTGTAAAAGAAAACACAGCATAGAACAGAAGAATAAGCTAATGTATAATCTACCTGAGTACTTGATGAGATCATGAAGAAGAAAAAGTTGAGGACTATGGAAGTGAACGAGGATGGTGAGCCGAGCCAGTGACAAGCTAAGAATGGCAAAGTTGAGAGCAAAAGAGACAGAGAGCGGTAGAGATGACAGATGAGGCGAGAGAGGCAAGAGGTGAGACTAAAAATCTAAAATAAAAAACCAAGCAATTTGGTTTATTTACTGCGTGAAAAATTAAGTGAAACCCTAATTAATATATAATTTATTTAAATAAATTTAATTAATTTTGGGTACTGGTGGGTACGGTTATGAGTATAATTATACCCATTACTTCATGTTTGATTTTTACCCGAAATCGTACCCGTTCCCAAAATTTAACGAATAAAAACCGAACCGTCAGTGCAGTTGACCTCAGATAACTGAACCCGTGGTTTTTTTCCCATTCCTAGACTCAATTAACTTCTACTATGTGATAGACCCATTAATCTAGAGTGATATATCTAAAGTTGAGATATATTACATAATGAGTAATCAAAAACTTTCAATATATTGTGATTTTATGTTTATTTAATGATTAAAAAGATTTATATTTACTATTATTTAATACAAATTTCCCTTTTTGAAATCATAAGTATATTTTGTTATTTTCAAATATTTTAGCGTAAAAAGATAAAATTGATAGACACTTGAAGAAATACATTTGACGCACTCCATTGCAAATGCTGCAAACCAATAAAAAAATGATGCAAGAAAATAAAGGAACAAAGTCTCACATAACAAAGTGTGCCACGACATGGAATTATTGTGTCACGACATGGAATTATTGTGTCACGATGTGATGCTTTTAGAGTTAGTACAACTATCTCTAATCCTTTGTAAGCCACAACATGGAAAACATGCATACCGTGGCGTGAGATGCTCAAACCATGTATAATATATGTGTTAGGTACGTGCAAGCCGTAACGTGGTCTATTACATGTCGCAATTTCAACCTCTCTGAGCTGATTTCCTAAACCTATAAATAGAACATCTATTCCATTATATCAAGCATCCCTAATTCTTCTCATTCCTTTCATTTCTTTAGTCTATTTAATCTTTCTAGCTTTTTTTTTCAGTAATTTAAATTTCTTCTCTCATTTGAGAGTTGAACAAATTCTATTTTATCTAATAGCTTAGCTTCAATTCAATAAACAAGCACAATACTTCTTTTTAGAGGTTTTTTAGAATATAAATAATGCATGGATTTTGTTGTGGTATATTTTAAATATATTCTTTTCAAATTATCTTTATGTGTTGTTTTGCATGCTATATTTAATTCTCTAATCAGTTATTAAAATATGCATGTTTGGTTATAAATAATATGAGATATTATTAATGTTATTACACTTGTAAAATATTAAAGTACATTAAATATTTTTATGAAATAAATTAAGTTTTATTTTTCATCAAAATTAAAATGAATTGTTAAAGAGAAGTTTATTGACGAAGTATTTTGATAATAAACCAAAAAAATTAGATTTAGGATTTAAATTATTTCACTTTAATTTAGAGTAATACTCATGGATATTAGTCAATTGCAGTATAAATCTATTTTGAGGCATGCTCTATTTTAAGAATTTTTACAAGAATTGTTGTTGAAGATATATTGATGACATATTCTTCATAATAGTTTTAAAATCAAAAAGTTAGTTTCAGATACTTCAATTATAAAACCAACTTTGGTACCTTAAAGGAAAGTGTAACTTACATGCCTGGCCTTATGCAGTAATTAGATGGTTTATTAACTCCTTAAAAATAAATCAAAATTCAATAATTAATCAATTGTTTATCCCAATCTTAGGATGTTAATTGGTTTGTTAGTAACAAAAGAACTCTACCTTAAGATATTTTCATACTAAAAAAGAGAATCAATTATTTTAATTTATATCTTTAATAACATATTTAATATTGAACAAGCATGATTAATTAAAAAATATATCTCATAAATTCTTCACTATATGATAAATGTTTAATAGCTTAAATGTTTATTAAATCTATCCTTATTTTAATGTTAGTAGTTTAGATACTTAACCAAAACAATCGTGGGAGAATGTTTAGGTTATTAATTTCATTTTTAAGAATTTATTAAATAATATAAAAACCACATGATTCCTCTTTAGATCGACTTTGGAAGTATACTTATCATTTTTATAAGTAATTTGTGCACTTGTAAGCTATTTTATAAATCATACAAAATTTGTACACAATAATTTTGTGTATCAATTTTTTGGCATCTTTGCTAAAACGTTAAGGCTTTGACTATTCATTATGAGTGGGTTTACGTTGATGACTAACCTAAACGTTTTGAAGCAAAGTATTTGAACAAAATTGCTAGAAATTGGCAATAATTTTTATGCTCAAGATTGGTGCCCATCAGACACTATAGTACAGTTGATAGAGAGAAGGCCATTTTACTATATGCAATCACATCTAAGTTGCCTATAGATGTAGGGACCATAATTGACAACATGGTTAAATGTTTGCTAATAGCTACCATTTAAGTTATGTCTTCCCCTAACTACTAATCTCTTTATGTAAAAGTGTGAGGATACCCCACTCTAAAGGTGAAGTGATTTTATAGCCCAATGAATTATTGAACTTATCATACTATGATGAACTCACCTCTTCCATGAACATCATCTAAAGAAAATGAAGAGCCATCCCTTCTTCAAGACTTTCTTTAAAAGTCAACTTCATAATCTTGATGAAAGAATGAGTTATACAAAAGAGTACCAGGATGCTTACTTCACCCAACAAGTTGCATTCTTAAACCAACAACATTTTGATAAGGTGGAACACAACAGATTAATGTATGAAATGAATTGCTTATATTTGAGTCATCTTAGGATAGATGTGATCCACTTACCAACACCCGAGTATTGACACATTGATTTTAATTTTGTACCTCTACAACGATCACAAAAACCGACTAAAGAATAAGGGTCGAATGACATGGAGGATATGGAGGATGAGATTTGATTTAAGATCCAAAATTTTATGATTTTTATTTTATTTTACTTTGCTTTGTTTTATTTTATATTGAGAACGTTAATTTTTAGTGTTTTTGGACATTGTAATACCTATTTATATTTATATTAATTATTTTTTGTTATTTTATTTCTAAGTTTTGTGAGCATAATTTAGAATTATCAATGTTATAACTAATTGTCGAAGTGTGTGAGAAGTACATAATTTTCTATGTATAAATGATTGGATTAATGGATGCACTTGCATATCAACACTAATAATTTGGTAAATTTAATAATCTCTTATTCTTTAATTTACAATTATTACATTAAGGATAATGTAAGTTCTAGGTTAGGATAGAAAAAGTTACATTATAAACTTTTGTTATAAATTGAAATTTTTATGTTCACATGTTCACATTTTTATATATTTTTTATTTACATTTTTATGTGCTTTTATTTATTTTTATTGAATTAGGAATTTTTGATTTATTTTAAAATTTGTCTTACAAAATTATCATGCATTTTAGTTAAATTTTAAAAAATGGTTGTCTTTACATTGTTAGATTAATTTCAAAAATATTTCATAAAGCAATGTGTTAATTAGTTAGTTTTTGCTATAATTAGTATTTCATGAGAAAATGTTAAAATTGCGATCGAAAGAGTTCACAACCTAGTATATGACCAGAATAAAGAGAAATAGTCTCTTAAAGGACTCGACCCTAACTCAAAAGAAACAGAATAGTATAACACTTATACAATTCACACAAAAGAAGCACAAAATCAAAAAAAGTATAATATCAAAAGTAAATAATTGTTAATCATAGATATTATAAATTAATAACAAAAAACAAGTAAACAAAAAATGGTTTCTAATTAGAGTTTATGCTTTAATATGTTGAGACATATACACAATAAACTCAGTAATGATACCCACAAACATTGAACTAAATGTAAAAATTAAAAGAAATAATAAAAATAACAACTTAAAAACTAAAATTACAAAAAAAATTAAAAATTAACTTTTTTAAAAATAAAAAAACAACATGAAACATAAAAAATGTCTCACACTTTTTAATCTCCTTTAATATCATAATTAAAATCTAAAGCATAAGTTATTTTAATCTTTTTAAACAATCATGATTTATTACAATAATTAGTTGAAAATCATTTTCATATTTCATATCAAAAATGTTACAACCTCATGGGATATATAGTCCAATACTAATGTCAAATCATGTATGTGAGACACATGTCAAAGCACGTACTCACATAGAAAATGATTTCATCACAAGTCACACTGAACGAGTCTCACTCAAACATAATCTCACCAAAATGATTTCTAAAACAGATATAAATCTCGATATGAATTTTGGTAGAGTTTTGACATTAAAAACATGAGTTGAAGATATGAGAAATTAGTGAGGTATTTATAGGACTTGGATATCTTGGTGGAGAGGTGTTAAAATGTTTCATTTTTTGAAAGTATTATCCATAAATACCCACACTCGAAACACACCAAAAATCATAGGTAAAAAAGTTGACTCACTCGCACACTTGCTTATGAAAAACCAACACTTTAAACCTATCATGTACATTATGAAAACCAATCCTATGGTGTATGTAAACATGCTTTCATAGAAAGTGTACCTAATTATATGTATGTGCGAATTATTGATCTACAATAACCAACCTTACCTAGAGGAATATAAAAACACTAAGTAAAATAACAGATATTGTGTTTTGTACATAGGAAGCCAACACACAGACACAAGTACAATGAGACTTACAACGATGAACCCAAAATCGGTGTTTAGGAAACAAATAGTGGAGACTACGTTATAAGAATATATTTTAAGAGATTATCTTCCCATTCTAAGTGATGATATTTTTTTATACTCTTTTAAATTCTCTTTTTATAAATTTTAAATTATTAGATGATTTCTATAGGTCTTTGCATTGAATGTAGGATTTTTACATCTAATAAAGTATCATATATTTATTTTTATTGCTTAAATTGAATAAGTTAAATAGAAATTGAAAGTATATACATTTCTCTTCATTCATGCAAAATGTTACAACCTCATGGGATATATAGTCCAATACTAATGTCAAATCATGTATGGGAGACACATGTCAAAGCACGTACTCACATAGAAAATGATTTCATCACAAGTCACACTGAACGAGTCTCACTCAAACATAATCTCACCAAAATGATTTCTAAAACAGATATAAATCTCGATATGAATTTTGGTAGAGTTTTGACATTAAAAACATGAGTCGAAGATATGAGAAATTAGTGAGGTATTTATAGGACTTGGAGATCTTGGTGGAGAGGTGTTAAAATGTTTCATTTTTTGAAAGTATTATCCGTAAATACCCACACCCGAAACACACCAAAAATCATAGGTAAAAAAGTTGACTCACTCGCACACTTGCTTATGAAAAACCAACACTTTAAACCTATCATGTACATTATGAAAACCAATCCTATGGTGTATGTAAACATGCTTGCATAGAAAGTGTACCTAATTATATGTATGTGCGAATTATTGATCTGCAATAACCAAACTTACCTAGAGGAATATAAAAACACTAAGTAAAATAACAGATATTGTGTTTTGTACATAGGAAGCCAACACACAGACACAAGTACAATGGGACTTACAACGATGAACCCAAAATCGGTGTTTAGGAAACAAATAGTGGAGACTACGTTATAAGAATATATTTTAAGAGATTATCTTCCCATTCTAAGTGATGATATTTTTTTATACTCTTTTAAATTCTCTTTTTATAAATTTTAAATTGTTAGATGATTTCTATAGGTCTTTGCATTGAATGTAGGATTTTTACATCTAATAAAGTATCATATATTTATTTTTATTGCTTAAATTGAATAAGTTAAATAGAAATTGAAAGTATATACATTTCTCTTCATTCATGCATGACTTCTAGAAAAGATACATATATGAGGTTATCTAAACCAATACAAAAGAAAAAAACTACAAATTAGCCATTCACCTTATCATTCAATGTATGTACAATTTATACATGGGTCCTTTCTTTAAAATAAATATATATCTCGAAGATAAAAAAATATAATAAAAAAGAGATAAAGAAAAAATAAAGAAAAATAAATAGTATAAACTATGTACTATGACCCAATATCCTTCAAATTAGTAAGAATTGATTAAATACAAAAACAATATAGAAAATAATTCTCCAATAAGTCATTTACATATTATTCATATCTTAAAAGGCATATTACTTGAGATTTTTATTTGATGAATTTAATTGATGTATGAAAATGATATTTGATTTTTTTATAAAATCTTTTCATTTGATTTATTTCATGAGATCAATATTATGCACTATTTTTTAGCCTTTTCTTCTTTAAACATATGCAAAACTGTTATTTTATTTTTATACACAAACTCTATTTGCATATACCTTTGAATGATTGCTTGAACCAATATAATCAGTGTACTTGAGAGTATGTATTGTGAGGTTAGAGTCGAAGCGAATTCAGATTCCTTACATTGAGATTGGATAAATTTAATATTGATATATTTTTTATTAAAATATGAAAGTGATTTTCAAGTAGTTATTATAGTAAATCATGAATGTTTGGAATATTAAAATAACTTATGCTATAGATTTTAATTGTAATCTCAAAGGAAATTAAAAAAATGAGAAGTTTTGTTATTCTTTTATTTTTATTTTTTACTTTGTTTCAAATTTTATTTGTTTATATGTTGTTCATTTGTTTTTAATTTTTGCATTTTAATTGATGTTTGTGGGTATCATATCTGAAAACTTTCACGAGACATAAACTTATCCAATAGGGTAACCTGGGGTTTAAAAGCTTGTTACATATAATAAATGTAACCATATCAATCTATGAAAATAATTTAAGATAGTTTAATTTTATTTTTAGTTTTGTTTTCAATTATTTTCCATTCTTGCTAAAAGATTATCAAGAAGGTGGTTGGGGGTTGTGATGAGTGCTCAAAAGTACTCAATATATCGTGATTTTATACATGTTTAAAGATTAAAAGGATTTTTATTTATTTAGTTTTACTATTACTTTATACAAAGTCATCTTTTTGAAATCCTGGGTATTTTTTGCTATATTTTAGGTATTTTAGCATAAAAAGATAAAATTGATCAATAATTGAATAAATACATTTAAAGTACTCCATTGCAAATACTCCAAACCAATAAAAAAATGATACAATAAAATCAAGGAACAAAGTCACGCAAAACAAATTGTATCATGATGTGAAATTATTGTGTGCCATATGGCATGTTGCTTTTGGACTCAATACAACTGTCCCTAATCCTTTGTAGGACACAACGTGGAAAAATGTGTGACGTGGTGCGAGATGCTTGGATTTTGTATAATGCATGTGTTAGTTAAGTGCATGCCAAGGCGTGGACTATTGTGTACCACGACACCAACCTCTCGGAGCTGATTTCCTAAAACATATAAATAGAATCCTTATTCCATTATATCAATCATCCCTCATTTTTCTCATTTCTTTCATTTTAGTAGTTTAAAGCTCTTCTCTTATTTGAGAGTTGAACAAATTCTGATTTATTTAATAGCTTGATTTCAATTCAATAAACATGATAGTTATTTTTGGAGGTTTTTCATAACATAAATAACTCAATGTTTTTGTTGAGGTATATTTCAAATGTATTATTTTCAAATTATCTTTACATGTTGTTTTGCATGCTATATTTAATTTTCTGATCAATTATTAAAATATGCATGTCTAGTTATAAATATTATAGAATATTAGTAATGTTGTAATAATTGTGAAATATTAAAGTAGATTAAATATTTTTATAAAATAAATTAAGTTTTTTTCTTCATGAAGATTAAAATGAAGTTTGTGAAAGAAAAATATATCGGCAAAGGATTTTTCATAATAAACAAGAGAGTTAGATTTAGGATTTAAATTATTTGACTTTCATTTAGAGTAATAGTCATGGATAATAGTTGAGAGAAAAATATTTGTTTAGTTACGGATCGTGTTAGCTAGAAAGGATTATGAAAAGATAATCGATGGAAGTATAATAAATTAAAAATTTGTAGAATGGTCACACATGCAATTGCATATAAATAAAGTAATGTTGAAATATAAAGATCGACACAGAGTTTTTTTAAGTGAAAATGACCTAGGCCACATCAATGACTTAAGAAAAAAAATCACTAGTCTACTAAACCACCTAACTATCCACTATAAAAAAAATAAGGGCCAATTACAAGACTATGACTCAAACTAACCATCAAGGTAATGCCTCTAAGTAATCTACTTATAACTCGTTGTTTTCATCATAGTCTCTACAAGAAAGATGTTTGAATCCAAACCAACATTCCAAAGAACTCAAGTCATATGATTTGATCAAACCCTTACAGTTGGCACTAAAAATTTAGCACAATACCACATGTGTAAATGTGTGTTTTAGAATAGATTCAATAATGAACGATCCTAACTAGATGATTTAACAAATAAATCAAATAAATCAAAGATAACTACAACCCTAAGCACAAGTTCAATAAATATAGCTTCTTTAATGATAATAATCCAACCAAATTATGATATGACATACGCAATTATTTGATTCAACAATTTAAGAACAAAAGTGAAGAATAAGCTATAAGAAAATATGATCAAAATATCATAAATTAATTAAGCTTATTAATCAATCAAACACAACTATTAATGTTTGATAGATTAAGTAAATAAAGAAGTCTAAACAATTATGATATCATATTTGTAAAACAAGAGGGAGATTACGATGAAGAGAATAATGTTTTTGTATGGTTGCTAAATTGTGAGCTAATGGTTTGATTAAATAGCATGAATTGAAACCCTAGTTCAAAGGTTAATTACTAAACTATCCTTAAAAGTATTTAGAAGAGCTTAAAAACATAAGGTTAATATAGTAAATATTATAATTGGCTTGAGTAAAAATAAGGTTAAATTTGAAAACTTGACTGCTCAATTGATCTAGACTTAGCTTGATTAATCCAGTATGATAGCTCGATCGTTCTAGTCAAGCTCGATAGATTGATCCTTGATAGATCGATTATGAATAGTTTGATCGATCTAGTTAAATCTCAATTGATCTAGTAAAAAAATTAATTAATTTAGAAATAAGTGGATCAATCGAGATCTAGTGCTCGATCGATCTAGTTAATACTTCAATTGATCTATTCATATTAACAATTAATCTAGCAAGTTTTAATTAAGCTTTATCGATCTAGTCACCACTCGATCGATCGATCGAATGACCTATTTGAACAATGTTCCTATGTGTTTAATATGAAATCTAAGATGCACATGAATAGATATACCTAAGATGTGATTGTTAAGACTTGATAGTTTCTTCGACTTGAAAATATTTTTAAAAGACACACCTAGAAACTAAAATAAAAACATTTTGTTTACAAATATCATTTATACTCACAAACCTTAACTTAGTCAATTGTTGTTTAAATATATTATCAGGTAAGCTCTATTTCAAGAATTTTTATAAGAATTATTATTGAAGATATATTAATGTGATATACTTTATAATAGTTTTAAAATTTGAAAGTTAGTTTCAAATACTTAAATCACAAAACCAACTTTGACACTTTAAATAAAAATCTAACTTACTTGTCCAGTCTTTGGTAGTAATTAGATGGATTATTAATTCTTTAAAATTTAATAATTAATCAATTGGTTATCCCAGACTTAGAATGTGCTTAACTAACTAATATATCACATAAATTCTCCACTACATAATAAATGTTTATTTGTTCAAATATTTATTGAATATATCTTTATTTTTATGTCAATAGTTTAGATACTCAATCAAAATAATCTGGTAAGATGTTTAGGTCATTAATTTTGTTTTTTAGAATTTTTTGAATAATTTTAAAACTACATTATTTTTTTTTATATTGACCTTGAAAGTATACTTATCATCTTTTATAAGTGATCCATGTATATGTGAGCTAAAATCTTACAAAATTTATACGCAATAATTTTGTACATCACTACATTTCTCTAATGTAAATTTAGCAATATGTTATAACAAACAATCACCGTCATGTTTGCATTGCTAAGGAAAAAAAATATTAGCATGGAAGATTATAATAGATAGAAAAAGGTATATTTACAACATGTTATAGTAATAAGCTATTTGGCATATAATGGTAGGTTAAGAAAAAGCAAACCCGACTACTTTAACTAAAAGATAGCTCCCACATTAGTTATTATTCCAACAACTTATTACGATTAGAAATACTCTAATATATAAGGAGAGGTTTTTTTTTTAGAGTAATAATATTAACCAATAAATCTAATAAATCATTTTAATTATAGAATAATTTAAATTAATATTTGAGATTGTATTATAACTTAAAACTTAAAATTAGTTAATAAATTTTAAAATTAAAAAAAATTAAATAACATAAAATCAAATACTTACTATTAGATTTAAATAAGTTATTAGTCTTATCCTTTAGATAATAGATAAAGTAATAATAATATTCAAATGTGATAAAATTAGGTTTCAAAAGAATTGGTTTAATTGATCACAAAAAAATGTGATGAAATTTTGATTAATTTATTTTTAAAAAAGAATCGTGATATCGTCAGATGAAATTTAATAAAATAATATAAATAAAACTTTATATTAATTAGGTGGTATAAAAAAGACAATAATTTAATAATATGATTGAAATACGTATAATAGTTACCTTATATATTTTAATTTACTTGAAACTTATTACACATAATTATAAATATGTGAATGCTAAAGCATCGGTATGGTTTGGTTTAGTTTGTTTTAATCGAAATAAAATTAAGGACTCTTGAATCGAGTTGACAAGTTTTGGTCTTTTGAAATAATAAATTCGAACCCAACCAGTGATACAAAGAGTCGCCAACTTTTGTATGGTTCGATTTGATTTGTGGGTTTGTTTTGGTTTATGTCCAACTTTAGTGCCACTTAAACAACTTTAGTTGAATGATAAAGATTTAATATCACTTTAAAAAATAAATTAGCTAGTTCAAATATGATATTTTGCACTAGGTACAATGCAACCTTGGGCGAAGGTGAAACAATTATCACTTTCAAATTTCTCGATCACAGCGAAAACAAGAAACAAACGGCAATAAAGCAGAAAGTAAACGTGGAAGAAGAACAACAATGTAGCAAATAGAAAGAAATTAAAAATAGTAAAATACAAAAATTGATAAGCAAATAAGAAAATCAATAACAAAATAAGGTAAAAATAAAGAATGATAATGCTTTCCAATAAACCCATAATCTTCTTTGATTAAACATATTTTGTAATAAAACTGATTGTGTTTCTTAATATACAATCATACACAATATATCATGTAACATAATAAATTCACCTAGGATAAACACTTATGTGACAACATCCACTAGTTGCAATGACAATCCAAGATAATAAACAATTTATTGTATATCATAAAATAAACAGTTTAGTCGGCCTTTGTTGAGGTATATATAAACCTCTTAAAAGTGATGCGTAAAACATTCAAACTATAAGAAACTTACAAAATAGCTCATAGGATTAGTGGTACGTGAAAATCAGGATGCGAACAAAAGATGAAATAGTGGGGACATGTATTACTGTACAAATCTCGCCAATGAAAAATATTCTTAAGAAGGCACCATGTGGCAAAAGGAGACAGCAAGAGAGTTTGGTTTTTTTATTTGGGTTTGATAAGTACATCCATGTCCTTTCTATGTTAATTCACTTTATTCAAAAAAAAAAATTAAAATAATCTGTTAAAATTTCCTAAAATTCACACAAAATCTAAAAAAATTATATTTTCAATAAATATAAAACTAATAATTTTAACTTATTATAATATATATTATGAAATTAATATTTAAAAATATGTATAAAATAATACCTATTAATTATAAGAAATTATTCTTTGTTAGTCCTCTAACAAATTTCATAGTAAAAAGAATAGATTTTTTAACATTTTATATTAAGGATTTAAAATTATTATGATTTTAAATTCTAAAAAGTATTAGATTTTATCTCTAGTCATCCATTCGTTATAGTTACTATAAAATAATTATGCTAAAAATATGTGTATAATGTAACATCAATTAAAAACACTGATATCATGTATCCTAAACAAGTCATAACATTCATCGTCCCAATAAAATATCAATATTTTTTTAGAGTTAAATTAAATACCATAGGTATTTTCTTAAAATTGAATATTTACTTACTAAAAATATTTTCAAAAATAAAAAAATCTTTCATTTAGTTGTCATATGCCTAGGCATGAAAGAGAATCGAAAAAACAACATTTCAAAAGCCATGGAATAAGAGAAAGAGACATGTGAATAATACTTTTCTAAGATCAATTATGTCAATAAAATAGGATCAAATTTCATTGTTTTGGATCCAAAATCATTATTGATTTTTTTCTTCTATTTTTGCCAATTTTTTTCAATACTCATCCTCTTATATATATATATTTTTTTTTCAAGCTTTCTCTCTTATTATTATTATTATTATTATTATTATTATTATTATTATTATTATTATTATTATTATTATTATTATTATTATTATTATTATTATTATTATTATTATTATTATTATATTACTTTTTTTAAAACTAAAATATAAATGGAGTACATATTATAGCAAGAACTATTTTATATATATATTAAAATTTTAATTAATTATATCACAATTTACATTCTTAAATCTTATTCTATCTTTATTGTAGAATCTTTTTTTTTTTTGCAACTCCACTTATTCTTGAACTATAAGATATGGTAAATATGTTTGGTTCGAATGATAAGGAATGAGTATAAATAAGTGTATGATATGGGCTCAAATTGTTTCACCAAAGTGTTTCCCTTGTAAGGACACACTAGGGTAGGATAATTTAGCCAAAGTGGTTAATCCTATTGCCTTAATCATTTTTTACGAAATAAATTTAGCATTAGCCTTTTTAAACTTAAATAAAAGTTCTAGCAACTTATTAGTATTTATTAAAATCATAGTAATGTTCAAAGGAATTCAAAACATTTTTCACAAGTTCTAGCACATAAAGTTTTCTATCACCAATTTAGCTATTGTGTATGCAAATTTTGAGAAAAAATTTCATAAAGTTACTTCACTTAGAAATAGTGTCAGGACTCTATCAACATCCATTGTCTTTTTTCTTCCTTACATAACATTGTTTAGATAATTTAATCATATTTCTTCACTGCAGATTCTTGCATCATTTTCTTGAAATAATATCATATCACCATGGAAAAATTTCCAATGAGTAATGCTTACCATTCCATTATAAACACAAAACTTTTGATGTCTTATCAACTACCTTGCTTATTTAGCTAATTTAATCCTGAATTTCAAAAAACAAAGAGAGAATATGTGATGGTTTTCTAGCCCATATATTATTCACAACTATATAAGTTAAAAAAACATTATTCTACCTAGAGCAATAATAATCCTACAACATATATATCTTAAAACATGTTAAACTAACAAAGAAAAAGAAAATAAAGATAGGTTATGTTAACACTCTTCCACATCTAATTCTTACATTGTCCTCAATATAAGCACTTGCATATATGGAATATAAAAATACGTAAAAGGGAGTAGAAAACAAATATGGTGGGTTTTCTCCCCCAAAGTGATTGGTTTAACATCTCTAATCCATCATTATCAAAGATCTAGAAGTGTACGATGTCAAATTGTTGAGCTTGTAGTCCACTAAACACATCCTTGCACTTTAGTGGTAGTCTCCTTGAAAGCACAATAAACACTTTCCCTTACACCTATCTCTTTGATATCCTTAAGGTTGTGCTTAGTAATAAAAAGTTCCTTAATGTACTTTTCATATCGAGACACCTGCTTAATATCTTATTTAAGAGGTATGTGGATTTGTTCTTGGAAAAGATCTCCAAAATTTCACTTTCATGATTCTACTTCATTAAACTATCAAACATATTGAAGAAAGATAAAGCGAGGTAATCAATTAAAAGGAAGGTTCAGGTATTACCTTTAGTGTTATATTGTATTTATAGGGGGAAGATGGTCTTTTTATTTTCACTAGTCCCTTCTTTATATATATAATTTGTAGAGACTCTTTGGGCTCTTCTAGTTGTTTACCACTTTCTAAAATAACATTATTGAGGCTATTCTTAGATTTAGCAATAATTTGAGATAATAGCTCGACAAATGCATGTGCCTCCATTCTTTCCTCAATTTCTACTACTTAGTTAACTCGTATCTCAATATTTCTTCTTGTAATTCCAATTCCTATTGAAATTCTAAAGTACGAGCAACTAAAGAATATACTAAGTCCTCAAGAGTTACCTTGAAAAATTGGAGTAGTTTGTTGTATTGAGAATGGAAAGCTAAGTGTGATACTGAAATCAACTACTGGATTTCTATATTAGTAGCTTGGATATTGATGATCTTGCAATCCTATATCATGCTTGATATGGATCATACCTACATCTTAGGCTTTCAAATCCACCTATAGTATTAGAGTGATCACAATTGGTATGTTGCTACTCAAAACATGCTGTATTAATGTGTGTATTTTTCCCATTGACATTCAACACTTCAAGAGAATTAATTTATATGAAATATGAATAAAAAAATAAAATAAAATAAAACTAAAATAAATAAAATTAAACCGAAACCTAAAAATCAAAACAATAAACAAAAGGTAAAAAAATTTAAAGTTAGGAAAAACATGCAATTATTTGTAAAATTGTCAAACCAATCCCTCACAACAGTGCCAAAGTCTTGAACCCTTGAAATTATGTAAGTATATATGATTGTTCACAAGTGAAAAATAATTTTAAGAATAAGGGTTATCATGCCCACGAGGGTTGATATAATTTGTACTCTTAATTACTAGTTTGTTAACAAATTAATTAAAGTTAGCAAGTGAGATGTTTCAACTATTTTTGAAGAAAATAACATAAAAGCAATAAAAAAAAGATGCACAAGAATATTGAGAGATATATAGGCCTATTTGCACCACTAGCCTTAAATATAATTGATTTTGTCATAAATGAATTCTTAATCATATTAGATTTAATTCATTCATTACATTATTATATAAAAAGATGACAATTAAATTAAAAAAAATAAAATCATCATTTAACATTTAACTTAGGAATTCAACCATACTTATGATAGTAGCTATAATATACCACTTTAATTAAGAATATTAGCGATTACATACTAATATCTTAGACTAGATGTAAACATATTCATGTGATAAACTAGTTAATCATTCTAATTTATACATGCATAGATTTAGCATTTAAACTTAGAATTGAATGTATCAATAATTTAAGAATTAAAACTAAAATAATTCATGATGTTAAATTAATTAAATCATAGTCTAATGTTTAGAAATTAACCACAATCACAACGAATATTTAACTAGACAAAATTAATCAAATCCATAAAAATAACTAAATATTTTATCATATAGAATAATAGGGTATAGAAAAAATATAATTTTATTAAATTATTGGAGTTAAAGGAACAAAATATCAATCTTTATTTGTTCATGAATAACTTTTCATAGATCTTGAAATATTACACGAACTAAAAAAAATTCAAATTTTTTTTCTCAAATTTTAATGTAATTTTAATTATAATATTCGTATCGAATGTTATTTGGTTATTTATTTTTAAAAAAATAGCTTTTTTATAGTGAGATTAGGATCAGTACTACGAGAAAATCATGTTGGTGGCGAACAAAAGATGAACTAGTAGGGACATGTGTTGCTACTTAAATCTCATGCATAGAGAATTAACACTATCTTAAATGCCCCTAAAGTTTGGTATATCTTCAATTATGCCCATGAGGTTTATAAAATACCAAAAATGCCCTTATATTTTAATGGTGATAATTTTTCATCTATTACCATTTAGATTACTATTCTTAGGATTTGATACCAATTTCTATGATCGATACAATTTTTAATCGAGAGTTGATATTGACCTAGTTGATGGTGTTTGTATATTTATTGAAGATAATAATTTGTCTACAAAACTTATAATTTTCTTGTAAAAGTCTAATTTTCTTCTATATTCATTACAATTGCATAGTATATTATGTTCTTCATTATGTTGGTTACTTAATTCTAATCCTAAATCTATTAATTATCTTTTAAAATTAAAAATTACTCTTTCATTTGTTAAATCTAATAATTCTAATTTATGTACTAATAATTCGATGTTCATAGAGTATTATCTTGATAAATCATATGTGTTGAATGTATATTATTTTTTCCTATTCGTAATATAAAAGCATATTTTTCTTGTGTACATACAGCGTATTTATAATCTTCAAAGAAGTAATATCCAAACATTAAGTTATTGAATTCCTCTTCCCCTATTCTCACATATTTTTGACTAAAATAGTCTTTTAATGTCCTTGAAACAGGATGGTCTATGATGCTTATAATATCTTTAATATAATCTGTATAAATATCTAATAAGGTGTTAAATCTTTTAAAATTTTCAAGATAGGTTTTATAATCTTCATCTTTAAAATATTCATTTAAATGATAGAGATAACCTTTATCAAATGTTTCTAATAGAATTAGATTTTTATCTTTAATTTCCATTGGAATTATTAGTTGTTTTTTTCTAAAAACAATTTCCATTTTTCTGTTTTAGCAATATTATGTCTTCTTGTAAGTAAATATTTAAACATTCAAAATTCTTAATTGGCTTAAATTTATAATTATTATACCTGAATTTGATAGGTGCACCATGGTCTTCCCTTCTGTTCGTCTTCTTTTGTTACACCTGTTATGCCTCAGCTTTGCTTAAACCTCAACACTCTCCTAGCAATGGTAATCCTTCTGCATCCGTACATAAATGGTGTCCAAAATTTGACTTACTAGAAAAGAGTAACTGAACTCCATTTTATTCATAGAATAATAATTATTAAAACTTAATGCCAACTAAGAACCTTGAAAGGGATGCTTAGTCTCTCATAATTATTAGGTATAACATTATTGGTTTTGAGATTTCTAGATAGAGAGGTTTTCTATGCTAGAGCGTTTCAGAGTAGAGAGCTTTGTATTTCTGTGTATTCATGTGTGTTTCTTTGAAATGATAATAAAGGTTCTTTTTATAGAACAAGGAATCCTTGTCTACAAGACTAAAATTTTTGTTTTACCCTTGTTTTAATAATTCATATGCTTTTCTTCTTTAAAGGATAACTATTACTTTTTTGCTTGGCACATACTATCGACTAAGATGTGGGATCTACATCTTTACTTCTTTTGTAGTCTTTTGCCTACAGTTTCTTTTCTTATTTTCCTTTGTCATTTTCTACCAACGGTTCCTTTGATGATGTTGATGATGACACATCTTCATCTTCTCAGTCTTTGATGTAGAGAATGCATTTGTGGTCTTTGGTGGCTTTTCTAGCATAGAATCATAATACCTTTCTTGTTCCTTGACCAATTTCTAGGTTCTTGTAATTAAATTTGGTTTCATATTTGGTGATTTTTTCACCATCTTCTTTTGACAGAGCCATGTTACTATGGGAAATGATGATGACTTTACTAGTTGAATAATTTACTTTAATCTCAGTAGAATTGTTAATCTTCCTCATTTCATAGTAAATTTGGCTTAGCATTTGACCTCTTAATACACAGAGTTCTTCTGTGTTGAATTCCTTTTCTAGAAGTGCCCTTGGTTTGGGAACTTCTCTGTTTGTGTTGGAAATCCCTATCTTGATGAAGTGGTAGGGACTAATACTTCCTTTCTCATTCCAGTCCATTAATGAACTGAAAAATCTAAGATAAACATGTTTATCACCTGCTTTAATTTTTCTTCTGAAATTCTTGATTGCTTTTTTAAAATTTTCTAGGAAATAATTTAACTCACTTAAATTAATTCCTAGATATATATTTTCTATTATTCGTGCATGAAATTCTTTATACATAAATAATGGATCAACTTCTTCCAATATATTGAATTTGCTTCCTGTAGGAAATTCCTTATTTGTAGTATAGAATTTCATATCTTCAATATGTTCTTGGGTAGATTTTCTAGCCAAATTATAGAGACTCAACCATTGTGATTTGATGAGGTTTCTATATTGGTTCTTTTCGTCTTTAATGATTGGAATAGTTCTAGGAGATGTCTCCCTGAATAGTACTAAATGCTTTATTTTTGATGTCTCTAGAGGAGATGTTTCTCTAAATAGCACTGGAGGCCTTGCTATCTTTATAAGATTTTTCAATCTACTTAGAGCTACTGGTTGTTGTTGTAGTGTTGTAGACTAATTTATTATTATCTCCTCTAGAGTTATTAGTTTTGGTGTTTTGTAGTTAGCATAACTACCTTCAGCTTCTATTTTATTGGTGAAGGCTCTATGAGTTACTCCACTAATTCCTACAATAGATTTGCTAGCTTCTGCCAAGTTATTCTAAATTCCTAGTTTTGGGCCATTATAGACCGCATAAACTTTTTTCTGTTCTTTTTCTGTCTCATCTACCCAATTGAGCTTTGTGGTTTCAGAAGCTTTTTGTAAATTGTTCCTTTTTTAATGGAGATTCCTTGTTTGAGCTTCTGGTCTCTAGAGGTTTTTTTGAACAATTAATTTCTTCCTATTTCTTTCTTGTCTCAATAAGAGATTTCTCGAGTTATAACAACTCAAGTTGTTCCTGTAGGATTTTTATCTTGATTTTGATATCGAGATGTTCCATTCTTGAAAGTATAAAAATAGTTAGAGGTGCTAATTTTCTGGTAAGGGTATCAGTTAAACTATTTTTATGGCCTAGAAGATGTTCAATATCAAAATTATAATGGTTGAACCACTGTTGCTATCTAACTAATCTTGGTTGTTTATAATCACCTGTAATATTAGTTCTTAAGAAATAACCAAAATTCTTGTTATCTGTTCTAACAATGAATCTGGAGCTTATAACTTATATTGCAAATTTCTTAATAGCCTTTTTAACAGCTAAATATTCTTTTTCATTACTATGATAATTTAATTTTGAACCTTGAAAAGATCTTGATGTATATCTACAAAGATATTCATCTTTGTCATCTACTCTTGCTCTAAGAACTGCTATTTCAATTATCATCTTATCATCTAGTCCTAGATGGTATAAATTTGGTAAATATTTTTACCTTTTCTTTTACTCTATCCATATATAGAGTATCTTCTTCTGTCCATTTCCAAATATGATCTTTTTTCAATTTTGCTTGTAATGGTTTTCTCATTTATGCAAGTTTCTTTATATATGCTTATGCATATGTTAAACATCCTAAAAATCTTTGTAATTGGTTTTTATCTTTTAATTCACTAGGAAAACCTTGAATATTATTTAGTATATGGAGTTGTAAATTATGTTTTCCATCTTCAATTTCCAACTCTGAGTATTTAATCTTTTGTTGAGAAAGTACTGCTTTCGTTTCAGAGTACAATACCTTCTCTTATACATTATTGTAGAATATTGATAATATTCAAATAATATTTATTTAATTCATTACTGAAAACCAAAATATCATTTATGTAAACATAGAAAATGTAATGTAATTTCTTGAAAATGTTATTCATATATCTTTGAAAAATACCTAGAGCTTGTTTTAATCCAAATGGTATAACTTTCCATTGGAATTGTCCTTGGGGGGTAGCTAAATGCCATTAATTTTTGGGATTCTTTATCCAATCTTATTTGCCAAAATCTGCTTTTGTAATCAAAACTCGAGAAGTATTTCTTTCCTTCTATTAATGATAGTATTTCTTCCTTTTTTGGAATGAAGTATCCATCGTCAATGGTTTCGTTATTCAATGCCTTAAAGTTTATTACTATTCTCTTCTTTTCTCAGCTTCTTTTTCAACTAAGAATATTGGACTATAGTGAGGTGAATTACTTGGTATTATAATTTTTAATTCCAAAAGTTCTTAAATTTTTTTTCCAAATCCAATCCTATATTCTGAAGTATAAATCATTGGTTTTACTCTTATGATCTTGTTAGGATCTTTTAATTTTACGTTGACTATTGTTTTAGATTTATTTATTTTTGAATCCAAAGGATTTTTTGAACTGATTGTTTTTATTAGTTTTCTAATGCCTGTTAAGGCTTTGTCTTCTTGTATTTCATTAAGAAAAGAGTTTTGTTTCTCTTCTATATCTAATGAAATATTTTCTAAATAAGGTTTTTGCTGGTATTCTATCTCACCATGTTTTCGCTTTTTATGTTGTTGCATAAAAGTTGGGTTTGAGACAGTTAAAGTTTTTCTTATTTTGGAGACATACATGTTTCCTATTGATATATGGTAGGAATGTTAAAGTTTTCTCCTCCTATCATTATATCAGTATCTTTTAATATCTTATTAAGTTTTATTGTAGTATTATTAGCGATTCTTACAATTAAATCTTTTGACACTTGTTTTCAATTGTATGCTAGAAATACATATCTATTGGCTACACACATATTAGATCCTATATCTATACATGCATGTAAATGATAAGTGTTATAGCCTTTAAATTTAGTCCTGCTTTAATGTAAGTACTATTTGGATTAGTAATACTATACAAATCATTCATCTTTTGATGAAGAATATCCATAATTTGAGTGTTTATATTTTGAATCAGTTATTTCTTTCTCATTTTCTTCCAATAGATAGATACTATAAGTATCATCTATATCAGATTCCTCGATTGGCTCTACTTCCATTTTGAAAGCTTCTTCTAAGATTTTTGCTTTTTGTGTAAATTCCTTTTTATGTTGAAGTATGCTTGGACATTCGTTAGCATAATGTCCTTCTTCATTACATATCCAACATTTGTATTTTTTTCTTTCCTGAAGGGCAATAATTCCTTTTTTCAGAAGGTTTGTAATTCTTTCTTCTAAAATATCTTTTCTTGTAGTTTTCTCTATTAAATCTCTTTTTTATATTTTTGGAATTTTTTTTCTAAATTTATATATTTTAAATATTTTATATTTATATTTTTGTGTATAAGATTTTATATTACATCCATATTTCCTTGGTATTCTAAAATCTCTTGTTTCACAATAGATTTTATCATTTCCTCTTATTTGTTTATATTAATTTATTTCTTGGCATTTAATAATGATCCAATCTTTAAGGCTTCTTATTCTTCCTCTTAGAGTATCTGGTATAATTTCTCTATTCCTTTGTTCCCAATTTTCTATTAAGGTTTTATATAGTGTTCTAGGTAATTTTTGAAAAAAACATTTCTTTATAAGTTGTTTGCATAAAGGGTGATAATTTGTGGTAATACATTTCATATTCACAAATAAAAGAATCTATGTAACACATGTTACAAATTTCCATATTTGTTAGATGCCATTTAGCTTCATTGATTTCATTTTCGCTGGATTCAGCGATAGTCCTTCCTTTATCTTTTCCAATAATTCTTTGTATATTTCATTTATTACTGTATGCAAGTATTCTCTTCCTGTGGAAGCATTTCCTTGCATTAACAAATGTTATTGATCCATTAAGTTTGGAAACCAAACTTTAACATTTTTTGTCATTTTATGTGCTATAAGCATTCTGTAGGTTGAAGGATTTGTTTGGGTAGTTTGAGAAGTTTGTATGAGCACACTCATTCCACTAGCCCATTCATCTTAGGCTTTTTTCCTATCTCTTATACAATCTAAATCTAGAAGTTTAGATTTATAATTATCATGAAATTTGAACTCTAGTGGAATACTACCTCTAGTTCCCCAATGCAACCCTTCCTTAATTTTAGGTGGTTGTCTTCTTTTATACGTAGTATCAAGTTGTTTTCATCTTTGCCTATTTCTTTCTCCTCTATGTAGGTCAGATATTCCTTCTTGGTAAGGGATTGGTAATGAAATTGGTTTCATATGATCTTTTGAGGTCATATTTTCTGGTTCAGAATCAGTTTCACTGATTATTGTCATATCATCCTCTTCTTTGTTAGTACAAAGTTTTTCATTATAATGTTCGTATATTTCTTCATTGGTTAATGCCAACAAACTGACCAATGTTTCTATATCTCTATTTTTAGGATCCATGAATTTTCTTTCTAATTCTTTTCTATATTCCATTAAATTAGAATTATCTCTTTATTCTTAGATTGTTCCTCATTTTTAGGAATTAGGGAATCTGATCTCCTTGGTGGTTCTTCTTTTAATCCTTCTAAGGGATCATATTTATAACCTATTATTTTATTATTCATATGTATATTGTATACATCTTTTCTTAGTTCTGAAAATTCCTTGTTCATATCTTGTTGTAATTTATTATAATCACATTCCTTTATTTCCTTTAGTAATTCTTTTTGTATATTTATTATTTCTTGTAAATATTTTTGTGTTTGATTCTTGGACTAAATCCATTTCCTCTATTAATAATTATATAGTTTCAAATAATGTTGCTTGATTTTTTGCTACACCTACTAGGCTTCCATTTACTTCTAAATGCATATTTTTTATTTTATATTTAAACATTATTTTTCCCTAATATGCAATCATGAACTAATGCCTTCATTATTTTAACTTCATTTTCTAGTTTTTTAACTTCTTCTTGGTTAGAAGTTTCTCCTTCATGGTTTATAAAAATAAATCTTGGTATACTATTAGTTTTAACAACATTACTAATTCTTTTTGTAATTAAGGGTTTTTCTTTAATATCTAATTTCTATGCTTCTGGTATTTCAAAATCTGTTAGTATTTCTGGTTTTATTTATTTTTCAAGTTCCTTAAAAGTTTTATCTATTTCTATAAATTCATTTTTTCTATATATTGAACTATTATGACTATTTGTTAGAGAATATGCTACTAGATAGTGTATTGAAAATGAATGATTTCCTTCTTTCATTAAATCTCCTCTTTCAAATTCATAAGCTAGACTTAATACTTGATTTAAATTTTTATCATGTATATTTATAACAAATCTAGGATATGTTGTAAATTTTAACTTTTGGTATCCTAAATTGCCATAGATCATTCCTAATAAGGCATCCTACCTATTTATTATTCTATTATCTAATAATATAATTTTTATTGGTGTATCTATTCCTTCTCTAAAATGAGCTTTTATTAATATTTGAATTCCTCCTAAATGGATGTATCCAATTTTTTTTCTTTATCTTTATGAAGAATTTTTGATAGCTTGTTTAATATAGTTTTTTTTATCAATTAATGGTATATTATATCTTCTTTTTGCATCTGTAATCTTAATACTCATTTCTTTACTACTTATGCCGTAATATATTATATTTTTTCTAGGGAATAATTTTCTTAATAAAAATGATGGGTATTTAAATTCATCTCCTTCTTTAAGATTTAACCTTGCTTTTTGAATTTCTTTGAATTTCTTTTTACTTATTACCATTTCTTATGAAAAACATTCTGAAATGTCTTCTGTTTCTATGTCTATTATTTCTTGGTTTGTTTTTTCTTTTTCCATTTTATTTTATTTAATTTATATATAAACCTTAGGGGTATTTTTGATAACTTCTAGATTTAACCTCCGTTATGTTTTCATGGATATTTTTAAATTTTATGAAATCTTGGGGGTATTTTTGATCTTTTTCCCATAGAGAATAATAATGATAAGACACCACGCCGAAGAAAGAGAGCTCAAAGAATTTGGTGGTTTTTGATTTGGGTTGATAAGTACATTTTCGTTCATTTCATAGAAACAATTTCAAGAGACATAATTAAAATTTTAAAAAATCTTAAAAAAATTAAAAAGTTTATATTTTTTAATAAATATAAAATAGATAATTTTAACTAATTATGTAATAAAATATATATAAATGTAAAGAGATTGATATATAAATATATGTATAAAATAACACCTAAGTACTAGTCATGCAAGAAAGGGTTGATGATGAAGAATTTTGTGAAGAATTCAAAAAGATTTTGATAGATGATGAAAAAACTATTATGGGATTGTTCTATAAGGTTTACTATGCTATCGATATTAATAACATTGTATACTATAAAGGCTAAGTTCTAACTATATGATAAAACATTTAAGGAATTTATGAGTATGGTTGGTGAAATGTTATCTAATAACCATTGGCTTCCTCATTCCATATAAGAGATGAAAAAGTTATTAAATGAGCTAAGACTGGGATGTGAGAAAATACATGCTTGTGCGAACAATTGTATACTTTATAGGAAAGAGTATGTGAATGTAAGTGTGTGTCCACTATGTAAGGAATCCATGTGGAAGGATTCTAAGGTAGGAAATGATGAGGAAAGAAAAAAAACCTAGCTAACGTGTTGTATTTTCCAGGTATTCCATGATTTTGATGGATGTATCAAAGCACACAAACATCAAAGAATTAAATGTTGCATGCTTCACAACAACTAGTGGATGGAAAAAAGAAACATTCATCACATGTTTGTTCTTGGAACCTAGTTAACGAAACTTGGTTAGAGTTTGTATCTTATCCAAGAAATCTTAAACTACCACTTGTAGGTGACAAATTTAATCCATGAATTTCATTAAGCAATAAGTAAAGTTGTTGGCCAGTTTATATTGTCTAATTACTATCTTTCACCATGAATATGCATGAAAATGAAGTTCATAATGTTAACTTTGTTGATATTGTGCTATAAACAACCTAGAAATGACATTGTTGTGTATTTGGAGCCTTTAATTGAAGATTTAAAAACTTTAAGAAATGAGGGAATTGAAGTGTTTGATGTATACTATCGAGAAAAATTAATAATGAGTGCAATCCAAATATGAAATATAAATGATTTTTCAATTTATGGAAATTTGTCTGGTGATGTTATTAAGAAAACAACTTTGTTGTCCAATTTATAGCAAGAACACAATTTCAAATTCATTAATACATTCTCATAAATGTGTTATAGGTATCATCATAATTTCCTTTCTTGATTATCCTTATAAAAATCAATGGAGATATTTTGATAGGATAATATAACTTTACTTAGCTCCATTATCACCAAAAAGTAATAAGATTTTGAAAGAAGTTGAAGGAATAACTGTTTCTCTTGTTAAATCAAAAGAACAAATAAAGTTAAATGATACCTCAAGTTGTTGGAAAAATACATCAATATTTTTTTTTGTTAGACTACTAGATAAGGCACATTATAGTTTTCATTCACTTTGAGAAAATATGTGTGATAGCATTTTAGGGACCTTGTTAAATATTTATGGAAAAAGGAAAGTTGGATTAAGTGCTCGATTGGACTTACAAGAAAGGAGATTAGGTCTAGAGTTGCATTCTTTAGTTGGTAAATGAAGCACTTTTCTTTCTTCTACATGTTTCACTTTAATTAGTAAGAGAAGAAGCAATATTTTAAGAAATTATCCAAAGTTAAAATTCCTTCAAAATATTCCTCTAATATACGATTATTGGTTTTTGTAAAATGTGGAAAGTTGAGTGCAATAAAGTCTCATAATTGTCATCTTTGATGCAATTTAATTTGTTGCATATTGCTTAAAGATGTCGAGAATGATGTTATAGATATGTATACCTTCTTTAATGATATTTGAAAAAAGTATGCACGTGTGAATAAACTAAAAGATATCCAAAGAAAAGTTGTACTTACCCTATGTAATTTTGAGAAGAACTTTCCACCATCATTTTTTGATATGATAAACCTCGTGGTGCATCTTACAAAGGAGTTGGAGTTATATGGGCCAATGTATTTATGGTCAATATATCCATTTGAGAGGAATATGAAAGTGTTTACGAGTTATATTTGTAATCGTAATCATCCAACATGATAAATAGTAGAGTATTGTTGTGGAAGAAGCAATAGAACTTTATTGAAGATTTTACATAGAATTGAAGTTGATTGGTCTTTCAGTTGATCACCATCAATCAAGTTGTGAAGTTGTATTTAGGATGTTGTATAAATATGGATGTGTTGATATCATTTATCATATCATGTAAGAGCAAGCACATATGTATGTTGTAAACAACATAGAAGAAGTTCAACCTTAATTTGAGCAAGTCATCTTTTAGTATTTTTTTAAAATGACAATCTTCAATATGCTTAGGTCAATATTCTTATCAACCATATATTGTTATTCTATTATAGGAAACATATGAAACATCTTCGTGATACCAATCACTCTAAGAGAGAAAAATGGATATTAACTGAGCATAATCACACCTTCATCTATTGACCTCGTGCTAATACAATTTAATGATATTGAGTGTGGATTTTATATGATATTATATATGAGGAATGTTATATACAATGCAAGTCAATATCACCAAGAACTTGTAAGAGTTAGGAAGTTTATTTGATTCTTTGAATGCCTTAGGTAATTATGATTATGTCATGACTTGAGCATGCAAATTTGTTTGCCATTGGTACGAACTTATGTAACTAATTTGTATTGAGTTATATTTGTTTAGATAACCAAGCTAAGGAGATGCAATTAATGTGAGATGAGTGAATGACTGTCATGTGGATAATACCTTCTTTATGGTATTTATAGGGTCAACATAGTACCTATGTCATTATATAATAGGTTACCACTTGCATTCATGTGGTTGCTTGACACCAAACTTAATGGGTCATGTTGCGCATTGAGCGACAATAGTAGGTTCTGGGCTACTATCCAAACATCAAGTCTCCACACTATTTTAGCTTAATTAGTCCATTAAATGGAAGAGTATATTGATCTCTAGTTCAATCTTAAAGATGGAAAACATCTATAAGTTACATTATTGTTATATAAAGATGCTTTGGTCCAACCTGGAGGACATCTAAGAGCGCAAAAATATTTTTACCATTATTACAATTTTAACAATTTTTAATGTTGCATCGAAGTGAAATACATGAATTTTCATCTTTGAAATTGTTTTATTTTAAATTTACCTCTAGAGCCAATTACCAAAAAAAATCTTTTAAGGCTAGAGAAGAGTTTTACCATCCTATATATATTGTTTCTAAAGTTTGCCTTTCACATATTTTCTAGAGAATTTCAATGATTTTCTTGGTTATTAATTTCACCATATAAGGTAATTTAATTTATTTGGAGGTTTCACTATCTTCTCTTCATTTCAACTCTTTGGTGTTTCTAACCATAACCTTCAATATTTTGATATCAGATTGATTCTAATTTATTTTACACTTTTTTACCTTCACCTTCAACCCTTTTCCTTTTTGCATGTTTTTTTTTCTTTTAGCTTGTAGTATCAATGTCTCTTAAAGAGAAGTTTGATGCCAAACAAAGGTGCCTAAAAGGGGTTGAAATCCAACTTCATAAAATGTTTACCAATTTTACTTCATAAAATAAAAATGACAGGAATTCTAGTCCTTCATTTTTTTCCTTAGGACTTCACTTTGATATAAAGAGGGAAGGCTCTTCATTACATCTTTAATATAGGGCATTACTCTAAGAAACTAGTTAGCAACCATCAACAAGTGACTTGAATAAGTCTTATATTATGCAAACTCCCCCTAAACATGTGCAACATTCCCCCTAATTTTATGCATAGTAAGCAACAAATTGCAAACTATAGTCACCATCCTATGCAGCAAATGCAATGAACAAAAAAATATAAAGTGTCCACACTTCTTCCTCTTTTTGATATTGAAAGTTAAACCAAGCACATACACATGTTAGCAACATAGATGTAGGTGATAAGTCATATAGACATGCATACAACCTTAATATCCATGGAAAACAAACAAACAACAATGCAAAGGTAACATGAAGCCCTACATCTCTATGTGTTGTAGAAAGACATGAGAGACTTTTTAATGTGCTCACAACACATCAATAGGATGGGCGGTCAAACACTAATGCAATATAAATATGTAAGCAATTTTGTAAGACAAAGTTGACTAGGAGTCAAATTATCTTTCAAGTTGACACACTCCTAGTGGCTCAACCATCTTTCCCCAACGACACTTGGGTAGATTTGATCCTGTATCTTGATGCATAAAAACTTGATAGACAAATTTTTTATTTATAAAAACTTACAAGTGCATAAATCACTTAAAGTAGTAAGTATACTCTCAAGATCGTCTCATAAGGAATTACGGTAGCTTTAAAAAGTTAAATTATTTTCTAATTTAGTTAAGAACAAAAAGTCCTAAATACTCTAAAAATTTATTGGTTTATGAAATAGAATGGTAAAATTAATTTAATATCTTAATGAAAGAAAGTATATTAAAGTAGTAAATTAAAATACATAAGCTAAACGATAACCGAACCTAAGATGATGGATGAGGAAAATATATAAATCGAGCTTCTCAATTAATTAATAACTTTCATGGTTGGGCTTCAAATTAATTATTTGATAAACCTAGATTAAATATCAACTAAAGATATTTTTAACTATAAAATTTAATCTCATTTAATCAATAACTTTATTAGTCACACTTGAAATTGATAAATGAAATTAAATTAAACTCTTGTTCACTTATGCACAATTAAACACATAATTTTTCTAATGCCTAATTCTAAAATATTTTCTTTAATCATAAATCAAGATTTGGTTTATTATTAATTTATAATCAAAGATTTCAAGAACATGAACAAGAAATAAAAAATTTGTATCTATTCCAATGTTTGGAAGCCAAATAACTAAAACTCCATATTACAGATTTAGCCAATCATAGTTAAATTAACAAAAGTTAATTCGATTATAAAAGAATTATAATACAATAAGAGATAAGAAAATAAAATAATTAAAAATACCCATTTTTGTTGAAAATGATTTCATATCTCTGAACAAGTTGTCATTGGTTTCTCCAAATCCTTAAATAATTTTCACACTTGAAAGGCTCCCTTTCGATATTTATATATGGTGGTGAAATGTATTTGAAAATTTGATATACAAATTAAACTAACCTATAACTAAGTATTCTCTATAAAATAAAATCTAATCAAAACCTAGAGGCTAAGTGCTTATTTGTAAGAAAATATATGGGTACGGAGGGCTTCAGGATGTTTCAATGAAGGCACCTTGTAGCACAAGGTTTGTTCAACTTCGTAGAATTGCAATCCAAGAGGGTTGCACTACAGTACCATTTATTCCATACCATGGTACACATTACTCAATATGCCTAGTAAAATCCATACCAAATAGTGTGCTCCAAGGCACACTATAATCCTCTCTACAATATACTTTACTTATCTTCAAATTTCCTTGGACACCTTACAAATTGGTTTCTTCTTAATGTAAGGCTTATATGCCTTATTTTTTTAAAATCCAATGGTGTAAATCAAGTGCTTCGAGTGGTGTTTTCATGTGTTGACAAGTTAATACATTTTAAAGCTAAAAGCACTTGAAATATAGCAAAACATACACATAATTTTGAACATATATATTTGCATAAATAATAATATAAACATTATATAATCAAATCTACTTGTCATAATTAAACACAACAAAATCACGAAATATTAGTGCTTTTCATGCACTTAGTGTAAGGTTTATGTAGGTATTGGCTATATTTGTGAACAAAACATACAATTGTAATTTTAGTTTTTAGATATGTCTTAGAAGAATATTTTTCAAGTGAAATAAACTATCGAGTCTCAATAATCACATCTTAGGTATATATATGTTCCCATAGACATTAGATTGCATATTAGACATATAGGAATAATATGAAAATAGGCTACTCGATCGATCCAGTAGTAAATAAATCAATCAAGCTATAATACCTATTAAATTAATTATTTATATGACTAGATCAATCAAGGAATTAATACTTGATCAATTGAACACTATATCGATTGAGATTAATGACTAGATTGATCCATGTTTTTGAAAATTAATTAATTGTACACTGAATCGATCGAAAGGATATTCAATCGAGTGGATATTTGATCAATCAAACTATCTACTCTATCGATCAAGCACTTGATTAGATTGATCAAGCAATTAGGGCTTTGATTTTAAAACCTATTTCTAATAAGAATTAGATTGAATTTTTACTATATTGTCCTTATTCCTTTAAACTCATTTAACTAATTATATGAACAAGATGATAATTTTTCTTTAACCTCAAGTGCTTCAAAATATTCTATAAATATAAACTTAAGCACACAATTGAAACTAACCACATAAGAGCTTAATTATGCTTATTATCTTCATCTTTTATTCTTTCTCTTGTCTTGCTAAAAGTTTTCAAGTAGGCTTTTTTATTAAGTTAATTTATCAAACATTTGTGGTTGTGTTTGATGATTAATAAGCCTACAATAATAATTGTGTTGTTGTACTTTTAACTGATTATTCTAATGTTGCTAGTTGTTTTCAATTTATTTGATATATTGTTTAAATCAACTATTTAAGATTCTTCATTATTGAATCTACCCTAGGACACAAACTTTCACTTATATTTATGTGTTAACTTTTTAGGTGATAACAGTGCAGATTCAAACACCTTTCTTGTAGAGACTTTGATGAAAGTAATGACATGTAAGTAGGTTACTCGGGAGCATTACTTTGGTGGTAGTTTGAGACCTAGCCTTGTAGTTGGATTCTTATTTTTAATAGTGAATAATTAGGTGGTTCAATGGACCAATGGTTTTCCTTTTAGGTCATTAGTGTAGCCTACATTATTTTCACCTAAAACTCTTATGTATTGATTTTATATTTTTTATTATTTTATTTACTCGTGATTACATGTCCGACCACTCTACTAATTTTTAATTTATCATACTCTTTTTGATATTCCATTAATTAAATTATTAGATCCATAACTAAATAAACGAACTCTCATTTGGTATCAGAAAAGGTAACTAGATATGCTTAGTATGCCTAGGACCTTGTTATGGATTATTTTATTAAGGGTGATAGCTTAGATATTGAGGAAATTAAATCCTCTTTTCTTTCCGAATATAATGTTAAAAGTTTTTAAGAATTATTCTATAAAATTTCTAGAGTCATAAAAAGGAATACTAGTTTAAAGGTAAAAAAAATAAAAGATTTAAATGAACAAGTTGAGACACATATATGCTTTTCAAATAAATTAATGGAAGAAAAAAATATCTTGCAAGAAAAAAATAATGCTTTGAATTTGAGTCTTGCATTAAAGAAGAAAATAACAAGTTTGGTGCACATAAATTAAAATTGGTGCTAAAGCCTCAAGAATCAAATGAAGTTATAAAGAAATTAACAATTGGAGTAGAAAGATTGAAAAAGTTCTTGACCATAGAAAAATATTTGGAGATAAGAAAGGGCAAGACTATGTAAATAAGGATTATATTCCATTGTCTTCAAAAATAACTAAGATTATAAAACCCTCCAACCTTTCTTCCTCATAAGATACAAATACAGTTTCAACATCAAAAAATACTATGGTAAGGCTTTCTAACCCTACTCTTAATGTAATTCCTTATACATAAAGAATAGTTGCACCAGTGATTGGAAAATATGTTAAGTTGGTTCCTGTTTGTCATCATTGTGATAGGGCAAAGTATGATTTTTGAGAAATGCTTCTAAATGTAGTAATTCTTTCCATGCTTCGTATAGTAGAACTTATAACCATAATCCATCTATGTAAGTTGCATCATATTCTAGGATGAATAGAAATTATATTAACATATTCAAAAATTCTTCTAGAAAGCATAAATTTATTGGCTCAAAAAGGCATGTAAAATTCAACACTTGCAACTTTAGGACTAATTACCATCATCCTATCATGCATTCTACATTTTAATTTAGGATGAATGGGAAATCTAAAAGTAAGTCCAAGAATATGCTTATGATAACTAAGGTAGTTAATTTCTAATCCAAAGATATTGAGAAACTAAAATTCAAGAAAGTATGAGTTATGAAAGATTGTCTCATTTTAGTCACCTAACTATCATTTATTGTTCACCTAGATACTTTGATTGAGTGATTAATTAACCTTAGGTGTGCATCTTTGGTTTATTTGTTATTTGTTATTTTTATTTTAATTGATGCTTCTTTAGTTTTAAAAAATAAAAAATAAAAAAGGAGGAAAGTTTACATGCTTTAGCATTGACATGATTATTACATACTACATTTATATTTATTTTGAATGGTTATACATTATACAAATAGATATTTTGACTTGTGTGTTTACATATTTTTCACATTTGATAATCGATGTTGACTTAAACCTCCTCACACACTCACTAGACTCATAAGTATGTTATGCTTGAAGTTTATAATTAACTATGTGATATTTTAGGACATGAGATATCCTTGACTATGAAAATTATGGTTGAAAAGGGTTACCTCAGAATTGGTGTGAAACTTATCATACTAGGTATACTGACTTATGCATATTTCCTTAATAATAATAATAATAAAGGAAAGAATAAAAATATAAATACTTTTGTATGCACAAAAAGAAAGAGCCATAATTGATCATACAAAAAGAAACTAAGTAACTAATCTATAAACAAAATTAATATCAGAGGGAAATACAAAAAAAATATTAAAGTTATCTCTTGGTAAGTAATTTTATTTTATACAAGTATGAATTCAACTGTAATTTTGTATGATATGTGATACTCCTTCTAAATCATTCATAATTGATCATAAATAAACAAATTGACATTCTATTGTAGTTCCAACACATATTTTACTTTTGATGATTGTTTATATATCACCATATATGTTAGTATGTTTATGTGTCTTGTCTACATATGTTTATGTTGTTAATAGATAGTCACACTTCAAAAAAAAATTAATTTAATCATTTTTGTGTACTGTTATAGTCTTGTTATGCTAAGTCTTTTGCCCTCAATTCAAAAAAATATTTTATATATATATCAAATTTTCTAAATTTTGTTTTATTTAATTTTGTTTAGAGGAGTAGTGGAACTTAGGAGGAGTTTATTCAGTTTTGCGAAACATTATTTTTAGCTCTCTATTTTGATTACTCTAAGCTTTTTAGAATATATAATCCTCTTTTCTGTCATCAAATACACTACTTGTTTGCTATATCTATTTTCATTGCTTCTTGATTATATTCTTTATTCATATGACAAAAAAAGGGAGAAAAAATTGGAACATTAATTGAAAAATCTATAAAAAGAGGAGAGCTAATTTAGGGGGAGAATTACTTTGAGAGTTTAACTTGAAAAAGAATTTTTTGGATATTTAACATAAGGGAAATTATTTTTAATTTCTATCATTTGTTTAATCCTCTTTTAATCATTCTTTGTTTTTCTATTATTAGATACATTGAACTATTATGAACAATGAGTCCTTCGGGACAAGTTTCTTACTTATTAGTGTTTTTGTTTTCCAGTGCAAACATGAGCTTTCAAGATTCAAGTGAAGATGGTTCTATGGGTAATAGGATAGTAGCATTATGTAAAACTTTAATTTTCCTATAAGCATTATGTATTGAGAGAGGTTTTGTCAAATGAATATGCCAAAGGGGGAGAATGTTGGCAATATTTATGAATAAAAAAAATAATGGTATTTTTAGTTTCTATGTGTGTCTTAGAAGAATATTTTTCAAGCCAAAGAAACTATCGAGCCTCAAATATTACAACTTCAGTATATCTCCATTGTCGTGTATGTTAGATTGCATATTAGACACATAGGAATAATATGAAAATAGGCTACTTGATCGATCAAGTAGTGATTAGATCAATCGAGTTATATTACCTATTGAATTAATTGTTTATATGACTACATCGATCAAAAAATTAGTACTCTATCGATTGGGCACTAGATCGATCAAGATTAATGATTAGATTGATCGAGTATTTGATTAGATCAATCTACAACCAGGGATTCGATCTCAGAAAATATTTCTAATATGAATGGGATTGAATTTTTAAGATATTATCCTTATTCCTTAAAACTAATTTAAATGATTTTATGAACAAGATGGCAGTTTTACTTTAACCTAATATGCTTCAAAATATTTTATAAATATAAACCTAAGTATACAATTGAAACTAACCACACAAGAGGTTAATTGTGCTTATTCTCTTCATATTTTATCCTTTCTCTTATCTTGCTAAAAGTTTCAAGTACGATTTTCATTAAGTTAATTTATCAAACAATTGTAGTTTGTGTTTGATGGATTAATAAGCCTACAATAATATTTTTATTATTGTACTTTTATCTAATTTTTCTAGTGTTGCTAGTTGTTTTCAATTTATTTGATATATTATTTAAATCAATTAGTTAGGTTTGTTCATTATTGAATCTACTCTAAGATACATATCTGCACTTGTTTTTATGCTAACTTTTCAAGTGACTGTGGTGTAGGTTTGATTAACTCATAGGACTTGAGTTCTTTGCAATACTAGTCCATATCCAAAAGCTTTTCTTGTAGAAACTACTATAAAAGCAATGCCTTGTAAGTAGACTACATGTGGCATTACCTGGGTGGGTAGTATAAGTCCTAACCATGTAATTGTATACTTATTTTTCATAGTAGATAGTTTCATAGTGCAAGTAAAACGATTTAAAAACTAAAAACTAAAATAAATAAACTAAATTATACTAACCTAAATCATTTTCGTAGATTGATGTGGTTACATTTAGTGTATGCAACAAGCCTTTAAACCCCTAGGTTGCTTTAGTGGATGAATTTAAGTCTTCGAAGGGCTTTCACTAGTGATACCTACACACATTCTAAAATGAAAAGCAATTATAACTAAAAATAAATCCATTGACAAAATAAAAAACTAAAATAAACAAAACTTCACATGCTTTAGTTTCTTTTCAGTTCATAATCAAAATCTCAAGCACAAGTCAATTCGACATCCCAAAGGTTCTCAATTTATTGTTCAAATTAATACTCGTCAAAAATTAATGTTCCATTATAAAAATATATCAACTTTGACTTTCCCAATACTAATGTTAGGAATTCGAATTAGATTTTATTCTAATCTTTACAAGATATACTTGATAAGTGCCCAAAAGCACTTAATCTGTCATGATTTTATGTAAGTTTAATAATTATGTAGAATCATATTGCTTGTTTTACTATAATTTCATGTAGATTTATATTTTTGGAATTATAGGTATGTTCTTTTTGTTTTTTAGGTATTTCTTGTATTAAAATAAATCAACTTGTATGGAATTTTGGGTTTCCTTGATGTAGTTTTTTGGGTGTCGTGGCATGGAATCTCTTGTAAGCCTTGGCGCAAGACCAAAGAGAAGGATTAATACATTCTAGATATGGTATGGGCTATAGGGTGAAAACTTTGCATGCCATGGTACAAATAGAATGGATTATGTTCAAAATGTGTAAAGGCTATGTATACCATGGCATGAATAAAATGTATGCCATAATGCCAAGTTAAAAATTTCACTTTTCCTCTTTTCCTTACCCTATAAATAGGACCTTATTTCTATTGGTAAAAAAATATTCTAGAATCCGTAACACTCTCAAGCTGTTGATTTCTTAGCTTTATTTAGTATTTTAATTTCTTCTCTTAGTTTATAATTATTTTCTCATTTGATAATTGAACAAATTTTAGTTTCCATAATAGTTTTAGTTTTAATTCAATAAATAATGCAGCAATTTTGTTTAGAGCATTTCTGGAACAAAAGCAATTCTAAAATTTCTAGTGATGCATATTTAAATGTATTCTGTTCAAATTAACTCTAAGTGTTGTTTGACATGTTATATGTTTAATTTATTGATCATTTATTAAATGATGCATGTTTGGCTATAAATTGTGCATCTAAATAAAATAACTCTTATTTTTCACAACCACCAACTAGCTTCTTGCTCACCTCTAGCAAGTTAAGCGATTTAAAAAGTAAAAATAAAAATAAATACACTAAACGATACTAACCTATATTATTTCTGTAAATTGACATCATTCCATTTAGTGTATGCAACAAGCCCTTAAATCCCTAGGTTGCCTTAGTGGACGAGTTTAAGTCTTATGAGGCCTTTCACTAGTGATACCCATAAACATCCTAAAATGCAAAAAATTATAACTAAAAACAACTCAATCCACAAAATAAAAACTAAAATAAATAAAACTTCACATGATTTAGTTTCTTTTCAGTTCATTATAACAATCTCAAGCACAACTTAATTCAACGTACCATTGGTTCACAATTTATTGTTCAAATTATTACTCGTCAAAAAATTCATGTTCCATTATAAAAATATATCAACTCTGACTTTCCCAATCCTAGTGTTAGGTATTTGAATTAGCTTTGACTCTAATCCTCACAAGATATACTTGATAAGTGCTCAAAAGCACTTAATCTATTGTGATTTTATGCATATTTAATAATTATTCTATTATGATTTTATGCATGTTTAATAATTATTTTATTGTGATTTTATGCATATTTAATAATTAAATCATTCATATTTGCTTGTTTCATTATCATTTTATGTAAATCTATCTATTCGAAATAACATGTATACTTTTTTTTGTTATTTAGATATTTCTTATATTAAAATAAATCAATATAAAGAATTATGCTTATAGCACTTCATTACAACTTGGAAGATTAAAGGTAACAATTGTAAAGCATTAATTATACTTTGAAAATTAAAAAAAAGAAATTATATGGAATTTAGGGTTTCCATGATGCATTTTGTTGGGTGTCATGGCATGGAATTTGTTATAAGCTGCGGCGCGAGACCAAAGAGAAGGATTAATACATCCCAGATATGGTGCAAGCTATAGCATGAAAACTTTGCATGCCACGGTGCAAAAAGAGTGAACTCAAACCGTGTATAGGCTATGTATAGTGTGGCATGAATAAATTGTATGCCACGACACAAAGTTAAAAATATCACTTTTTCCTGTATTCCTCGCCCTATAAATAGGACATTATTTCTATTGGTAAGAATATATCCTAGAATCCGTAGCTCTCTCAAGCATCTGATTTCTTAGCTTTATTTAGTCTTTTCATTTCATCTCTTAGTTTATAGTTCTTCTCTCATTTGAGAATTGAAAAAAATTTATTTTCCATAATAACTTTAGTTTTAATTCAATAAATAGTGCAAAAAATTTGTTTTGAGATTTTCTAAACAAAAGAAATTCTAAAAATTATGTTGAAGCGTATTTAAATGTATTGTTTTCAGATTATCTCTAAGTGTTGTTTGACGTGTTATATGTTTAATTTATTGATTATTTATTAAATGATGCATGTTTGCCTATAAATTGTGCAGCTAAATAAAAGAACACTCATTTGTCACAACCACCAACTAGCTTCTTGCTCGCCTCTAGCAAGTAACGCGATTTCAAAATTAAAAATAAAAATAAATACACTAAACAATACGAACCTAAATCATTTTCGTAGATTGACATCATTCCATTTAGTATATGCAATAAGTCTTTAAACCCCTAGGTTGTCTTAGTTGATGAGTTTAAGTCTTATGAGTGCTTTCACTAGTGATACCCACAAACATCCTAAAATGCAAAAATTTATAATTAAAAACAACTCAATCCACAAAATAAAAACTAAAATAAATAAAACTTCACATGCTTATGTTTATTTTCGGTTCATTATAAAAATCTCAAGCACAAGTTAATTCAACATCCCATTGGTTCACAATTTATTGTTCAAACTAATACTCGTCAAAACATTCATGTTACATTAGAAAAATATATCAACTCTAACTTTCCCAATCCTATTGTTTGGAATTCAAATTAGCTTTAACTTTAATCCTCATAAGATATACTTGATAAGTGCTCAAAAGCACTTAATCTATGATGCTTTTTTGCATGTTTAATAATTATATAGATTCATATTTTCTTGTTTTACTATCATTTTTTGGAATTACAGGTATTTGTTTTTTTTTTCCAGGTATATCTTATTTTAAAATAAATCAACTTGAAGAATTATACTTGAAGCACTTAATTATAACTTGCAATATTAAAGGAAACATTTCTAAAGAAATACTTATATTTTAAAATTTGGAAAAAATATTATATGGAATTTTGGGTTTCCTTGATGCAATTTGTTGGGTGCCATGGCATGGAATTTGTTGTAAGCTAAGGCACGAGACCAAAGATAAGGATTATTACATCCTAGATATGGTGCGGGCTATGGCATGAAAACTTTGCATGCTAGGGTGCGAAAAGAGTGGATTATGCTCAAGTATAGGCTATGTATACTATGTCATGAATAAAATTTATGCCACAACACCAAGTTAAAAATTTCAATTTTTCCTCTTTCCTCACCTTATAAATAGGAAATTGTTTCTATTGGTAAGAAAATATCCTAGAACTCGTAACTCTCTCAAATAGCTGATTTCTCAACTTTCTTTAGTTTTTCATTTCTTCTCTTAGTTTATAGTTATTCTCTTATTTCAAAATTGAATACATTTTAGTTTTTATAATAGTTTTAGTTTTAATTCAATAAATAATGTAGCAATTTTGCTTGGAGATTTTCTAGAATAAAAGCAATTCTAAAGAATTCCGTTGAAGCATATTTAAATGTATTTTTTTAAAATTATTTCTAAGTGTTGTTTAATGTGTTATATGTTTAATTTATTGATCATTTATTAAATGATGCATGTCTAGGTATAAAAAAGCATGTGATATTAGTAATGTTTTCATGCTTGTGAAATATTAAAGTAAATTAAATATTTTTTTAAAAATAAATTAAGGTTTATTTCATCAATAATATTAAAACAAAAGTTTGTAAATGAAAAATATATTAACGAAGTATTTTTCATAATAAATGGATCTCATTTAGAGTAAGCTCTTCAATTTTGGATTTAATTATTTAAATATTTAGAGAACACTATTTCAAAGATTTTTATAAAAAATATTATTGGAAAATATATTGACGACATATTTTCAAAATAGTTTTAAAATCTGAAAAATTAGTTTCTTGATACTTATATTATAAACCTAACTTTGACATCTTGAGGAGAGTTAAATTTATCGGTCCGATTGAAGGTGACAATTAAATAGTTTGTTAATTTCTTATAAAATAAGCTTAATTTATTTATAGTTTAAATTGTCTGTTCGACTAAAAGTAGTAAGTTAAAATTTAATTAATAAAGAATTTGGTCCTTGCTTTAGGATATTTTCTTATTAAAAAGGAAGAATCAATAATCTTAATTCATATCTTTAATATCCTACTTAATATCCAATAAGTATGATTAACTAACTAATACACAACATAAATTCCTCAATGCATAATAAATGTTTAATTGCATAAATGTTTATTGAATATATCTTTATTTTTATGTTATTAGCTTAAAAACATAACCCAAAATAATTATGATGGGATTTTTAGGTTATTAATTTCATTTTTTAAGAATTCGTTGAATGATTTAAAAACCACATGATTCCTCTTTAAATTTATCTTTGAAGTATACTTGCTATTTTCTATAAGTGATTCATACATTTGCGAACTATTTTATAAATTATATAAAATGTATACACTCAATTTTGACACATCAAGTTTTTGATGCAATTGTCAGATAAACCTATAATATTACTGAAAATTAGTTAACTTTTGGAAGCATCAAAATTTGTACGTTGATTTCGACGAGGAATAGAACTTTTAAATTGTTATTATCAAAATGTTAAGAACTTTTTTGTTGTAAATATTGTAATTTTTATTTAAAATTTCAAAATATCTAAGTTATTAATTAATTTTTGATATTTAAAAATATTACATTTTCTCTTGTTTGAAAAAATAAATTAAAAAATAAAATATTTTTTTATTTCTTTTTTTTAACTTTGTTTTTCTTTTATTTTTTTTAAAATGAATTTAATTTTCTTTTCTTTTAAAAAATTCTTTATTTTTTATTTTTTATTCAAATTTTATTGATTTTATTCATTCTTTTATTCTATTTCTTCTAAATAGTTTTTTTAATTTTTGTGTAATAAATTATTTCATGTATCATTTATTCTACTAACATGTGTATAATTTTTATTATTCTATTATTCTTTGTTACTTGTTTTGTATTTTTGTTCATGAACATGCTTGTTTTATAATTTTGTAAATTTATTTTATCTTTTTTATTTTTTCAACTCGACAAGTGAAATTAAATTCTATTTTTTGTATATGCGAGAAGGCTTTAAATATTTATTAACCTTTTAGACTATCAAGAAGGCTTGACTTTAACATCCCTTAGCCTTTTATTGAACAAATTTTTAAACCTCCTTGACTCTTCACCTAAACCACTAAACATCGGGGAAACTCACCACCTAGAAAGGCCACAATGAAGAAGTTTGCAAGGCCAATAATTGGCACTGCAACTGCTTTTATTTACTTAGGTGAGACCTCTAGGAATTATGAATTATGAAAAAATCATTTTCCATGCTTCCTTCTTTTCATAGACTACCTAAGGAAGACTCAATGTCCTTCATTAGGGACTTTAATTCTATAGTCTAGACTTTTTCCCTCAGTGCACTCACTAAAGGTCAACTCAGAATGAGGTGTTTCCCCCATACCCTTAAAGACATAAAACACCATTAAAGATAGATCCAAGGCATGGTTAATATCACTACTTATAAGTTCCCCAAGGACTTAGAATGAAGTCTACAAAATATTTATAGGAAACTTCTATTCCAATCAAAAGACATCAAAACTAAGAGGTAAGATTTCCACTTTCTTTCAAATGGAGGGAGAACCTTTCCATGAATCGTGCAATAGGTTCAAACTCTTTCTCGCTCAGTGCCTCCATCATAGCTGCTCACTACGGCTTCAAAATCAATTTTTATTTTATGGATTGACACAAAAGCATTAATTTATTTATTGATAATGCTTCTAGTGGAACGATGGAAGAGAAAATAACCTCAAAGACTTACAATCTCTTTGAGATTTTGGGTAATAATTCCCAACAAAATAGATCTAGGGTGGGGAGAGTTGGATCCATAAAATTGACTCCAAAACTGAAGTTCAAATGTAGCTTGCTTAGGTAACCAAGCAAGTTGTACTTCTTACTACACATGCCACAAAAAATAAAGAATAATGTGATATGTGTAGTAATTTTGGACATGGTATTGATACATATCCCTATCAATCAGAAGCTACAGTTGGACCCGAGTAGGTCAATGTGTTATAGGGATACCAACTAAGACCTAGGTATAACCCAATGTAAATACTTATAATCCTGTGTGGGGGAATTATCTTAATTTCTCCTAAAGGCAAAACAACCCTCCATTTTTCCAAAGCTAAAATCCACTAGGCCAACAATTCTACCAACTATAACATAATGCTTCCAACAAGTCAAATCTAGAGGAAAACTTGAATTCTTTCATTCAAGTTAGTAGAGATAACCAATCAAGGACAAAACAAAGGTTGGACTCTATTGAAATATTCATTAAGAAGATGGAAATACAGGTGGAGTAGTTTACTAAGAACTTCCAGAAGTAAGACAAGAAATAAGCTACAAAAAGTCAAAAAAGAAATGAACTTAATAATGAAGGGATATTAAGTTTACACAGATCTTGAATCCCGCAAAGTAACATCACACTAGAAATGATAAAAATAGACTTGGATGGAAGGTAACTCATTATTATTGCTTTAATTTATTTATTTTTATACTTCATTTTATTTATTTTGTGAGATTTTAATTTAAGTGTGCTTAATTTAGATTTTTTATTCCTTGAAGTTTTTTTAAAAAAGGATGGAAAATTTCAAACTAGGAACAAAGTGAAGCAGAGAAGGCCGTACTGTGGCATGAATTAATTATGTGCCATGGCATGATGTTATAAATATAAAATAGGTAGAATTAGAAAGGTCTACACTGGGGCATGCAAGAATCGTTCGATATGGCATGTGTGTAAGTTTTTGCCTTTAAACAATTTCTCTACGTAAGAAATTTTAATTTTTCTTGCATTTTCTCTCTTTCTCTCAAACCCTAATTTTTCTCTCCCACCAACCACACTTAATCCCATAAAAATACCACATTTTTTCAAATTTCTTTTCCAAATCCTTCTTACAAACCAATTTCCTATTCTATTTTTACCATTCCTTTAAGAATGTTTTTAGATTTTCAAGTTCATATAATATTTTCATCTTCAAAAGGGTATTCTTCATTTTTTCTTCAAATCTTCAACAACAAAAAGTAAGTATTCATAAATTTTGGAATTAAATTCTTCAATTTAAATTTTCTAAAATTTGTGAAATATTTGTATTTATTAAGATTCCAAAACCTTATTTAGGATAAAGAAAGGGTTAGGAATTATTTGGATTAAATTATGTTGTTGAAATTTTTTGGTGAATCTCTACTTAGATTTTGTGATTAAAATTTGAACAATGGCACCTAAAATGTCTAGGAAATGAAAGGAAGTTTTGAATTCTAGAGATTTTGATAGTTCAAAATTTTTAAGTTATGATGCTAAAGTCTGCTTTAAAATGCGGCAAAAGTGAATAAGGGCTTTATTCCGGAAAAGGAGATGGAATTTAACGATGGAATAGAAGGGATTACTAATTTAATGGCAATACCAAGGTGAAAAGGTTTATAAGAGAACCATAGGCTACTGTTGAATCTTTAATTCAAGAGTTGTACGCAAATTTCCCGGATGTTATTAATGATAAGGTTTTTGTTAGGAATGTGCTAGTGCTATATGGACCTAATGAAGTAAATGTTCACTTTATTTAGTACATGATGGAAAAGGTGAGTATGAGCAATATCTTGGTGATTTAGATTATAATGTTATATTAGAAGCCTTGACTATTCAAGGTACTGATTGGATTATTGCTAATGGAAACATAAAGGTTTATAAGAAAAGTATTTGGGAAAAATTTCAAGAATTTGGATATACTTTATATGTTTTAGGATGATGCCCACTCAGCATTATAGAATTGTGGATAGAGAGCTATTTTGTTGCATGCAATCGCATCTAAGATGCCTATGGATGATGGAGTAATAATTCACTAATGAATTAAGCTGTTTGCAAATAGTCACCTTAGGGGTTTCTTTTCCCCCAATTAATAACTACTTTATGTAAAAAGTGGGGGTATCCCATTCAAGAGGTGAGGTTGTTATACAACCCAGTGAATTATTGAATATGACTTATTTTGATGAACTTACTTCTGGTATGAACATTATTTAAAGAGAAAGGAGAGCCATTCTTCCATCCAGAATATCTATGAAAGAAATATTTCATAATTTTGGTGAGAGAATGAGCTACATGGAAGAATACCAACAAGCATATTTTACCCAACAAGCAGCATTCCCAAATCAACAAAATTGTGATAAAGTATTAACATAATTGGTTAATGCATGAAATGAATTGATTACAATTAAGTCATCTTAGGATGAATAAAAGTCATTTAATAAAACTCAAGTATCCTCAATATGATTTCAATTTTATACTGCCAAAGAGATCACGATAATAAGAACTTGAAGATCAAGATTCAGATGACATGGAAGAAGAGCTCAGAAATTGATCCATAAATTTTTTTGTTTTATTTTTCTTTAAATTTTAGTTGTAATTTATTTACTTTGGATAATGTATTTTTTATTTTGTTTTGTAAATATTAATTAGATTTGTTAATTTTATAACTTTTTGTTGAATTTATGAGAAGTACATATCGGTTTAATTTTAATATATTTGGATTGATGGATGCACTTGCACTTCCACACCAACTTTTGAAACAAGTTCAAACAAATGGGTAATTTTTATTTCCTTACTATTTGTCTTTGAATTATAATTTTTACATTGAGGGTAATGTAAATTCTAGATTGAGGGGTAAGAAAAGTTACATTTATGAAATTATGTGCAAAAATTAAAATTTTATGTTCACATGTTTATATTTATATATTTGTTTTTATTTACATTTGTCTACTTTTTTATTTTTATTGAATTAAGAATTTTTGGTTTATGTTTAAAAAATTTCTTTGAAAATTATCATGTTCTAAAAGTTGATTTTGAGATTATGATTAATGTCTTTACATTATTACATTAATTTCAACAATATTTCATGGACTAATGTGAAAATTAGTTAGCTTTTGTCATAATTAGTATTTCATAATAAAAATTTTGAAATTGTGATGAACACAGAATCAATGTTTAAGAATCAAATAGTAGAGATTACCCTTATGAGGATATATTTTGAGTCATTATCTTCTCATTCTAAATGATCATATTTTTTCTACTCTTTGAATACTCTTTTTATCAAATTCTAATTATTAGATGATCTCTATAGGTATTTGTATTGAAAGTTAGGACTTTTATATCTAAATAAAATGTTGTATATTTATTTTTATTCCTTAAATTAAATAAGTTAAGTAGAAATTGAAAGTATATGCATTTCTTTTCATTTATGCATGACTTCTAAAAAAAGAGATATACATGGGTTACTTAAATCAATAAAATAAAAGGTCATAAATTAGCTACTCACTTATCATATAATATATGTACAATCTGTACATAGGTCCTTTCTCTAAAAAATAATAACTCTAAAACAAAGAAAAATAAAAAAAAATAAAAATAAATAATATAAACTAAATACTATTACCTTTTATCCTTCAAAGGTGTGAGAATTAGATAAATACAAAAAATAAAATATTGAAAATAATTTTTTAAGAAGTCATTGCATTTCTCATCTCCTAAAGGACACATTACTTGATATTTTTTATTTGATGAATTTCACTGATATATGAAAATAATATGTAATTTCTCTATAAATTCTTTCATTTAATTCCATTTATGAGATCAATATAATTCACTATTCTTTGAGCCTTTTCTTCATTATACATATGTGAAACATTAGTTCATTTCTATGCATAAACTCTTTTCCATATACTTTTGAATGAATGCTTGAACCAATAAGATCAGTGTTATTGAGAGTATGTCTTGTGAGGTTAGTATTGAAACGAATTAGAATTCCTTACACTAAGATTGAGTAAACTTTATATTAATATACTTTTCATTTGAATATAAAAAGTGATTTTTAACTAATTATTATAACAAATCATAAATGTTTAGAATACTAAAATGATAAGTTTTGTTTTTCTTAGTTTCTTATTCTTTTTACTTTGTTTTTAAATTCTTTTTGTTGATATGTTATTTTTTTATTTTGTTTTACTTTTGATGTTTATGGGCACTATACCTAAAAACTCTCAGGAGACTTAAACTTATCCACTTGAACAACCTAGGGGTTTATTATAGGCATGTTGTCAATCTACGGAAATGATTTAAGAGAGTTTCATTTCTAGTTTTTACTTTTAGTTTTTTTGTCATTCTTGCTAAGAGCCTAGCAAGACGCTAGTTGGTAGTTATGATAAATGCTCAAAAGCACTTAATATACCGCAATTTTATGCATGTTTAATGATTATATAGATTTGTATTTGCTTGTTTTACTAACTTTTTAGGTAAATCTATTTTTTTGAAAACACGGGTATATTTTGTTATTTTACAGATATTTCTTGTACTAAAACAAATAACCTTGAAGAATTATATTTGAAGCACTCTATTACAATTTAGAAGATTAAAGGAAACATTAGTAAAACATTACTTATGTTTTAAAAATTGGAAAAAGAAATTACTTGGAATTTAGGGTTTCGTTGATGTAATTTTGTGGGTGTCGCGGTATGTAATTCGTTGTAAGCTACGGCGTGAGGCTAAAGGAAAGTATTAGTACATCCTAAATGTGATGTAGGTTTTGGCGTGAAATGGTGCTCAAATCATGTACAAGTTAAGTATTATGAAGCAAGAATAAAATGTACACTACAACGCCAAATTAAATATTTCACTTTTTCTTCCTATCCTTACTCTATAAATAGGACCCTATTTCTATTACAAAAAAAATAATTCTAGAATCACACAGCTATCTTAAGTAGTTGATTTTTTAGCTTTATATAGTATTTTCATTTCTTTTCTTATTTTATAGTTCTTCTCACATTTGAGAGTTGAACAAATTTTAGTTTATGTAATAGTTTTAGTTTTAATTCAATAAATAGTACAGTAACTCTATTTGGAGATTTTCCATAACATAAGGAGTCTTAAAGAATTATGTTGAGGTATATTTAAATGTATTATTTTCAAATTATCTATAAGTATTTTTTACATGTTATATGTTTAGTTTATTTATCATTTATTGAACAATGTATGTCTAGCAATAAATAGTAGGAGATATTAGTAATGTTGTTACGCTTGTGAAATATTATAGTAAATTAAATATTTTTATAAAATGAATCAATTTTTATTTCATCATCAAGATTAAAACCAAAGTTTGTAAATGAAAAATATATTGATGAAGTGTTTTTAATAATAAAAAAGAGAGTTAGATATAGGATTTAATTATCTGAATCTAATTTAGAGTCAACTCTTTGATTTTGGATTTGATTATTTGGATCTTTAAATCATTTTATTTCAAAGAATTTTTATAAAATTATTATTGAAAAATATATTGACGACATATTTTTCATATTAGTTTTAAAATCTGAAAGTTTGTTTCTAGATACTTAAATCATAAACATAACTTTGACACCTTGATAAGAGTTTAAATTTTCAACTCGACCGAATGTTGCAATTAAATAGTTTGTTAATTTCTTAGAAAAAAGGAGCATTATTTAATTAAAGTTTAAATTATGAGTCTCATCGAAGGTCACAAGTTAAAGTGTAATTAATAAAATATTTGATCATTTCCTTAGGATATTTTCTTATTAAAAAGGAAGAATCAATAATCTTAATTCATATCTTTAATATCCTACTTAATAACGAAGAAGTATGATTACCTAAATAATATATCCCATAAATTTTCTACTGCATGATAAATGTTTAATTAGTTAAATATTTATTGAATCTATCTTTATTTTTATGTTATTAGCTTAGAAACTCAACTCAAAACAATTGTGATAGAATGTTTAGGTTATTCATTTCACTTTTAAGAATTTGTTGAATGATTTAAAAACCACATGATTTATCTTTACACTGACCTTAAAAGTATACTTGTCATTTTCAATATATGATTTGTGCACTTACAAGATATTTTATAAATTATACAAAATTTGTATGCTTAATTTTGGTATATTAATTTTTTGGTGTAATTGCCAGGTAAACCGATAATAGCACTGAAAACTAGTTAACCTTGGCAAGCATCAATACTCCCAATTTAATACAGATTCTATGGACTCAAGCACTCAACAAGGTATATGTGAATAGAAGTTATGCAAATAATAAATCAAATAGGTTCACATATGTGATAACTTTGTGAAAGTAGAGTTATTTGGCCACTTATTTGTCCTTTTTTTTGCTTAAATATCATGAACAAGCTTAATTTGTGTTTAATATGACAATGTAGGTGAAAAGATATAAAATGGATCAAAAATTGGAAAACATTATGATAAATATAGGAATATTAGGGTAGATCAATCTAGACATATGTAGATTGATCAAGGGTTCATCATTCGATCAATCAAAAAGGAAGTAAATTGATCGAGGGTTTATATCAATCAAGAATAGGCTCGATCGATCGAGTGGCTAGAATTTTAATGCATCAACCTTAAATTGAATTCCAATTTTGAATTACAAAATCCTATTTAAAGCACTATAGGGAGGTCATAAACAACACACAATTAAGAATTACAAAATCCTAGAAACTACCAAGAAGAGAGAAATAGAGAAAAAGTTCAAGAGGAGATTAAAGGATATGCAACTATGTGTGGGATTCAAGAGAAGATTAGTGCTACAAATTAAGAGATTGAATTTATCTCTTCTTCTTCTCCTTTATTTATGAATTTTATTGTACTTATTTATTAAAAAATCTTAGCATTAAAAACATAATAATGTCTAGCTAATTTATTAATCTAGGAATCTCATGAACCCAATTTTCTACATGTGATGATCTAATATTTACTCCAATTGTTATTACAATTCAATCATATTATTTAATTTGATTTTTATGCTATAAATTGTTTGGCCAACAATTGACTTATAGAGTTGATTAAATAAATTTGAGAAAATTATTTAATTTTTTGTCTTAATTAAATAACATGCATAGTTTTTAGGTAGAGATATATAATTCTTATGTGTGTGATCCATAATTGATGAACTTAATGAGTAGTATGTAATCTAATTGACATGAGAGTGTAATTAGGTTAATTATTATATGATGTGTAGTGTACTTGATAGATGAATGCATGTTATATTAGATTCAATTGATCATATAATTGAGGGATGATTATATTGAGGAGAATTTAAGTGATTCATATGTTACAAAATTGGGGATTAAAGATTCCTACATCATTTTCTCATATATCTTCATAGTTGTTGAGTCTTATGATTTAAAATTAGTTGTCATTTTTTTTAGTTTTTATAATTTTTTATTATCTAAACAGTATTCGTAACAATTATATTGGTACTCAGTTATAAGTTACATAACTCCCTATGAGATTGCTATTTTTACTTAACTACATTATATTACTTACATGACCTATATACTTGTGGATTTCATTGTGTTGATTAAGTTTTTGATACCGTTGTTAGGGAGTTAATTACTTATAGTAGATATTAATAATGGTCATTACCCTATTAGTTTGGACCTTTTAGTTTTTGTTTTAGTGTTTCTTTTGAATGCCTAGGGTAATAGGTGAATATCTTGTTCCTTTTGATCCGAAAATAGAGAGAGCTTTACTTCACTTAAGTAGGAAATGGTTAGAATAAGATCAATGAGGAATTACGGCACAATAAAAAGATCAATGAGCTCTTATGATCCTTAAACCTTTAAGGGATTTTTTAGTCCCATAAATAGATGAAGAATCATCTACCAATAGACTAGGCATTAATGCTAACAACTTCAAACTTAAGCTAGGAGTCATTCAAATGTTACAAGCAAATCAATTTGGAGGATTAGTCAACGATGATCCAAATCTTCATTTGGCTTTATTCTTGAAAATATATGACACCATCAAGATGAATGGTGTATCAAATGATGCAAATCACCTCTACTTGTTTCCTTTCTCACTGAGGGACAAAGCTAAGGCATGGTTATAGTCACTATCAATTAGGTCAATCACTACATGGGATCAACTAAGTTTAGAAACAACATTACTTCTTTTAAAAAATTTGAAAGGGAATTAGTTTTTGAAGCTTAGGAACATTACAAAGAGTTGTTAAGAATATGCCCACACCATGCTCTTCCTACTTTGCTACAAGTGCAAACATTCTATAATGGATTAATGGGGTAGCCAAGGACGATCATTGATGGTATAGTTGGAGGAGATTTAATGAATAAATTAAGCTAAATAGGAAGCTTTTTCATTACTTGATGAGATGATATCTAACAATTTCCAATGGCTTATGGAGAGGCTAAACTAAAAAAAATTAGATGGAGCATTAGATTTAGACACTATAGTAGTAGTGCAAGCTCAAAGAAATGTTGTACTGTTAGGATTCACTAAGAAGTTAGATGTGGCAGTGCGGGGGTAAATATGGTTCAAAGCCTATTCATGGTGTGTGATTATTGCAATGGACCTCATTTTGTTGAGGCATGTTAGAACCTTCTCGAAGCAGTAAACTATGCCAACAATCAAAATTCCTAAGGAAACCTATACTCAAACATGTACAACCTAGAATAGAGAAATCACCCAAATTTTTCATGGAACAATAACAAAAATCTATGTTATAATCAATTCAACCATCAAATCATCCCACCCTTAAGTTTTCAACAACCATAAGCCTAGGAGAAGAAGCCATCTAGTGAGGACAACGCAAGTGCTTTAATAGGAATAATGAAATACTTTATCCATTTGGTAAATACAAAAGTGGATCTTATAGATTCCACTTGATCGGTGCAAAAACTACAAGTACATAGTATCGTAGTTTTATAATAAAATGATAAAAAGAGTATCGTCTTTAGGGATTGGTAACTTATTTTTGATAAATACCAAAATTATACTAATCTAAATTTTATCTAGAAAAACTATTAAGATTGTTGTAATTGAAATTTAAAATAAAATAAATTTAAAGAAAATATGCAAAAGAAAATAAAGATGTTGTTCAAAGATCAAATTAATAGGAAGAAATCTTCTAGAAAATCGATTTCACCTAATCCCTTACTATATTTTACTCATCTAGCTAATTAAATTGAATTATCTCTGTTTGTTAGCAATATCCAAAAAAATATCCAAAATCTCTTTCGATGGTCAACTGGAAATATTCTTGTTCATTAATTTACACAAGAGTATGCAATTTAATAAAGCAAGAAAGCATTAAGACCAATGATTTTTAAAACTACACAAGTTCATACAAATATTTCGATCTCTATATTCACCTATGTCGAAATATTCTAGATCTATCCTATAATTCCATCTTTTGATAATAAATCACAAGACTAAAATCATCTAATTAATGGCCAGTTAATTAGAAGCATTAAACTCAGAATAAATGATACAAACATGAAGAGAAATCATTCAAATTAATATAGAAAATCAAGCATAGCTTGAAATTAATTACATCTTTTTCCCAAAATAAATAAAATTTAGTTATGCTGAAAATTAAATTTAACATAAATGAATTCACCATAATTTTTTGAGAGGAATTGAAAGAAAATTGAATTGCAAAAAAAATTTGTTTTGGTGTCTTCTCCTGCGTTTTATTTTTCTTTCTTTTTTCTGGTCTGTATAGAATCTTATTTTTTCTTTCTCTTCCGCGCCGTTAATTTCTCACCTTTCTTCTTTTTATGTTCGTTTCTGCACCCTCCTCATCGGTTCCTCTCTTCTTCTTATATATATATATATTAATTTAAATTTGAGAGTCCTTACATAATATGCTTTTAAAATTTTGGATCTTCATTATCTTAAAATCTACAATAAAATTTAAATAATAATAATGAAATCTAAAATCAATAAAAATTAAATAAAATTAGACTAAAGTTCAAGTTGAGAAGTGATAAATTATGTGAAATTATACAAGTCACCACCACTCATGGGATTTCTATCTGAAACTTGGAGATTCAAATGGGGGCAATTGGCCTAAATTGGTACAAATCAAAAGTCAAAGGCATCATGGTAACCTTCCAAGCAACATAGAAGTTAATCCAAAAAGAGAAGGTAGAGAGTATAGGAAAGAAATAGCCTTAAGGAGTGGTAAAACCTTAAAAGAAAATGAGGAAGCTAAAAAGGATATGGAGGGAAAAGTGGAGAAATAGAGTGCTAAAAAGAAAATGATTTAACAAAAGAAGAACAACCTTTACAAACATACTATTCCCTTCCCTCAAAGACTCTAAAAGCAAAAATTAGTCAATGATTTTTCAAAATTCTTGGATGTTTTCAAGAAGTTACACATAAACATACCATTTGTAGATGTACTTGAACAAGTTCCTTCATATGCCAAATTCATAAAAGACATCCTATCTAAGAAAGAAACCGTCCAAGTTGAAGCTCAAACCCTTACCCAACCATCTCCGTTATGCATATTTGGGTGAAAGCGAGACACTTCCAATCTTAATCTCTACTAGTCTATGGAAGGTAACCCATTATTTTCTTTTTGTTCGTTTTTTTGTCTTAATTTAATTTATTTAAATTTATTTTCTTTTTATTTTAAATATTATTTAGGTATACTTACAATTATAAATTTTGTGTTATTTTATTTTTAATTTAGATTTAAGTATAGAATTAGTTATTTGTTACTTTTTTTTATTTTTAATGTTTAATTATAGCTATAATTATTTTTTTAATATATATATATATAAAGGGGTTTTCAATTGAAAAATTAGGGTGAATATTTTGTTACGTTCATTGGGACATGTAATTTTTCAATATCGCATAACTAGTGTTTCTGATTCAATTCATGGAATATAAAAAGGTTCATGTCGGGGCATACTTTTTTTTAGTGTCATGGCTCGTGTGTATTTTTTATCCAGAAATACTAGCCCTTATGCATTTCAAGCACAAATTCTCTCACGTTTTCTCATCTTCTTCACAAAACCTAACTTTTCCCTCTTAAACAAAAAATGACCCTCAAAATCACATATTTCTTCCACAATATTTTAAATCTTTCCACAAAAATTTCATTTCTATCTATTTCCTACCCATTCCATTGAAATATTTTTGAAAAAACCATCAATAAACCAACAAATCTTCATTTTCTTTAAAGGGGTGTTCTTCAATCTTCATCTTCTTCAACAACACAAGTACGTAATCAAAAATTTGTAGAATTTAAAGTCTTGAAAATAATTTCTCTGAATTTTTGTAGACTAAAAAGAGTTCCAAACCCTATTTGGATAAAGTAGGGGTAAGGAAATTTTTTTATTAATTAATATTGTGTTTTTTGTTCTATCAAAATTATTTGTGAACCTTTGGATTTAGATTTAGTTTATATGTTTTTTAAATGGCACAAAAAAGGGATAGAACTAATAAATGAAAGGAGATAGGAACTTTGGATTTAGATTTAGTTGATATTTTTTTAAATGGCATTAAAAAAGGCTAGAATTGATAAATGAAAGGAGATAGGAGCTTTTGTAGCTTATAAAAGGGCAATTACTAGTGTTAAGGCCAAGTTAAGATTTGATAAAGTAGCATAAATAAATAAAAATTATAGTCGAAAGGGTATAGACTTTGAACTGTGAAAAAATTGCTAATTTAAGGGTATGACTGATATAATAGTAGCTCTATGTTAGAGATGGTTCGTTAAGGAAATGATAGCTATCGTAGAAACTTAGGTAATTTTATACAAATATTCCCGACCCTATTGATAATATGGTTGAAGTAGAGGGTGTATTAGTCCTTTTTGGGCTATCATTTATTAATGATCATTATGGTTTGATGAATATAGGCCAGGGTGAGTATGAGACTTACTTGAGTAATGTGGATTATGCTACAGTAATAGAAAGCTTAGTAGTATAAAAGGCTTAGTGGGGTTATGCTAGTGAGAAACCAAGAGAATTTGAAGGTAAATATTTGGGTAAGGTTTTCCGCATATGGCAATATTTTTGTCTATTCAAGGCTTATCCCACTACTCATCACAACTTTGTGGATAGAGAGGGGGAAATACTAATATATGCTATAATATACAAAATGTGATGGATGTTGAAAACATAACTCATCATCAGATGAAGTTGTCAGCTAGCAACAACCGACTAAGTTATTTCTTCCTCTAACTGTTACTATTTTATGTTCTAAAGTGATAAATGCTCAAAAACACTTAATATATCATGATTTTATGCATTTTAAGTGATTATATAGATTTATACTTGCTTGTTTTACTATCAATTTACACAAATCTATCTTTTCAGAATTATGAATATATTTTGTTATTTTTAAGGTATTTTTTGTATTAAAAAAATCAATTTAAAGAATTATACTTGAAGCACTCCATTACAACTTTGAAGATGAAAATAAAATATTTTTAAAACATTACATAAGTTTTAAAATTGGAAAAAGAAAATACAAGGAATTTAGGGTTCCAAAGTGACGCAGTTTGAAGTGTGTCACGTCATGAAATTATTGTGAGCCATGACGCGAGGCAAAAGAGAAAAATCAAATATGTCCTACATATGATGTTGGCCGAGGTATGAAAACATTGTGTGCTGCAGTGCTAATAAAGTGGATCATGTCCAAAATCGTGCACAAGTTGTGTGTGCCACAATATAAAAAAATTGTATGCCACAACACCAAGTTAAATTTTTCATATTTTCTCCTTTACTCACCTTATAAATAGGACCCTATTTCTATTGTAATTTTCATCTAATGATTCAATAATCTCTTATTCCTTTATATTTCTTAGCTTTCTCAAGCTTTTCTTTTATTAGTTTAATGTTCTACTCTCATTTAAAAGTTGTACAAATTTAGTTTATGTAATAGTTTTTAGTTTTAATTCAAAAATAATGTAGCAATTCTACTTGGAGGTTTTTCATAACAGAAGCAATTCTAAAAATTCTATTAAAGTATATTTAAATGTATTCTTTTCAGATTATCTCTTAATGTTTTGTTATATGTTATATGTTTAATTTATTGATGATTTATTAAACTATGAATGTCTTCAAACTATGGATGTCTAGCTATAAAATATTATTATGCTTGTGTAAAGTAGATTAAACATTTCTATAAAATGAATTTAAGTTTTATTTTGTCATCAAGATTTGAACCAAAGTTTGTAAATGAAAAATATATTAACAAAGTATTTTTCATAATAAATAAGAGAGTTAGATTTATGATTTAAATTATCTGAAAAATATATTAACAACGTTCTTAAATCTTTTAGTACATATCAATTGTCTAGTTAGAAAGAGCTATATTTCAAAGATTTTTATAAGAATTATTTTTGAAGATATATCAATGGTATATCCTTTATAATATTTTAAAAATCTGAAAGTTAATTTTAGATATTTAAATCATAAACCCAACATTAAAACTTTGAATGAAAATATACATTAGGCAGTAATTAGATTAGATGGTTTATTAATTCCTTATAAATGAATAAGAATTTAATAAGTAATGAATTGGTTATCCTAACCTTATGATGTTAATTGATTTATTATTAACAAAAGAATTTTGATCCCTACCTTAGGATATTTTTTATTAAAAAAGAATAATCAATAATTTTAATCCATATCATTAATAACCTACTTAATTTTTAACAATCATGATTTACTAACTACTATACCTATAAATTCTTCATTACATGATAAATGTTTGATTGCTTAAATATTTACTGAATCTATCTTTATTTTTATGTCAATAGTTTAGATACTCAACCAACACAATCGTGATAGGATGTATAGGTTTTTAATTTTGTTAATTTAAAAACCACATGGCTCCTCTTTAGACCAACCTTCAAAGTATACTAATGATTTTCAATAAGTCATCCGTGCACTTACAAGCTATTTTATAAATCTTAAAATTTTTGTACTATAAATATTATGATTTTTATTTAAAATTTTAAAATATATAGTTATTAATTAATATTTAATTTTTTTAATTTTTTTCTTATTTAAAAAATTATTTTCTATAAAAAATAAATAAAATTAAAATAAATAAAATTTGTTTCTTTAAAATAAAAAAATTAATTTTCTTTGCATTTTTTTTAACAATTCCTTATGGTTTATTTTTAAAATATATATAAGACCTTATTTAACGATCCACTTTTTACTCATTTCCTCACCCTATAAATAAGACCCTATTTTTATTGTAAAAATATATTAATTTCATACCATTAATTCTTTTAATAGCTGATTTCTTAGCTTTTTTTTAGTAGTTTAATTTCTTTTCTCGTTCATGAGTTGAATAAATTTAGTTCATGTAATAACTTTTAGTTTCAATTCTGTAAACAATACAACAATTCTCTTTGAGGTATATTTAAATGTATTTTTTTCAGAATATTTTTAAGTGTTGTTTTACATGCTATATGTTTAATTTATTTATCTTTTATTAAATTATGCATCTCTATCAATAAATAATATAGGATATTAGTAATGTTGTTACACTTGTTAAAATATTAAAGTAGATTAAACATTTTTGTAAAATGAATTAAGTTTTATTTCATCACTAAGATTTAAACCAAAGTTTGTAAATCAAAAATATATTGACGAAGTGCTTTTATAATATATAAGTGAGTTAGATTTAAGACTTAAATTATTAAAATCTAATTTTTAAAGTTATACTTTTAAATCTTTTGGTCTATATCAATTGTATAGTTAAAGTGGACTCTATTTCAAAGATTTTTATAAAAATTATTATTAAAAATATATTGATGACATATTCTTTATAATAATTTAAAGTTAAAGTAGTTGTGATGAGAAAAATAAAGCAATCAATCAAAAGCAAGTAAAGTAAAAGGAAGATTTAAATAATATGAGTAAAATGTGATTTAAGGATCTTCCTTCACCACTTGAATGAATCGTAAATTAAGAAAATCATATCTTAACTTCCTATTATTTTGATTATACTAATTTAGAGAAATTTACAAGCTCAAAAGTTTCTACTTCTACTTAACTAATCGTTGAATAATAAGTTCTTGATTCACTCTTTCCTTAATAGACAATATCGAATAAACTCTCTAAATTTAGTCTATCAAAAGTATTTAATTATAAGAAGTATACTGGATCAAGTAATTACATACCTAATCAACTAAATTAATGTCGATAAACTAACCTAATCATTTAATTGTACACTTAAATAATAAAAAAAAATCATCATATTGATAAAACTGTGAATTAAACAAATAATCAAAAGGAATATAAAATTATAATATAAGAAATTTTATTAATACATGCAAAATATTTAAGAGCTTTAAAATCACCCACAATCATAAGAAAATTAACTATACATAGAGAACAATGAAAGCATATTGATATTCATGAGAATAACAAAAAAATGAGTAAAAATCTTAAGACTATTATCGATGAAAAATGTCTTCAACTTTCCTAATTGCCTCTTGAATCCTCCCAATTGCCTCCAGCCAACTCCCTATTAGTAATACTCATTAGTATATTTATAGTACTAAGTTTTAAGGGGAAAAAGAGGAAAAATCATAATTGGGCATACAACCATAATTTCTGATGTACGGGCCATAACATTCAATATATCATGCCGTAATATGAATCGAATTCATGAATCCTAATATTGAAACCTATGGCCTCAATGTCGTAGCATTCAATTTTAATTTGAGGCCTACATTTGTTTTCTTTAGCCACACCTATTGATAGAAGTCTAATGCATTTTGCATTCTAAAATAGCAAATAAGCCTTCCAATTTTTTATGTTTATTGCACTATGTGCTGAATCTCCAAATGTTGTCACTTTGACCCATTACCTTCAACATTGGTTTTATATCTTTTAAAGCACATAGTACCTGAAATACATAAAAACATACACTATTATTTTAAATAACACAATTTGTAAAATAATTAAGTAAAAATATAATATTAAAACCTAATTCTTCCAAATAAATCCAATAAACCATAACATAAGTTTGTTTTTCAAGCATTAATCAAAATAAATGAAATATTTGGGGGAAATTATAATCCCATGACCTCATTATCTAAGCTTTTCAATCATTTTATTAGTGTAATTAATTATATTTATTTTATTTTATTTCAATCAATTTTTTGTTAGTTTAGATAGAATTATATTAACTCTATTTTGGTACTCTATAGAACCAACAAATCTTCATGGGTATGACATTTCATTTCTAAATATTTATCACTTATATGCAACATATATACTTATGGGTATCAAATTGGTATCATATATACTGCTTGCTTTCCAACACAAATTTCTATTCTCTAATTTCAATTCGAGGATACATGATTGATGTTGATCCATGTTTGATCAATCAAGCACCTCGATCGATCGACCTATCTTTGACAAATTAAGCCAGCACTAAAATTATCCTATATTACTTGTTTTAACTCTAATTGATATCATTCTACCTACATTTTAACAATTATATAAAGCATTAGCTTATACATGATATTTAATGAAAAACAAGTAACATAATAGGATTGGGATTGAAAAATAACTTTATATTCATAGAGTTATCACCCTATACCTTCCCTTTTTAGTTCACAAGAGGCAACATACTCGACCTTCATAGTAGAGTCAACTATACATCACTCCTTCATGCTTCTCCATACTATAGTTCTACCACCAGGGTAACCCTAATCCAGATATATATTTCTTAGAATTTTTATTTTGCTAGAAATCAAAGTTGGTGTATACTGTTTTATTCAAATCTCCTCTATATTAGGAGAGCATATAGTTTTTCCTTCTTTGAGGATACTAGAAAATATAATTAAATACTACCTAACTATCCAATCATAAGTTAGACTATACCAATGACATGATATATGTTAAGCCTAGTATACAACATGCTTATATCCTTGTTTCTCTTGAGGTATCTTATAATGCTCTTTAGAAAGAGTAACTATATGTCAAGTGAGTAAGTTACCTTCTTGGATTCCTGCAAAAGTCTAACCAACACTTTGTTAATGTACTATACCTTAGAGATAACATCTTGTTCTTACATCATGAATGATCTATATGTCAAGAACATAAAAATTATACATTGTTCTCAAATATTAGAACACCATACACATAAGCATTAAGAAGACCACCTTCTCGTCCTTGATGAGTTTGTACATACAAGGTTCATCATCATTTTGATCAAAATCATAAGACTTGATTATTACATCAAATCTCATTTTCCATGATCTTGATACTTGGTGATGTCCATAGATGAATATCTTAAACTTGAAATTTTTTTTCTCTTCACCTTCAAATAGTAAACCTTCAAGTTGGACCATGTATATGGCCTCCTCAAGATAGCCATTCAAAAATGTAATCTTCATGTTGATTTTTCATATCTTGTAATTGAGAGCAACAATAATGGACAAGAGTATCAAAATAGATTTAGATAAAGCTATTGGCAAGAAAGTTTCTTCATAAAACCTTATGTCGTTAATCTAACTTCAAAAGTTTTCACTTTTCCATCGATTCCTCTTCTTCTCTTGTAGAGTTATTTGTGCCTAATAGGTCATATTTCATTTGGTTTGTCTACAAGTTCCCAAAATGAGCTAAAATACATGCATTCTATCTCTAGGTTCATATTTGTAAGCCATTTATCCTTGTGAACATATTCCATTTCTTGCTTATAATTCAATGGGCCATCAATATGACTATTATACACAACAACTTGTGCCTCCCTAGCTAACTACCTCTACGATGAGGTTGTGGTAGAACATGACCTTTATTTGTGATATCTTTTTTTTTGTATCAGCTATAACATATGATCTCATCATTTTGTAACTTCTTAAGCAACATCTTACTTCAAAATTTGAAGTTTGTCATACAATCATTCTTATTGAATATGATGTTTGTCCACACAATCACTTTATTCTCTTGAGAATTTCAATTCCAATTTTTTCAGTTTTTTTTATTTGTTTTAAATATCAAACAAATAGGCATACTTTTGATACCGATTCCAATTTTCTAGTTTTTCTTTTCTGTAAGTATTATAAGTGTCGGCTATTTTTGTGGATAAAATATTTACCTATAAACTTATTTTTAAGCTCACTATCAAGTCTATTAAACAAAGTTGAAAAAACATCAGAATTTCAGATAGTCTAAATTGCACTCACGCATTTAATAGTACATATTTATAAATCTGGAATTATTTTTGTTGCTAAAATATAGAATAAGGTATATGCTAAAATATTAGATAAGGTACACTCTAAATTATAGCTTAAATCTTTAGCCTAAAAGTTAACATAAAATATATTTTAAAAGAACTCTTTTTAAAATAGGAATCTTCATAATTAATGAGTTTATTTTAAAAGAACTCTTCTTTAAATACGAGTCTTCTTAATTAATGAGTATTACTAATCCTATTTATAATAGAAAAGATATTTATCAATCATATAGGAGTTTTCTTAATTAATGAATAGTACTAATCTTATTTGTAATAGAAAAGATATTTATCAATTACATAGGTTTAAGAGTTTTAATTTTTCCTATAAATAAAACTTGTTGCTCATTATTTCAATCAACCACAATAGAGTATTATTCTATTCTTCTGAATTTCTCTATCTTGTTTTACAAATATAAGATCATAATTCTTTAGGGTTTTTTTATTTAGTTAATCTATCAAATATTGGTGGTTATGTTTGATTGATTAATAAGCCTAAATAGTTTATGGTATTTTGATAATATGTTCTTATGACTTTTTCTTTATTTTTGTTCTTAAATTGTTAGATCAAATAATTTTTTTTGTCATTTCATAGTTATTTGATTTGATTATTAATCTTAAAAGAAACTACTTTTATTGAATTTGTGCATAATATTTTTGCTCAAAGATTTACTAGTTGATTTGATTTAAGTAACATATGTTTTAAATCATCTAGTCAGAATGATTTATTATTAAATCTATTATAGAACACACACAGGACTTGTGTTTTTGTGCTAATCATTTTGTAGTTAATACAGGAACGTATCTGATTGACGGGAAGCTTATTGAAACGTTGGTCTAGAAACCGCTCACACTAATATTGTAAATTGTGAAAACAAAGTAGGGGCTCGTAAGTAAGCTACATTGAGGTAGTATTCTAGTGAGGGTAGCATAAGATCGAGTTTGTACTTGAACATTTGTTTTTCATAGTGGAAAGTTAGGTGGTCCGGTAGACTGGTGGTTTTCTTCTTAGGTCATGGTTGTGACCTAGGTAGTTTCCACCTTAAAAATATCATGTGTTATTATTTTATTTTTACACGCGATTGCATGCATGACTGCCTTGTTTAGGTTATTAAGTTATAAATTGATAAAACTTAAAAATAACCTATTCATTCCCTCTTGATTAATTAGGTCCATATCTTATAAACTTTCATTTTCAATAGATGTGCTGGACAATCCCATAGGCAAAAATGGTGCCAATATAAGTTTATAACCATTCCATACCTCCATGGGCCATTTTATCATAGAGTGTAACATGGCTCATGTTGTGGTTTATAGAGCATATTTGAGGACCAATCGAATTATAAGATCGACCTTAAATAAAACTTGACATATTACTTAACCTCTTAATTAATTGTTAACATTATTTAATTCTAGAGCTACTCCACTATAAAGTTGAAATTGAACTATCTAATATCACATATGATATTTATCCATATTAAACATAATTAAGTAATCCATTGATATAATCATTAAGTATAACTTAATTCTTCTCATCTAATTTAAAATTAGAGTTGGTCAAACGTTAATTTTATCCCTCTTATTACCGCTTTTCCTTGAATACCTATGATTCATACGAATAACTTTGCTATGATCATATCATAGGGTATGTATAATTATTCAAGCTCTGAAACTGTTAAACAAGGGAGCTACTATCTAATATCTAAGAATAGATAGAGTAAATTTTTCATATTGTAAGATAAAATCTTAGCCCACCATGAACACCAAGATATAAAGATATAAGTCATCTTAGCCCAATAACTAAAGGTATCATCGAGTAAGTCAAACACCAAAGTGCTATGACAAGGCATCAATTAAATCACTCAAGATTAAGACCATCCTATACATGATCATCGATGACATAACGAAATAGCTATGAGTAAACATATTTTGATATTGTTTTTAATATGTTTGGCTCAGTCTTGTATGATCCATATCACATATAAACACCCATCAATTAGATGTCTTTGCATTAGTTACCTTGAGGCTCAGTCTTGTATGATCCATATCACATATAAACACCCCTCAATTAGATGTCTTTGCATTAGTTACCTTGGATCAAGGTCACTCCATTCTTCGGTAAGTATAGGTCATACTAGTGATATAATTAAAGTTCACATACTTTAGTTATTATCACGAGCTATATAGGTTATTTCACTTAAAATCAATCATCTTATATATAATCCAATATACTGAGTTTAAGTAAACACAAATAAGTACTAGTTTAAATACAAACTCGTTTTTATTTCAAAGGTCTAATTCTAACAAACACGTACTACACTCTTCCATAAGATTAAAAGTTATCATCGGGCTAACATGTACATATCATGTGACAATCATTTAGTTTCATTATACATATAATATGTGACCTCATCCAATGCATTTGTACTATCTTAATTGTGAAGAGCTTCCTTCTTTTGTGATTGAGTTAAATCATCACCTCGTTATACTATTATAAGTACCAATATTATTGACGAGACAATCATTTTTAGTGGATAGAAAGGTTGCATAAACCCTTGTCTCAAGCACCATGCCACTTTTAACTTAAACTAAAAACCATAATGTTATATGCTATAAAGATACAAAATACTTGAATAGATGTTTTTTAATAATTAGTACAATCATTTGTTATGTATATATGTCAATCACTTATCTTTTAAGGTATACCACCTAATATTTTAAAAAAATGGGAAAAATATTGTGTTTATAAGAATTTGCAAATGAACTCTAAAGATATAGGTAAACATAAAACAATAAAAATATTATCAAGGTAACAAAATTTTAAAATAAAATTTACAAATAAAGGTAAAAGCAAATATTATGACAAATATGAATTTAGCATGACTTTTGGTTATTTATATTTGTAACTTAACTTTAATCGTTAACGACAAAGTGTAACTAATCCAAAATAAAATGTCTTATAAAAAGAAAATGAAAAAGAGTAAGCCATCTAAAATATTTGACTTTTTCCTTATTTAAAAAAAAAATTAGTACATGTACAGCTCACTAGTTTATCACAAACATTAGTTTTATTTTTCTATTAGTATTTTTAAAATAATTTAATATATGTGATATTTATATATTATAATATATTTGATTTTTTATTAATTATGAATTATTTTTTAATTTAAAATTATTGTATATATATTATTTTTCACTAATAAGATATAAGATAAATACAATAAATTTTACTAAAAAACACATCTAACCAATAATTCATTAAAACAAATACCAATAAATTGATAAAAATTATAACATAATCTACTCTTAAATTAATGAATAATATTTTTTAATTAATATCTAATTTTTATTAATTTTAAAATATCACATAATTAATTAAATATCTAATTTTTTATCAAATTGTATATACTTTTTTATTATTTTAAGAAAAAATATGATTATATATTATTTATACGAAGAAATTAAATCTCACATCACTACTAAGTACTAACAACAGTACTCGAACTTGCTACGAAGCTAGCTGAACTGATATACGTGGATATCAAAGCTACATGCTTGATCACCATAAAAACATGACAAGTGGCGAGCGCAACGAATTAGACATGTATATTTGAGGGCAGTTCATATCATTTCATTTCTTGTTCAGAGCTCTCAACTGTCTTTGTAAGACAACCAGGTTCACAATTTCCTCGCTTCTCTTTGTTTGTTTCTGTCACTCTGTTTCCTCCAAAGAAAGTTCGAAGTACCAAAAAATGCAGTACAAGAACTTGGGTAGGTCAGGTTTGAAGGTGAGCCAACTCTCCTATGGAGCGTGGGTATCCTTCGGCAACCAACTAGATGTGAAGGAAGCAAAATCGATCCTCCAGTGTTGCAGAGATCACGGGGTCAACTTCTTCGACAACGCCGAGGTCTATGCCAATGGAAGAGCCGAGGAGATCATGGGTCAGGCCATTCGTGAACTGGGTTGGCGCCGCTCAGACATTGTCGTCACTACCAAGATCTTCTGGGGGGGATCAGGTCCAAATGACAAGGGTCTCTCTAGAAAGCACATCATAGAGGGCACAAAAGCTTCACTCAAGAGGTTGGATATGGAATATGTTGATGTTATTTATTGTCATCGACCTGACATTTGTACTCCTATTGAAGAGACTGTGAGAGCTATGAACTATGTAATTGATAAGGGTTGGGCTTTTTATTGGGGTACTAGTGAGTGGTCTGCTCAGCAGATCACTGAGGCTTGGGGCGTAGCTGAGAGGCTTGATTTGCTCGGACCCGTTGTTGAGCAGCCCGAGTATAATATGCTGTCTAGACACAAGGTTTCCTTTTGCTCTTTAACTAATATTTCTATTTTTTGCTATTTTCTAAGAGAAACTCCTTTCTAACTTTTGTGGGTTTCTAGAGTTTGATTATATGATTCTATTAGCTTGTAGAAAATATGCATAGGATGGGATTTTTGTTAGAATACCGTGATTTAATATTTCTGAATTACTGTTGTATTACAGAATTAAAAAAAAAATCAGTAATTTGCACCTATCTTTTTTATTTGCTCGCTGTAGATTTTGTTCACTGTTGACTGTTGTATTGATCGTAAACAAATTTTCCATTTTCAATGGTTACTGCTGATATATGATGAATGGCTTCATTTTGATGCCATTGAGGTAGGTTTTTTGTCATGGCTTAGTGTCAGTGGGAAATGGGTTTTGTGTATTCATTCTCATCTTATTGGAACTCTTGTTAGCATAAGTATTATGGCTCGTTCTGTGTCATAAAATATTAATCTCTCTATTAGTATCAATGGGAAATGGGTTTTGTATATTCATTCTCATCTTAATGGGACTCTTGTTAGCATAAGTATTATGGCTCGTTCTGTGTCCGAAAATATTAATCTCTTTATTAAATTGGTAATGGATTCTTCTGATTTGGTTTATCTCTTGATTTGGTACAATCTCATCAATGATAGATATAAGTTTGGACATAAATAATCAAATTATGGATCATAGTTAGAGACTTGGTTTCCCTATTTGCTTTCATCAATTTGTAATACAAATTTGTGCAAGCCTGATTGAAGTTTCCCAAAGCCAAAAGGCAACAAACCTGCATACATCTGAGGATGTTTGAGCGCCTTGTGGACCCAATCTACTACTAGTTTGTTGAGTTTGGAATTTGATCTGGATTAGCCACTCTCTTCGAAATCATGAATTAATTTTTTAGTTGTTCAGTTGAGGGCTATGATCAAGAGGTGCGTATTGGCTGCTAATGTTTCTTGGTTCTTTTTCATGTGAGAATTTCAGGAATAACTCAAGCGATCAAATACAACTGAGGATAATTGAACATTAAAAGTAAAAAGGGGTATATAGAGAAAACCAAAATGACCAAATTTATTCTTAGATTATGTCTAAGTCTTCGAAGAAATGATGGATGCATTACATGTATTAAGCACACTAAGAGTGTAAGGAAGAGTGTCAAGTAGTAACCTTGGGTAAAACTTAAGAATACCATGTTCAGCCATCAATTTGTTTTTCGTCAAAGCCATCAATTTTGTTATTATTATAAATCAGAGGGTTTTTTGTTCCCATATCCCTATTTTTTAAAGTTCTAGAGCTAAGGGAATTTTGATGCATAATATGCTTAATATTACATTAATTTTTAGGATTGTGTTATTCTAGGAATAACTGAAAAAGTTAAGGTAGTCATACAAATTTTTTTTCGTCTAGTTAAAAGATATGACATGGAAATATCTCTTTGGAATGTTGAAACCCGAAAATTTATTGCTCTAAATTTCTGGCTTCGGTTTATGCTCTTCCCTAGCTCTCTCTAGCTTCCTGTAGTTGTGTCTGTGGGCTAATGAGGTAGCACTCTATAGTGTACTCAAGAAGACCAAAGATCTATAAACACCCTAATTACCCTACATGTACCCAACGACTCAAGATATTTCTGGTGGTATCCAATCTTGTTCTCATTTTTTGCTTAGACACAACTTTTTTTTTCCATATTAGATTCAACCTAATCCATATATGCGGTTAATCCATTCCATTGATTCACGTTGAGATGAAGGCAAGGCAAGCTAGCAACTTTTCTATTATCTATTGTTGTTTTTAATAATAGGCATCCGGTTCTCGAGGACATAATGTTTCTCGTTGTGTATGATCTAACAGGCAGTTCCTATAATTGATACTTGACAGTTTCTACAAGTTTCCTACTTACCCACCTCAAGGTGAAAATATATCCAACTGTATCAATTGTTAGCCCTTGTTCATGTTGGTGCCTGTACTAACACTTATTCTTGTTTGGTATTACCTGTAGCACATCTCTCCGGTACAAAAAGGGAAGAAGGTTATTCCCTCTTGCTTAACATTTCTAGATGTGCTACCAACAATCCTATCCCTACTTCATGGAACATTTAATCTCATGATCAAAAGGCTACTCCAAATTTGAAAATAATCTGTTTGAACTAGCAGCTCCATGCCTTTATTTTCCCAGTTTGTTTACTAGCATGTTGTGTTTCCCTTGTATTGTCCTTGATGAATACAGCACTGTGATTATAGCAATCATGTCTTATATAACAACTGAATTATTTCTCTCCTAAAAGCAATGAAGTTATTTATTTTATGTACGCAGGTTGAGTGCGAATTTCTACCTCTCTATAGCAACTATGGTCTGGGTCTTACCACTTGGAGTCCACTTGCATCTGGAGTGCTAACTGGAAAATATGGCAAGGGAATCATACCACCTGATAGTCGGTTTGCATTGGAGAATTACAAAGTAACTTATAATTGTTCTGTTGCCACAAATGCTCATTGCTTTTTCTTATGAACAATTAATGCTCATTCTTAAACCGTTCGATTTAATGGTTTGGATCACTAAGTTCCATTTTATGTTTGTATATCCTCATGATTGGTAAGAAGTTTCAATTACAATTAGTATTTAGCTCCCGAGCATCCACCGAGGTGTTTTATTAGCCTGACCACTGCTGAAGTATGTGATCCAATGCTATACACAATTCATAGGGTGCATAAATCGCATGCATTAAATTGGACTTATGTTTGTACATGACTGGCTTCCTTCCTTTTTCTACTGCCTGCATGGATTATTGGTTCAAAAAGTGGAAGTTTGGTGGGAGTTTGAGTAGAAATATAACATAAGATTATGCGGAAACAAATACTAAGGAATGAAAATAGGTCGAGAGGAGAACGAGAAAAATAATTAAAGTCATTCTTATCAGAGATTGCATATGTACTTATAGGAATAATAAGACTAAAATCCGAATCCTAGTAGGATTCTAAATAAGATTCTAAATAAGACTCATAAACTACTAAGGAAACTTGATTGTAATTATCTAATATCTAATACTAGTAATATTAAATATCTAATATTTTGATTCTCCCCCTCAAGCTGAATATAAATAAGTGCAAGCTGAATATAAATAAGTGCAGTTTTAACAGTTGCGAAAGACAATAAAATAGAAATCATCAAAAACAATTCGTCACAAGTGAAGTTGAACCTCAGATTCTAACAAGTAGGTCTTGCCATGGATGTAAAAGTAGTCACTTGACTAACCAAAATTAACTGAAAATAATCGAATATACTACTTTTTGAGAATGTTAACGTTGATTGAAGTTATAGGCCACATGTAGTAGAAAGACCCTAAGAGTGTAGGGAAACCCAAAAAAATCCTTAAGACAGAGTAAGTAATAGAAGATGTGGTTCCATAGGCTAAACAATATCGATACTACATAGGAAAGACAAGTGGTGGAGTACTGATGATAAAGTGATGCAAAACCACATCGAAAAGGGCTTTCGAGAAATTTGTATAGTCAGGGGCAAAGGCAACTGAGGGGTAGCGATGTAGATATCAATGACTCCAAGCAAACCCAAGATTGGCATGAATTGCTATCAACACATGTAGAAAGAAGACATATTCTAAATCTCCCACCTAAATGGAGCATAAATATAAAACATGTCCAACTTGAATAGTGAGATATGAAAATCTTTTAATAACAAAAAACACCTTATTATAAGGCATTAGTAGTAGAACTCAAATTTATCGAACTCAAAATGACAACCCTTTAATTAGGCATATAGAAAACATATACTCAAATCTTCAATCAATCAAAGAATAATGTCTATTGGTGCATATAATCCCCATATAGCAACAACATAGAAGTGCTCAAATATATCAAATCTCAAAGCAGTAGAATAAAGAACTCCAACTAAGCCTCACAACACCACCCCTACACAATAAGCCAAAGGCCATTGAAAATAAACCCATGATAATAATTGAACAACACAGGGTTGAAGTGAATGGTATGTGTCGGCGACTAAAAAGTCTAATCAATAACATACCAAATTATTTCAGGTTTTCCAAATAACCAATCAGTGCAAAACACTTGATCAATCCAAAATTAACTAAATATCAAATCACTCGTCGTAATACAAGATCAGTTCCGAAACAAAAGTAGACAGTAGCTGTAAAACTTGTCAAAAATAGCAAGTGACTTGAAAATTAAATACTAAGAAATTACTCAAATAGTCAAAACAAGTCACTTCAACACTACAAGTTCAAAAGAGGAGTCTGTATACACAATTTACATCCTCATTGACCCACTTGTGAATCTATAGCACCACAAATATAAAGCCTCATAGAAAATCCAAATAACAATTAGGATATTTGATCATTCCATAAATATTCCAAATAAATAAACATATCCAAATCAACCCAAAACATCCATTAAATAAAAATACTCAATTAGCCAAGATAACAAAATCAGCCCAAATACCAAATAAATGAGCCCAAAATTCCCAATCAGCCTAAGTATCTAATTGCATTTTAGCCATAAAGTCAAAACAACAATAAGCCCAACTAATCACATTGCTATGTCAGCCCAATAACCCAAAACACCCATCAAACAATCATCCCCAAAGTAACAATTTACCTTAATCAACAAACTACTAGCAAGGACGGTGATGGAAGTACCCAAACCGAAGGTGATGGTTGACAAATATGGCAAGGATTGGAACACAAAGAGGGACAACTACTGGTGGCTGCGTATGATGTAAAACAATCAAACCAGCGGTGCAAAACCATGTTGGAGGAGCTGAAGTCGACGGATGACTAATTTATAAGGTGTGGTGACGTGGGTGCTAGGTCAGTTGACAACAGCGGCGCTAGGCTTGCGAAGGTTGGTATCGATGGAAGCATCGCAAATGACGGTGACTCTATGGCTCTTATGGTTGCTGACCTGCGAAACACAAAGAATGCAAGCAGACAACAAATGATGGGTAGATATTGTGGGCAGCACAGGTGAGGGTTACTGGTGGCATCAGCAATGCAGGAGTTCAATGGTAAGTGCAACTGGGTGGCTAATAGATCTCGATAGTTGGGGTGACGTCTAGAATTCTTGATTTGAAGCTAACGCAGACGATGGTCTAATGATGGATGTTGGATGTTTCATGGTTTCGTTTTTGGATTTGGAATGCTAAGGGAGAGAGTAACCAAGGGTTTAGAAAATAGATTACCACTATTCTGGAACGAGTCCAGCTATATGATATCAAATAAAAATATAACATAAGATTATGTAGAAACAAATATTAAGGAAACGAAATAGGTCGAAAAGAGAATGAAAAAAATAAAGTCATTCTTATTCTCCATTTATTATAATACTGAGAGTACATGTGTATTAATAGGGATAATAAGATTGAAATCTTAATCCTAGTAGGACTCCAAATAAGACATAAATTACTTAGGAAATTTAATTATAATATCTAATAACTAATACTAGTAATATTAAATATCTAATATTTTAGTTGTTTGTATATGAGACAATGACATCTACAAATCAGTGGGTTCTATCTTAAATAATGAATGTTCTCTTTTCTTCGCTGATCAACTGAATGAACCTTTCCTCTCTTATCATGATGAATTTGATCTTTCATAGGATAATATGGATTTATCTTCTAAACAAAAGAGCATTGTAATGCCTGTAGATGTTTTTTAGCATTCATGTCCCTGTATGATGATAAATTTATCAGAAGTCTTGTTAGGATTTAATATTTTACCTTTTGATGCTATGCTCATGAGATATTAAACAGATCTCAGAATTTCGGTGTTTAGTTAGCAGAACTGTGAGATATTAACTTTTGCATACCTATTCCTTGTAGAATCTGGCTAGTCGCTCACTTGTTGACGATGTGCTGAAAAAAGTTAATGGTCTCAAGCCAATTGCTGACGAATTAGGTGTTCCTTTATCTCAACTTGCAATTGCATGGTGTGCTGTAAACCCCAATGTGACCTCAGTTATAACTGGTGCTACAAAGGAGTCCCAGGTGAGTTTTGATTGTGATGCTTTTTTGCTATAAATTCTTGTAGCTATTAATCTCAGTTCTGTTTTGATCATGTTTCCCAAACATTCAACTTTCAATGTGGAAAAGCAAAGCATGCTACTTATCCAATGTCGGAGATAAAACGATTTATAATGATGTATAAGTGCACGGATTTTAATATTGTCATATAAGGAGCTTATTTTCTGAGTTCCTGAAGTAGTCGTCTGAAAGGATATAACCTTTGATTTAAATTTTCCAAATCTATAAAGAGAAAGGAGAATGATTACTGGGTTACCAATTGCTGTACCTTTAGCTTGTGATTAGCGACACAAAAAGACATGCACGGTGTAATTGGTTGTAGATCTCTTTCTTTGTGGAGTTGCTCTTGTATGGAAACCTTTTTTGGAAACTTTATAATTTCTTGGCACATCAATCTCCAATTTTCAGTTATATAAGAAAAAATTCTGCATAATTATTGTTCAGTGAGTTAATGCTCAATCTCTTAATGTCAAGGGTCAATGTTTTGTTATTTTGATCACACCGCTGGATTTGGAACTGAATCTTGTTTGAATAGAATAATTGTATGATTAAATTCTGGAAAATTCCTTTTATCCTCGTTACACTACTCAATACCACTTAAGTGTTAAAATATCATGCTTTTACTCCTAATGTTGTAAAAGGCTATTTTAAGCATCGATGCGTTTTTCTTAGAAGAGGTGAGGCGTAAGCTTAAGATAGTTTGTGGCATAAGCCTCAAACTCTACTAAAAAACTTCAAAAACTGAATTACAAAAATATTAATTCAATAAATAAATAAGCATGGAACTAATAGTATAACACACCAAGTAAATTAAGTTGTAGCTGTATTTACTCAAATGTTAAATTTAGAGTTATCAGAGGCAATAACTATGGTCGAAGTAGAACAGAATTTTGAAGAACAAAAAAAATTGAACAATATGTGTAAAGACAAATAGAGCGACAAACTCAAAAGAAAACAATGAAGAAATACAAATCGAAATAGTCAAATGGGGAAAAATGTTGATATTGCAAGGTCGGAAATTTGGTGGTGCCAGAGACTAAAAAAGGAATATGAGAGGAGTAGGAAAACTAAAGAATGTAAATGAAAGAACTTTAATCATGTTTGTTTATAGTATTATGATATTCATTTTATTTATTTATTTGACTTTTTATGTTTTTAATTTTTAATGAAACCGAATCAAGATTTTATAGATAACCCATGAAATGAATCATTTGAGGCTTAGTTGAGAGAGTCCTACAAAGAGGATTATGACTAGAGAGGGTTCAAAAGTCCCTTATGACGTCCATTGTTCCCCAATTTATACAAGATGAAGGGTACACATGGCTGCATTACATTGGAAATGTACAAAAATTAGGGTTCCTATGGTCTTTGCTAGGGTTTGAAGTAGAAAAGGCTCGTAAAGCTAGGGAAAACGCACTTTACAAATGGGTTGATGAGAGTATGACATACGGGTTGACACGGTCTTAAGCTAGGGCTAGTGAGAGTCTGGCATTCAAGCTGATACGATTCTGGGTTCTGGTTGATGGGAGTTTGGCATCTGATACACTCCTTGGGATCATACTGATGAAGTCTGAGGCATGGTCTTAACCATCGAGTCATCCACCAAGTAGATGCCCCCGATCTTAGTACCAAATAAGGCTATAACCTCAATCACCTCGAGGCATAAAAGTCTTAAGGCGTGCATTTATTATACGAGGAACTCAACTTGAGGCTAGCCTCAAAATAACCCTTTAGGTTATTATGTTAACCTCACCCCATATTTATGAGCATACATCTAGATCGATTTGCATCCTCATTGGTGCTTTATAGTACTCATAAATTCATGAAGTGATTTAATAATAGTTATGGCTTTTCTGAATGTCATTTTGCACAACTTAACCTTAGTGATGTGAAAATGTGTCTTAGGCCCTGTACTAAGTTTTTTGTGTTCGAATTTTTTAAATTATGTTTAGATCAAACTGTAATTAATGTGATTCGAACATTAGACTTGAAATAGGGGAGTGGTGAGTCTTATTAAAGTCAACTACAACTTTTTAGAATTAAATGTATTCATGGTTAGGCTTTTCATAAAGTGAATGAACTTGAGCCTTGTTTCAAAGAATTATTTCAGTAAAGCCACGAGTTTTTATTTTTATATTTTTAAATTCTCCACCTGCAAATTGCAAAGCAATTTCAATGGACATTAATATCCCCTTATTTAAACAAAAAATTTTGATATCTGCTAGTGATTGTCCTGTGAGAGGTTAAAAATGTTCGGGGACTATATTTTGAAAATCTCTCTCTCGGATTGGAATAAGTGTCAAGTGTGTCACTAGAGTTTACTTAAGGCCAATGTTCATGTTTAACTTGCTTTGATTAAATATTTTTGTTCTAATTAGTTAGCGAACAACTTTATGCAGATTGTTGAGAACATGAAAGCTGTCGATGTGATTCCGCTAATTACTCCTGCTGTGATGGAGAAGATTGAAGCTGTTATACAAACCAAGCCAAAGCGTCCAGATTCATATCGATAGATGTGATACGACCATCTCAGTTATATCTTTTCTTCGTTATATCAAACATAGTCGACCTCATTTTTACTAAAAACATTTAAGAAGGATTATGAATTTATGATTTCATCTGTTAGACTGTTATGATTTTTATCGACTAGCTTGTATGATTTTATGTATTTCACATTGCTTTACGTGGGACTATTTTTAAATGGGTGGCTACCTATGAGGGATGGGTGAAGCTATGGCGTACTGACAGAGTACGGCATTAATGTAGATATTTGAGTTTATTTTTTTTCTCCCAAGAAAATCTTGCATACACAGGGCCATTGGATTTTCTTTTTCTCTTACACATTTTAGTTCGCCATACACAAAAGTGATTATCCAATGGTTGAAAATGAACAGGGTGGTGCATACTATAGCTATGCCCCTGTTCAGTGAAAGATTTTCTCCTTTTGGATATGTTTTTCAACTATTCGTATAGGCAAGGCAGATCCATTTAGTGAAAAATAGGTAAACAAATGTGTCAAGAATCTTGGAAAGTTGAAGGGTTACTATGGAGGTAGCTTAATTTCTTATTGCACCGATATTTGAAAACTTTGTAGCCAGTAATCTTTAATCATAAATTTGCAGTATATGAATATATATTTTTTGCCGAGTAGATCACCAACTAATTCATTAACTGTAAGTTCAATAATCTTGTACATGAACTCAAGCACGATAACTTTAGTATGAAAATGATAGGATTGGTTAGCAATGATTTTCTCAATCTACTTTTTCTCACTAATAAATCTACCTAAGTTGTAGGAATAGTTAACAATGTTTAAAAAAGTGCATAGAATTTGTCAAAAAATTTATTATTTTGCATTATATAAAGTTTAAAATCTCTATTCAACTTCAAAATTATGGATATTTTATAGCTTAATTGTCTATAAGTGGTCTTCAAAATGTGCAATGCTTGTTTTAAAGAAATACAACTCTAAATTCTTCGAAATTCATCTGACAAAATAGCCTTAATGATTAATTAGAGTCCCTTACTATTTCATTCAGATTTCTTACTTTCATCTTTAGTCTATTCAATCATGGATTTAGAAATCACATTGTTATCAAGTATGTTTTGGTTAGATACGTACAATCATTTTGACAAAGAACCACACTCGGTCTCCTTAGGACCATAAAAAAGCCCTCATTAGTGATTTCAATTAGGAATAGTTCAGGCCATTGAAAAGTGAAAATCTATCAATATTACCTCATTCTTCCAACTCCATCAAAGAGAATGTATGTGTGAAAATGTAAGTTAACATAATTAACACTAGAGTTATTAAGCTCAAAAGGGTGCAACGGGTTTGATACCAATTGAAAGAGTCCACAACTTGGTTTATGACCAAGGTAAGAAGAAATAGACTTTTAAAAGACTCAACCTTAACTTGTAAGGAATAGAATTGTATAACACTTATACAATTCATATAGCAAAAGCGCAAATAGTATAATATCAAAAGTGAAAAACTTTAACAGTAGATATTATATGTCAAGTAGAACAAATGGTATCTAATTAAAGTTTAAGCTAATAGTATGTTAAAACATACACATCTTAAACTTGGATTGTATTAATACAAACTTAGATCATGCATAACACTTGATATAACAAAGTAAACTCACATAAAGACTGTATCTATATGGTACCATCCTCAAGTTACTTAAGAAAACCACTCAATGGAAAACATTCACTAAGTAGTATACAAATGATAGCACTAATAGATAGTAAAGTCATTATTACCTCTATTAATCAGGACCTCCATCCAAACTACCTACTATTTCTTTTCACTTGTTGCTTCCACAACTATTTGGTTTAACACTTGAACCCGATTGTCCTCCATAGTCAACACCACCCAATATGATATGATTGGAAACTAATGATCAATAATAGTAAGTGTATCAACTCACAACCTTATGGGACACGTAGTCCACTACTAATATCAAATCGCGTATTGGAGGCACGTAGTCAAATCATGTACTTACACAAATTACATTTTGATTACTAAATTTATAAAAATGACCCCTTCTTTATTATTATCTCTCCAAAATAATTTTAAGATAAAATATAAATTTCAGTGTATATTTTGGCATAATTTTAACTCTTGAACAAGGGGTAAAGAAGATAGAAATGAGTGGGATGTTTATAAGGCTCAGTTTTGGCACCTCACCAGCCACCTTGTCGCCACCTCACTAACCACGTCATCAAAGGTGGAGACGATGGTGGTAACGAGCTTGGTGGAGAGCTTTGTGGTGAGGTGCTAAAAAATTACATATATCCATAAATATCCACACCAAAAACCACAAGTAAAATAAACATAAGCATGTCTGAGTGTTTATTTTTAGTTAGTATTATAGGCCTTAATTATATTTATTAATTTTATATACAAATTAATATTTGTGTATTTTTTAAATACTATTTTTAATTTACTGATCATTTATTAAATCTAAGCATGTCTGGTTGATTATTAATGTGAAAAATTAGTTTTGTTGTCATATTTGTAAATATAAATTTTGGTGAATATTTTCATAAAATAAATTGAGATCATTTATTTATTCAAGATTTTTACAAAAATTTTATTTATTAATATATTGATGATATATTTTTTGTAGTAGATTTAAAATATAAAAGTTAGGTTACAAAAACGCTATCTGGATCTAATTTTAACACCTTAAATAAGAGTTTAAATTATGTGATATGACTAAAGTAGTGATTTGAATGGTTTTATTATTTTCTTAGAAATAAAATTTAATTTAATGTATTAGTTGGTGGTCCTCACCTTAGGATATTAATTGATTTGATTAGCAAAAGATTTGATCCTGCCTTAAATATTTTTTCACAAAAAAGGGAATATCAATAATATGAATTTATATCTTTAATAATATAATTAAGTATAAACAAGTATGACTGACTAGTTAATTATTCTCATAAATTCTTCATTGATTGGTAATTACTTATTTGTCTTGAATTGATTGAATTTTAAGTATGTGTTATTATATTAAAATTTTTAAAACAAAATATTATGACATAATGTTTAGGTTTATTTTTTATGTTTGTTTTTAAAAGGTTTGATGAATTATTTAAAATAACATAGTTTTTTTAGACTAATCTTGGGAGTATATTTATTGTGTATTATAAGTGATTAAGGCACTTACGAACTTATTATAAATTTATAAAATTTGACCATCGTGTTTTTGTGCATCAATCTCCACATCTAACAATATAGATATTTTATTAGTAATTAAGCAGTTTTTCTTGATAAAATATATTATAATTATATTCCTTTAAGAGAACGAATAAATACTCTTCTTGTCCTCTCAAGAATACATATTCATTATTTAACGAGAATGTATATTCCAAAGCTTAAGTTCAAATGAACAAATGAATTGAACATACCATAATAGTATAGAGAAAAAGTGTCCTTTTGTCCACTATAATTCAAAACTCTTATAAGTGTAAGTACTATGAGTGTTGGTTATTTTTGTGGATAAAATATTTACCTGTAAGTTTGTTTTTAGACCTACTATCAAGTCTATCAAGAGAAGCCGATCAAATGCTCGAGTTTCAGATAATTGTACTTCAAGTATATTTTTTATAACTACGACGCATATGATTGTATTCATGCATTTAATAACGCATGCTCATAAATCTAAAATTATTTTTGGTGCTGAAATATATATTTAAACTTGAATCAATTTATGAAATTATCAATTAATTTAAATATTTTTTTAGATGTGTCTTAATATTTTTTAAGATGTGTTTTAAAAAATATTTTTTTATAATATTAAAGTTTTTATGTGCTTTAAAAAATTAAGCCCAAAATATATTTAACCCTAATATTGCTAGGACATTATTATTATCTATATATAATGTTGCATGTTTTTGGCTTGACAAGAGCTTATGAGGCACGCTATTACTATTATATTAACTGCATATTTTTCTTTCTTTATTTCTTTCTTTCTTATATGTTGGCGGTTTTAATGGTGTGTTGGATTGAACTATACGTTTTTAATGTATATTCCTCTGTGATATTTTCTTAATTCATATTTTGAGATCATATTTGGCCAAGTTAGAATAAAGTTCACAAAAAGATTAAATGTGTTCCCCTTTGATCCTTTCAGGTTCCTATTGTCTATTTGTATCAAAAATTCAATTTTTCTTTGTATAATTGTTTCAACGTATGGAATTTCACATATGAATCTTATAACATTTATTTTGAATCATAAATCGTTATAGAAACATAAGAAATTTAGTGGGTTGAATTTCAATAGGTGGTAACACGCTAGCAAAGATGTTGTTCTAATTGATCACCTTAAATCTTAAGGCTATTAACTTAGAAATCTCACAAGCTCAATAAGGGTAAGCATGATGTGTAAACCATCAGTGTTGTTAATGCAATGAAGCATGTGAACTTCCTATCTTTGGACTATGTTTTGAATGGTCATTCTAACTCCCCATACAATGTGTATTTGACAAAGAAGATAGCTATGGAAATTTTTGGAATCATTGGATTGGAAGTGCAAACCTAACGATGTTTAATCCAAAAAATATTTGGTGGACTACATTCTTAAATATAAGATAGTCAACTCAAATATTGTGATCATATATGTTTAAGATGCCTAGGTTATTTTGCATGAGATTCATGCTGAGAGGATGATTTTAAATGAAACATTCTAGCTAGGTTGGTTCTACTATTGAGATGAACATTGAAGAATTGATTATTACGCACCAAAATGAAGAGAGCCAGTTCAATCCTATAGTGGCTAAAAATAATTTCATAGATCATGATCAAAACTCAAAGCATAAGGAAAAGTAAAAAAAAAAAATGGTCCTAGTTGTGAACCAAAAGAGGAATTTCTAATGATTAGGTCCAAGAAAAATTGACCAGATCATCGTTCTAAATAACTGAAAGGATATGATGATACATGTGATTTCAAATTTATTGAAAGTAGTGGTGATAATTAGTATCATATTACTTTTATCAACGATAGCATAAAGTATTGATTTGTGTATTTGAGTAATAACAATGATAAAGTTATAAATAAATTTGTTCTTTATATTGCTAAAGTTGAGAATAATCTCAATAAAAAGATTAAGATCCTAAGAAATGATCATGTATGTCAGTATGAGATACCACCATATAATATATTATATACATAATGCAAAATTATATATGAAACCACGACACCTTATTAACCTTAGAAATTAGTGTTATTGAATGGAAAACTAAAATCATGAATGCAATGCTAACTCATATATAGGATTCATTTTGTTGACTAAAAATCTTTTAAATAAGGTAGCGTGAAATAAAGAAGATAAGATCCCATATAAGTTGTAGAAGGAAAGAACTTATATAGATTAAAAAAAATAGCATTCTCAATAGCATTCTCAAAAGCTTATAACAATAAAAATAACACTTAATAATATTGAACATGAATTGAAAGGTTCTAAATAATCGTATTTTAATTTGAACAGTGTTCAATGTGAAAGTATAAATTTGACATAAAACATACTATTTTTATGATTATAAATCTTAAATGTAATGTTTTTTGTTATTTTTCTAAAATATTAAGTCTTTGTACAAATTCTAACTAATGTTGATTACACCAAGGAGAGGAAAAAATGACATAAACATGGGTAAAAATGAAAAGTGAAATTATAAAAAATGTACTCTTAAATTTATAATAATAAAAATAATAATTTAATAATATTGAACAGATCCAAACGATTAATTGAAAGTCGTTCAATTAGTTAGTGTTTAAAATTAAATGACATGATAGGTTATATTTTAATGGAAAAAATACAAGATGAACATAAATAATGTTATTTTTATAGTTATAAATTTTAAAAATGTTATTTTTATAATTATAATTTTTGAAGACATTATTTTTATTGTTTTTTCAAATAAAAATAATCTTATTATTAATATTTTCTACGAAAAATACTATAAGTAAGATTATTACATTTACTTTGTTAAAAAATAAAAATATCAAATATTTGATTAAAAAACAAACAATGTAATTAGAGGGAGTGACATCTCATCTAGTCCTAACATATTATAATAAATTCTTGTTACTCGTTAATTAAATTATTTATTTTTATAACTAATTATTAAGTATTTATGTTTTTGAAAGAATATCTATCGATATAAACTATCATATTATTACCTACTATAGCAAACAATAATTTCTCCCCATTGCCTTCGACTTTAAAGTGTTTGACATTGGAAAGGAAAAGAAAATGAAAACAAAGGGGGGGCATCATGACTTTTTGGATTTTGATATCCATCCAAATCTCATCGAGGCGTCCTTTCCCTTTCTGTCTATCTAAATATCTCACCAACAAGGACGACCAGGTCCCCTACCATGTCTGCATTTAGAAAAGTTTGTTGACAATAATTTACCTAATCGAGTATTGTTATTAAAGTTATTTATTTATTATTTTTAAATTATGTTTTGTTATAGTTAATATAATTACTTTTTTCTTATATAAAATATTAAAGGATTGATAAATTATAAATATTTTCCTCTAGATTTTTTTAAATAACAAAATGAATGATAGGTTTGAAAAGTAACAAGTATATTACTATTTTTTTTACTTTTTAAAAGAGTTATGTGTAATAAAATTAATAAAAAAAGTTATGAAATTCAATTGATGATATTGGAATAAAATAATAATAAAAAAGATATAATTATTTATTTTTTAAACTTAAATGATATTTGTTTTATAATTTAAAAAAATTTCAAAGAATTTTATAATTATTTTCCAATATTAAATATTTTTAAAATTATATTGATGTTAAATAACATAAAATATTACATGATCTTGTACATCCAACAACGATTTCTCAATGTTATTATCACCTTCCAGTCACAGTCTTTCTCCTTTGTACTCACCCCAAAAGTTTTACAAAACAATATTCTTTAGTCAATTAACAATGTATTCATTACTTTTTGTCTTCTTGAATTTTTAAAATAAATCAACTTTTTAAATTGATTTTTATTAAACTATACACAATTAGATAAAATTTTGAAGTTAGATAACATATATTTTTGTATTTAGTTATATGATTGGGATGTAAAGTAGAATTTATATTAAAAAAAATATAAAATTATGTGTGTTCCTATTATTTGAATAACAAAATTAATTGGTTTGTGAATTTAAGATTTATAATTAAAAAAATATTATATATACATTAAAAATAAATTATTATTTATTTTTAATTGAAAAAAGATAAAATGAAAAGATTATACGTATTTCATTTTAATAAAATATTTTTAAATTATTTAGTGTTAAAAATTTAAAATTTAAAATTCAATTCTATTATATATATATATATAATTTATTTATAATTTTATAAATATTATATTTATTGATTCCTCACTCTTCACGTTCCAACATACATCCAGCTCTCTTTTTCTTCCTATTGTATGATTCACTTTTTCATCATTTTGAAATTTATTCCTGAGCATTAAAGAAAATACGAACAGTAACAACAAACAATTTTGGGCTTATTAATATATATGTTATTTTTTCTGTTATTTATACCAATTTAGAAAGAAAGGAGAGAAAAAAAATATTTGAGACTAATGTTAATTACTGGTTTTTTTAATACATGATGTATGTTAGAATGAGTAATTGCAATAGTGATCCATATATTAATAATTTAACTTTTTAATAGAATTGATGTGTTATATATTCTATCCACGTGTAATGACATATAATTTATATTCATTTTATACATATTATTTATATTATAATACATATAAATATTATTTAAAAAATTAAATTATTTCTCTAATTTAATATTGATTTTGACATAAATTATAGTAAAATGTGCAAAAATAAGTATAAATATGGATGTTATTAACATTTGAAAATTATTTTTCAAAATTTATTATTTAATTTAATAATTATGAGATTAATATACTTATTTAATAATAATAATAAGATATGGGATATTTTTCTTTTATTTATATACATGGTCTAATTTTCAACCAATCATTAATGGGTTTTCAGAGATAATAGTATGTCTCTTCTCATTCTAGTGCACAAAAATATCCTGGAGCACTCGAAATGAATATGGTGTCTTCTCATATTATGCACGCTAGAAGGTGTGGAATGAATAATTAAATTAAGAAGAAATTTTTTTTAAAAAATAAATATTATAATTAAATGAATAATTTTTTTAATTTTAATGTAAATAAACTTATTTATACAAATTGTATAAATAATAAAATGGAAATCAAGATGATAAATGATTTGAATTTTCAATATATTTTAGAATTATCTTTTTCAATAAACTAGTTATTATTTTATTTAGATTTAGTTTATTTTTTTAAGTTTATATTTTAAATTTTAATTAATACTTTAAACATAAATAAAGGTTTTGAATTAGAGATTAAAAATAATCTTGTTGTCAAAATAGTACAATAAATATGGCCATAATTATATGATTTAAATCATACTTCTTTTTCAAATTTTCTATTCCCTAATTTTCAATCATTATTTTCACAACTTTCTCTATCAATTCACATCAATTTGGTGGTATTAGAGTTAAAATAATTTTGTTTTCGGAAACAAAATATCTGATAAAAAAGTCTGTACATGGAAAAAAAAAATCAGAAAAGGAAGAATCAAAAAAGCTTGTAACCTAGCTCACCCTTCCATATCACCAGTTGCCACCACGTCTCCCACCAGTAGACCCACCCCCTCAGAAAACCTCGCCAGTAAAAACCTCAAGCAGCCAACTAGCGTCTACTTCATAACAACGACATAAACCATATTGCACTTCATAAGAAAAATGATTAATTATAAATTAATCATTTATTGATTAATATCCATATTTATTAACATGAAAATTTATAAGAAAAATGATTAATTATAAATTAATCATTTATTGATTAATAGCCATATTTATTAACATGAAAATTTAGAAAGTATCATAAATATCAAATAAATATATAAAGATATATTATAATATTGTGTGATAATATTTAATTAAATATTTAATTTAACTAAATAAATAATATTTAATTAATAAATAACAAATAGAAAACTAATTAAAGTCTCTAGAGTCACGATCGGTCAAAATCTTAGTACTTAATATTTAACTTTGTCTTTTAAGTCAAAAATCAACCCAAATCCTATTAATTAAATTGTATACCACACGTTTATAAAAGAAAACAAGTTTCACACCTCAATGTAGAAAAAATGTCATTGGCCGACCACATTAGAACTTTTAGGTGAAATTTCAATCGATAATCATCTTCTATCAATTAAAATTAATAAATTCTATTTGTTCTATGATTAAATAATTTAATATAATTAAAGGACATAAAATCTAAATTTTTTATTATATCACACTTCCACTAAACCAATAAAGATTTGGTGGTTTCTTTTGAATCAAACCAACGATTGGTATAAAAAAAATCTTTTAATTAAAACACTATGTATGTGAATATATATGTTTTGGATAGGTACAAAATCCTATATATATTGAATTTATTTGGTATAGTTTAATTCAAATTATTGGATGAATTATTTATGATTATTAATTCTATGGTTTCTTTATACTCTTAGACTTAGAAATTTGTACACCCCTTATCATGGCATAAGATTGATGTAGACTCAATTTTTATATTTTTTTGGAAGTATTTTGGATTTTTATCAACAACTTTTTTTATCAAATTTTGTTGTTACGTTACGTTTGGATCGAAACTGTAGACTTGTTTGTATCATAAATTAGGGTTACACGGATCGAACAAATGTGAGACTTATGACATTGGAACCATCTCGGTGAGCTATTTTTAGGTAGTGGTGTTTCTGAGCAGGGGAATACCACCCTGGCCATACGTGATGGCTAGTATGGTGGCTACCTTACGATGCATGTTGGGCTTGTTGCTACATGGATGGGAGGAGTCATACCCACTCAAAATTTTGATTTCATTATCCTTTCCAATTTGATCATAATTTTAGACGAAATTTGATTTCATTTTAAATTGAGATTATTTGGGACGAAAAAAGGATTTGTTAGATTTCATATGGACCAAGCCAAGCCAATGAAGTGAAGAATTGGATATATTCAAGGAGTCTGATCATAAACAATATTGTGTATTTATTTATTTTTTCCATGTCTTGAATGTCCTTATGAATTGTTTATGTTTTGAAATAACATTGACATACATATGTCACGTTATATAGAATAAATGTGTATACATATTAAATTTTTTAAATAAAAATGTATGTCACATGCACATGCATGCATCCTTGATAATAAATTTTTGACAATTGTTTTCGTGAAAAATATGCATGCAAATAGGGAATTAATTTAATGAGATTAAATTAAAACAAATAGAAAACAGAAGGTTTTTCAAAACCCAATTAATTATAAATGTCATAATTAAAACGTGTTTGTATTAAATAAAAAATTATTTAACTTTGAAATTATTTTGATTTAAATTGTTTAAATCATAGAATAACTAAAATTTGATGTTTTCCAAAATTAAATGAAAACCATGAAAAATATTGAGTGGAAGTGGGAGGCCTAATAACTTTCCACGGTCTCTCTCTCATTAGTGCACAACTATGAAAAACCAATTAGTGTTTAGTTAGGGTTAGTACCAACCATGGCTTTTGAAATGATAGATGACCACTATCAAAGCCAAAGATTGACTTCCAAAAGAAGCATCTTTGGAATAAATTTTGGAAATCAAAATGATAGGTTACTCTCAACAAATATAATTAAAGAGTTAATAATGTTTGGACCAAAACATAGGAATTAAAGTGTTTTATTGATAAAGTAAATAGAATTTTTACCATCAAATTTGAGAGTTGTTATAAAAATATCATCAAACTTTGATTTGTTACTTTCATAACATTAAACATCACAAATATTACAAAAAAATATCATTAAACTTTTTTTATTACTTTATACCATTATACTTTACAAAGGTAACAAACATATGATTAACGTATATGTAACTTGTTGTTAGCTCCTGTTAATTGATTAATGTCGAAAGTATTTTTATAAAATTTTGTAAAAATTTATTGATATGAAAGTAATAAAAAAAAGTTTAAAGGTATTTTAGTAACAATTACAAAATTTAATGTATAAAAGTAATAAATCAAAGTTCAATAATATTTTAGTACAACCCCAAAATTTAGGAGTAAAAATATCTATTTACTCTTATCGATAGAGAGGTATTGATAATCTCATTGATTGAGAATGTCTCGTTCAATAGGACTTCTTAATGACAAACACAAAGTTCACATCTAAGACCTCTGGTATTTGAACAACCATTATATAGTAATTTAAAATAGATTTCATACGCTGATATTTACTATAAATGAATTTTATAACATGTTTAGTATGCATATAGATTGAATTTTGTTTGTTTATTATTTCAACAATATGAAAAATACTATTTTAAACCTTATCAGAAATGAAAAGTTAATCGGTGACAACTTTAAAAAATGGTAAAGCAACTTAAACCTAGTCTTGGTTACCAAAAATGTGAAAATTTTCCTCATGGTGGAATGTCCTCCAATTCCACATGTCAATGCTACGAAAGCTATTCGTGATGCATATGATTGTTAGATCAATGCCAACAAAAACTAAGGTACTATCTCATAGTTACGATGAATGATGTGATAGACTCAACACGAGAAGCTTAAGACTGCATATCAAATAATGGAGTCTCTATAACTCACGTTCGATCGACCATCGAAATAGGCTAGGCATGAGCCCGTGAAAAAGGTCATAAATGCTAAGATGGAAGAAAGAACTTTGGTCTAAGATCATGTGCTTAAGATGGTTATGCATATTACTTATGTGGATGTCAATGGTATGGTTATCAATGAGGCCACTCAGGTGGGGATGATCTTGGAGATACTACCCTCTAGTTTTCTCCAGCTCAAAAGTAATTACTTTATGAACAAGCTGAGATAAAACCTTACTCAAATACCAAATTAGATCACTACCTTTGAGTTTTTAATGAATAAGAAGGTAAAGGGTGACACAAATATTGATATGGATCAAATTTTCATTAGCAACAAGAGGAAGGACTCAATGAAGGGAAAGATAGTCTCAAAAGTAAGCTAAAAGGATAAAAGATTATAAAGGCAAGAAGAAGAAGAAGAATGCAAAACTATTTCTACTATAATCAGCATGGGTGTTGGAAGAATATTTATCTTCAGTACCTAGCAGAGCTCAAAAACAAGAAGAAAGAAAAAGGGTAAACATGATTTACTGGTTCTTGAAGCTTGTTTGACATAATATGATTTGTCCCCCTAGATAGTTGATTCACAGGCATCTACCCATACTTGTTCTTCATTGTAGTTGATTAGTTCACTAGTCAAACTCAAGGATTAGTACTTCACCATACATGTGGACAATAGGGACATTGTTTTAGGTAAAGTAGTGGAAGAAGTGTGACTGAAGTTTATGAATAATAGATATTTGGTATTAGATAATGTTTATTTTATTTCATGGTTTACTAGAAATTTGATTTTACTGCAAGGTTATATGAACGTAATTATAAAGTTGCATTTAGTAATAAGAGTGACTATTATAAAAATGGAATTTGTGTTTGTACTACACTTTTGAAAAAATGGACTTTATATGTTAAACCCAAAGCAAAACTCACTTCTTAATTCTAAAATGTATAGAGGTGAAACACCTAAATCTAAAAAGAAAAAAACTTTCTCACAACGATACTTATCTATGGAACTTGAGCCTAGGTCACATTGGCTTTGACTGAATTCAAACAATGGTAAATAATGGTCCTCTAAGGAAGTTAAGTATTGGCACACTTCTAGTCTGTGAATCATTCCTATAATGCAAAATGGCAAAGAGCCATTGAACCTCTCTAAGTTGTACAATATGATGTCTACGGTCTAGTAAGTGTTCACACTAGATGTTGTTACGAGTACTTAATAAATGTATGAAAGCAATGTTGATCCTTCTCCCAATAGCTTAAGATTTTGAGAAAGTTGGTAACCAACAACTTTTAACATATTACTATATCTCCAATGGTTTTTGTCTTATGCCAATTTGTGAAATTTGGGCTTGGTTAGCCTTGAAATGAAATTATCTAAACCTCATAGTGGTGTGGGCCCGTTCTAAGTTGAACTTGAAATATTTTGAAACCTTGGGCAAATAAGGTGGGTTGAATTCAAAGTTTAAAGGGGAATGTTGAACTTGGTGGAGCTTGATACCTTGGACAAATAAGGCTAGCTATGGTCAAAAGTTCAATGGGACTAGCAATGGATTATCAGTTGGATTGGCTTTAAGTTAAAGTGTTGACATAGAGAAGCCAAGTGGGTCTTGTTTTAGGGTGAATTATTGAGAAGTTAAAAGCAAACAAGTTTCATATTGATAAAATACCAATGGAAACACAAATTTATAAATGCATGAGTCAACCTCCATCCAATGGGTTAACCTCTTGGGATGGGAGCTCATTTCCTTGTTTATATCCATGGGAGCTATTGAGCCAATCAAATAGTATCAAAGTTGGAGGTCCTATGTTCAAGGCTCAGTAGCCCCAATTATTGAATTGTAAGTATTTGGCCTACATATGGCATAGAGCCAATACATTTGGAGGAGTTATAAATGTATAAAAGCAATATTGGCCTTCTCTCAATATCTTACACTTTTGAGAGAGTTGGTAACCAATAAATTTTAACAATACTTCATCATATTTGATAATTACTCAAGATATAAGTATAGTTACCTAATGTAGTAGAAGTCCAAAATTTTTGGAAAATTTATGGAATTTCGTGCTGAAGCTGAAAAGTAATTGGTAAGTAATTGAAGTTACTTTGAATGGATCCAGATGATGAATACCTTAACACTGAGTTCAAGGATAACTTTCTAGAGTATGGTACTGTATCTCAAATCATAGCACTTGACACACCACATTAGAATGGTATGGTTGAAAGAAGAAACAAGACATTACTATTTATGGTTAGGTCTATGATGAGCAACTCATCATTACCTACATTATTATGGGGATATGCACTTCAAATAGCCACATACTTGCTCAATATGGTTCCTTCCAAGTTGGTTCCTAAGACACCAACTGATTTGTGGAGTGATTGTAAACCTAATTTGTGCTATGTTTGCATTTGGGAGTATCTAGCATATGTGCTAAAAGGAAAGACTATCAAGTTAGAATCTCAATCAAAAGTATGAGTAGTCGTAGAATATTCAATAGAAACAAAGGCTTGTATATTTTGTAATTCACAAATACCCTCAAGGGTGACTATATGACAAGCCACAAGCCTAAAATCAAGGTGTTGCTTTGGAAGTTTTAGTTTGATGGGATCAAAAAAACACTAACTGTTAGAGCTGATACATGAAAGGTGAGGATAACATGATCCACAATCAAAATCCACTATAGCCTTGACCTAGTAGAAGGGCAATACGATTTCCAGACTATTGCACAGAAGTAGGGGAAGCATATATAATTATGTCTGATAGTCATATTAATGACTTGTTGTCTTATAAATAGGAAAAAAGAGGATGTTGACAAGGATAAATGGATTGAGGCTATGAACCTTGAGATGGAATCCATGTATTCTAACTCAGTTTGGGAACTTATAGTCAAGCCTGATAAGGTACAACGTATTCAATACAAATGGCTCTGTAAGAGGAAAAGAGGAAGAGATGAGAAAGTGAAAATTTTCAAAGCTAGAATGGTGGTACAAAGTTTTACCCCAAAGGAGAAAGTTGACTATGAGGAAAAATTCTCGCTAATGGCTACGCTTAATTCCATTTAGTTGTGGTTAAATGAATTCTCAAGTATCTTAGGTGAATGAGAGAATATATGTTGGTCTATTTTGGTGGCAATTGGATCTCACAAGATATATAGACTCTGATTTCCAATCGGACAAGGATTTCAAAAAATCTATGTTTGGGTCAATGTTCACTCTTAGTAGTAGGGTTATAGTATGGAGAAGTATCAAGCAAGGATGAATAGTTGACTCCACTATGGAAGCCAAGTATGCAGTTGCTTGTAAAGTAGTGAAGGAAGGCACATGGCTCTATAAGTTCTTGATAGATTTTGAAGTGGTTCCTATAAGTCCTATTGTTCTCAATGTCTGTGTGTTGGCTTCCCTATATAATACATGGTATCTATTTATTTTTACTTGGTGTTCTATCTTTCTCTATATAAGGTTAGTTACTATGGATCAGTAATGTACAACCTATTTCTGATGGAAATGAGTGACCCTAATCTAGGGTAACTGATGTAGAGGCATCTAATTGGTTGAATTTATGTGGGATACATATTATGTTGGACTAGACCAGACGTAATGCAAATGCTATAAACATCTATTTAATAATAATTATTTCATTATGTCACCGATGACCATGTGCAATACGATCTTAATCCAGAGTGATTTGACTAGCCCCTTGTCATAACATCTTGGTGTTTGACTCACTCAGCGAGGTCCAACCAGTTTTTGGGCTAAGAAACCTTGTATCTTGGAATCTCAATGTTCATGGTGGGTTGGGAGATTATTTCACAAGATGGAAAATCCACTCATTTGTTCACAGATGTTAGATAAAAGTTTCATCGTTTAGTAGTTCTAAAGTTTGAAAGACTATGCACACCTTATCATATGATCATAGTGGAGTTATTCATAAGAATCATGGATACTTAAGGAGAAGCGACAATCAAAGGGGTAAAATAGACATTTTGACCAATTCTAATTATGAACTAGCTATGGAGGATTGGTTGCACCTAATGATTATATCAATGGATTACTCATTTACATTTAAATTAGGTAAACACGAGCTGTGATATTAGAGAGATCAATTCTAGATTTATTGTGGAATAACTCTAGAATTAAATGAATTCGACAATTAATTAAGAGGTTAATTAATGTGTCAAGTTTTATTTAACCTCGAATTCATAGTTCCATTAATGCGTAAGACTATTCCATAACAACAACGTGAACCATGTTGCACTTCATGAGAAAAATGGTTAATTATGAATTTCTTATTTATTGATCCATGAACATATTTATTAACATGATAATTTATGAGGGTCATAAACGTCAAATAATTATAATAGGATATTTTGGTAATATTGCGTGACAATATTTAATTTAATAAATTAATTAAATATTTATTTTATTTAGTTTGACTAAATACATAGTATTTAATTAATGAATGGCAAAAATGTATTTTCACACATGGTAGACGTGTGAGACATTTCGGACAAGCTTAGACATTTTAGTAAATATTAAATATGATTTCATATTTAAATTAAATTAAATATTAAAAGAATAATTAAATAGAGATATAATTATTGCTTATAAATCAAATGAGGATCAAAATAAAATTTGGATTGATTTTTGATTTAGAGGCATAATTAAATCTTAAGGGATAAAAGTTTTACCAACCAAAAGTCCTAAAATACTATGGTCGGTGCCTCTATTAGAAAAATGTAGTCTCAATTAGTCTTTTATTTCACTACAAATTGATTTGAATAAATTGATTTTAATACCCTAACACACATTATAAAAAGAAATAAAATTCACACAACAGTAAAAAAGAGGTCCTATGCTTGAAAAAAGGTCCTTTGTTGACCACATTATATCTTTTCAAAATCTCAATTCAGAAAGAAAACACTGAAAAGGTCATCCCTCCTTTTTGTGGAGGTGATGAGAGAAAATGAAAAAAAAAAGGAAATAATTTATGGGAGGATAAAATAGGAGAAAAATAAGGAGAATTGTTTTCTCCTTAATTGGTAAGAATTTATACTATTAATAAAAACTAATATTATAATAGGGGCTCTTCATAAGCTTTATAATCATTCCTCGATAAAACAATATATATTTATATATATTAGAAAGAAGGAGAGAAGCTAAGCTTAAAAGCTTAAGAGAGTCAAAAAAATCCTCATTGTATGTGAGAGAGATATCCTCTTATATAAAAATGCAAAAAAATGTAGACCACATTTTTGTATTTTCATTTATTAGTCAATAAATAGAGAAATATATTATATATTTTGTTAGCTCATTTAATTGCACAAGATAGAAAAAGCTAGATTCAAGAACCACTATAATTTTTTATTTGACCATTATTAATTTATTTGTTAAATTTTCTACCAAGTAGTATCATAGCCACTTCGACTAATTATTAATTATTATAATCTTGTGTATTTTTCAAAATGAAGGAGACAATATCAACTTTATCTACAACAATAATTAAATAAAAGACATCAAATTATTCTATTTGGAAGACAATGATGAAGGACATTCTTTATTGCAAAGATTTTTATAAGTTACTTGTAAATGAAAGAGCAAAGCCATAAGGAAAATTTGATGCTACTTGGACGTTGATGAATAGAAAAATTGTCAAACAAATTTGACAATGGATTGATTAGAGCATCTTTCATCATATAGCATATGAAATTATTTCCTACTTATTATGGACAAAGTTGGAGTTTATGTTTGAGAGAAAAATTGATCAAAATAAAGTTTTTTTATCCGACGACTAGTTAACTTAAAGTACAAAGAAAATCAAAGTGATTATGTTCATTTAAGTGACTACCAAGGATTGATGAACCAATCGAAAAATATGAAAATGGTGCTTGATGATGAATTACAAGCATTATTGTTACTTAGCTCCTTACTAGATAGCTGGGATACATTGGTGGTATCTTTAAGCAACTCCACTTCTCATGGTGTTCTTACATTGGACATAGTAAAAGATAGAATATTCAATGTAAAAGCAAGGAGGAAGGAGCAAGGATAGTCAATTGAGTCTGAGGAACTTATTGTCAAATATCGTACAAGAAGCACTAATAGAAAATTCCACAACACGGGCAAGCCAAGAGATAGGTTCAAAGACAGGTCGAGGATGAGAAGAGAAATATAATGTTATCATTATGGCAAAAAGGGCCATATTAAAAAAGAATATAGACAACTCAAAAGAGAGCAAGGAAAAGGCATGACTGCTACTGTGTCTAATGAAAATGAGGTGATTGCTACTTGCAATGGCGGCATTGTTAATTTAGCATGATAAGATACATGTTGGATCATTGGTTTCAGTGCATCATATCATGTAACCTCATGGAGGGATATCTTTATATCATATACCAATGGAGATTTTGGTTTTAGAATGGGAAATGATAAAATGTCCAATATCATAGGAAGAGAAGATATTTCCCTTAAAACCAACATAGGTTGTCTCTTGGTTCTCAAAGATGTAAGACATGTTCCAAACATGTGTTTGAATTTGATATCCATTGAACTACTTGATGATGATGGCTACAAAAGTGTATTTGGTAGTGGTAAATGGAAGCTCACTAGAAGTTCTATAATAGTAGCCCGAGGGAAGAAGAAAAATACTATTTACATGAATAATGCAAAATTTTATAATGGGTGCACGAAGGCTCTTGGAGAAGATTCCTCAATCAAGGTATGACACAAAAGGCTTAGACATATGAGTGAGAAAGGACTTCAAATTCTAGCCAAAACATAGGCATTAGAAGTGGTGAAAGGAAAAGGTATGTCTCCATGTATGAACTGCTTGGTAGGAAAATAACATCAAGCTTCATTTTATTACAAAACCTCACAAAGAAATCCCAATGTTTTTGAGGTTGTGTATTCTGATGTTTGTGATATGATGACCACTAGTAATCTTGGAGGAGCAAGGTATTTTGTTACCTTTATTGATGATCATTCCATGAAGGTTTGGGCTTATGCGCTCAAGACTAAAGTTTGATGTACTCAATCAATTTCATGTCACTATTGAATGAGAGACTGGAAAACCTTTGAATTGTATTCGCATAGAAAATGGGGAGAATACATGGGAGCTTCAGGCATTATTGCATGAGAAATGGAATCATGCATGAAAGTTTGATTCCAAAGACTTCTCGGTATAATGGCATAGTTGAGAGAATAAATAGAACTATTTTTGAAAGGGTGAGAGCAATATTATCTCATGCCAAGTTACCCAAGAGCTTTTGAGGTGAAGCTTTCTTAACTACTGTTGATTTGATCAATCTTTCTTCCTTAGCTTCATTGAATGGTGATGTTCCAAACAAGTCTTGGAAAGAAAAAAAGGTGTCCTACAATCCTTTAAATGTGTTCGACTATAGAGCATTTGTTCATATTCTAAAATATGAGAGATCAAAGCTCGACTCCAAGTAGAAGGAATGCATTTTCTTGGGATATGGTAATGAATAATTTGAGTACTGGCTATGTGATCCTATTAAAAGAAATATTTTTAGAAGTAGAGATGTTGTATTCTTTAAAGATCAAAATATTGAAGATATTCAAAAAGGTGAAAACTTAATCGCCTAAAAGAAGATCCAGTCAACTTGGATCCAATTCTTCCTCCTATAAAATAAGGTAGTGAGAGAGATTCAATAGAAGATGTTAGAGATACAATAAATGATCTTTCAATTGATGATGAATTAAAGATCTTAGAAGTAATGGTACTATTAATGACTATGTGGATGAAGAGGAAGAAGCACCAACTCTTTAGGAATCATTTATTGGACCTCAACTAAGAAGATTAACTAGGGTACCCAAACCTCATACAAGATACTCTCCAACTAAGTTTTTGTTACTCACTGACGAGGGAGAACTAGAGTGCTATGAAGAAGCTTTGACAAATGAACACAAGGGGGAATGATTGAAAGCCATACAAGAGGAAATGAAATCCTTACATTAGAACCACATGTACAAGATGTTGGAACTACCAAAAGGTAGAAAGGCACTTAGAAACAAATGGGTGTACAAATTAAATTTTCAAGAAAATAGCTCATGACCTAGATACAAGGCAAGGTTATTCGTAAAAGGGAATTGACTTTGACGAAATTTTCTCACCTATTATAAAGATGTCATCCATTAGAGTAGTACTTGATTTGGTTGTAAGTTTGAATTTGGAAGTTGAACAATTAGATGTAAGGATTGCTTTTCTTCACACTGATATAGAAAAAGATATACATATAGAGTATCCATATGGGTTCAAAGTCAAAGGCAAAGAAGAATTAGTATGTCGATTGAAGAAGAGTTTATATGGGCTAAAGCAAACACCACGACAATGGTCTAAGAAGTCTAACTCATTCATGATTGAGCATGGAATTGAAAGACAAGGTCTGACCATTGTGTAATTATAAAAAGATTTAGTGATGGTTAATTTATCATACTCTTTCTTTATGTAGATGATATTTTGGTTGTAAGGCCAAATAGTAACAAGATTGGCAAGCTAAAAAAAGAAATTAGTGAGTCTTTTGCCATGAAAGACTTAGGATACGCAAAGTAAATTCTTAGTATGACAATTTCCCATAATCGAGGGATTTTCATATCAAGAATCTTCCATGATCGGGAAAATTTCTTACTAAAGAAAGAACTTAGTAAGTCTTTTGTCATGAAAGACTTGGGATTTGTAAAGCTGATTCTCGGTATGACAATATCTCGTGATTGATATGAAAATGTCTAACCATTGTGTATTTATAAAATGATTCAATGATGGTTAATTTATCATATTTCTTCTTTTATGTAAATGATATTTTCGTTGTGGGGCCAAATAGTGACAAGATTGCAAGCTAAAGAAAGAACTTAGTAAGTCTTTTACCATAAGAGACTTGGGATTCACAAAGCAGATTCTTGGTATAAGAATCTCTCATGATCGAAAGAAAAGGAAGCTGTGGTTATCACAAAAAAAGTATATCGAGAAGGTATTGGCATGGTTTATCATGGATAAAGCATAGCTAGTTGCTACTCCACTTGTTAGTTACTTCATGCTAAGCTCAAAGCAGAGTCCTACATATGAGAAGAAAAATGAAGAAATGACTATGGTGCCATATTCCTCAACCATTGGTAGTCTAATGTAGCTATAGTATGTACAAGACTAGACATAACACATGCAGTTGGTGTTATTAGCAGGTACTTTTCAAATCCAAGCAAGGAACATTGGAATGCAGTGAAGTGAATTCTCAGATATCTTAGGGATACTTCTAAAATGAGTTTATGATTTGGAAGTGGTAAACCTAAATCGATTGGCTACACAGATACAAATATGCCTAGATATATTGATTCTAGAAAGTCTACTTCTGGATACCTAATTACTTTTTCAAAAGGAGCTGTCTCATGCAATCAAAGCTATAAAAGTGTATCACTTTGTCAACTACAAAAGTAGAGTTTATTGTAGTTACTAAAGTGTGTAAAGAAATTCTCTGGATGAAAGATTCTTACAAAAATTTGGGACAACAACAATAAAAGTATGCTTTGCAATGTGATAGTCAAAGTGCTATCCATTAAGCAAGAATTCAATTTTTCACTCGAGGTCGAAGCACAATGATGTTAGATATCACTTGATATGTGATATGTTGGAATCAAAGTAGCTATAACTTGAGAAGATTCATACTAAAGACAACAACTCAAATATGATGACCATGTCTTTATCTAAAGACAAGTTTGAACTATGTAGAAAAACAATAGGCATGATGGAGCCCCCTACATAAGTTAGAAGGGGGAGCTATTGAAAAGGTCATCCCTCCTTTTTGTGGAGGTGATGAAAGGAAATGAAAAGAGAAAAAAAAAACTTACGAGAGGAGAAAGTAGGAGAAAAACAAGGATTTGTTTTATCTCCTTAATTGATGGTAATAATTTATATTATTAGTAAAAACTTCGAAAGCTTTATAATCATCCCTCGGAAAAGCAATATATATTTATACATATTAGAAAGAAGGAGAGAAGCCAAGCTTAAGAGCTTAAGAAAGTGAAAATAAATCTTCATTATATATGAGAGAGATATCATCTTTAAGATAAAAATATAAGAAAGTGTAGGTCACATTTTTGTGAGATTGTTTTTATATTTTTATTTATTAGTCAATATATAGAGGAATATATTATATATTTTATTAGCTCATTTTAATTGAAAAAGTAAGATCTAAGAATTGCTATAATTCTTTATTTGTCTATTATTATTTTATTTGTTATATTTCCCAACAAAAACAACTAATGTGAAATATAGTTTTGTTCTATATGTACATAATGCAATCTAATTTACATTAATTTACTTTGACATCTAATGTAAAAAAGTTTACAATAATTTATAAAGCCATCCATATGCTGATATGCATCCACTAGTGTCTGCAGGATAATATAATACCCTACTTATTTGTAGAAACGTACGTTTCACTTTGTCATTTGTGTTATGGAGAACAAAATAATATAAAGCTATATGGTAATTATAAATAAAGTCCAAATTAAACTTGTTCCTTTAAGTCTTGATCACTAACAAAGGTACCATGAAAACCATATGGAACCCTAGCAGGTAATGTCACAGAAGCTACTTGTTTCATGTTCGAAGCTTTCACTATCACCAATTCTGACTTGATCTCCTTCTCTTCATCTCTCACAAAACCGACTATATATCCATTATCATCATCACCTCTATGAGCTTCTGGTATGAAAAATGGTTCGCCTCCAAATTGGCCAGTTCCATATAAAAACTTTGTGACTTTACCACTTTCCAAATCGACCTTTGCAATACCTGAACACTTAGGCCATGGGTCAGCAATAGCCAAGTAAACGTAACGTGTCTTCTTCCCTAAAAGCTTCCTATTTACTTGACCAGCTTCTAAATTCATACCCGACACAATCACTCTCTGGGTCGAAACATTTGTCCTCGTGTTTAACCGGATTTCGGATAATTCACTTTGTATCGGGTTGTCCTGGTGTTCATTGAAGATTGAATCGGGCGAGTCAATGCATGACCCGATTATGACAATTATCTTGTCACCATTCTCTAAATTCTCCTCCCATGCATTCCATATATGAAAACAAAAACAATTTGGTACGTCAATCCATTGAATCCCTAACTCATCCACATCATTTTTCGATAAAATACCGAACCGGGAGGTCTTGTTCGGATCATAGATCAAGGGTGACCCGCCTCGAAACATTTCGGACACCCTAAACACTACTTGATGATCCGGAATTATAACGTGGTTGGTTGTAATGGCAAAGTCATGTATCATAGTAGGCTCTTTTAAAGAAATATCCAAATCACGTGATTTATTGCCACATGTGTCGAACCTCAAGTATTTAAGGTATGGTTTTTTCACAACGTTATAGCTTAAAGTATGGAGATCACCTGTGGTAGGCTCTATCTTAGGGTGTGCAATCAATGGACAATCAATTTGTGCGTCAAAATTAAACCGTCCAATAGTTGCAAGATCTCCCTCATCCATGATATTAACATGGTATGGTAAATCATCCTCTGACATAGCTAACAGACGACCGTTAAAATAAACCAGTCCAGCATTAGCTACACCACTACCTCTTGAGCCGTCAAGCAAGCCAATTCTGGATCGAGCTAAGTACAAAGCTAGTCGAGCCAGTCCAGAATGACCGTGTAGCTCACCGACAGGTTTGGGAAAAATTGCTCTCCCAAGCTTAGCCTCTTGTTGCAGCCGGCTCGTGCAAGTATAGCGACAACTGTAGCTAGCTCGGTTTGCCGGTCCCAACTTTACGGCGTGAATCATACCGTCACCGTCAAACAAGTGGTGCCCGCCAGATGGTGTGAACATAGGATTAGCACCATTTCTAACGTAAACACCGCGTAAGCATGTTGGGATATGGCCGACAACATGAAGACCATGTTGAACTGGAAACTCTTGAACTGGGGCAAAATTGCCTGATAATTGGACAGTTGGGTCGACCGTTTTTGGTAACTTGCTGTGTTTCTCTAAAGGGATAATGAATGAGGTCTCTATTAAGTCCAAAAATGAGGCTGCTAATTTTTGAAAGATGTTCAGATCATCAAGTGGGCTGATGGGTTGTACTGGGTTCAAATCCTGGTTTCGGTTGATTGATGGTTCGGTGAAAACTTCATGTGGCAATAATGGTGGGTTTATTATGGACGACTTTGGAGTTTTTTTTGAGACATATTTATCATAAGAGTTTATGCAAATTTTGCATGTTGTTGGTGAGAAGAAGGTTGTGTTGTGTTTGATGGGTTTACGAATTTTTTTTGGGTTTTTCAGTAAATTTGAAGAGGTGAACAGGCTTGTACCTGTGAAATGCGTAGAGACTTGCATAGCTAGCTAGCTGTTGAGAAGCTAGAAATTGAAATATAGAGAAGTGAAAATGTAATTCAAGAGTAGATTTTTGATCGATAGATTGTATTGAGTAGGGAAGGTTTCTAAAGGTGTGTATTTATATGCATTGCAAATGCTAATATCTCACAAATCTTCATTAATTGTTGTATGTAAAATTATTTTTGAATTTCAATAAATTTATTTTTAAGATAATATTAATATGTGTCACCACAATATAAAAGAAATAGATTCAAAAATGGGTGTAATTTTATTTACTTTTATATATAAGAAAAACGTTTTCATGAAGTGTATTATATATATATATATATATATATATATATATATATATATATATATATATATATATATATATATATGTATGTATATGTATATATATATGTGTGATAAACTTGATAATTTTAAAAAAAATTATTAATATATAGATAGGTAAAACAATTAGTAAAGAGTTTTACACTTAGACCTAAAACTTGCTCTATGTACAGAGGGAGGCGAAGAGTTCATGTAAGTGGACTCCCATTTATCTAAAATAAATAGTAAACATGTTTTAATACTAATAATTTTATAATAAATAATTTTTTTTCTTTTTAACCGTTAGACCTAAAACTTGAGCTATCACTATTATAATACATATATATAGTCTTCAAAATTTAGCCTCAGTTTTTTTAAAAATCGAGACAATAGGGTTTTGACTTCTCAAAGCAATTGAGAAATTGCAAAATGTAATGGAGATTCTCGACCTACTAACCCTAAAGAAGCTCATGCTCTGCTTCGAATTTTTTCACCCTCTGTTGCCGAAGAAGTCACAAAGATTGGGATAAATGAAGGAGGTTATAAGTTGTACCAAAACAGAAGCTTATTGGGTCTTCCAATAAAACCCTAATTTTGGACACTCACATATCCTTATGAGGTATGTCATCTCTGGTCTTGAGCTTTCTTCTTGAGCTATGCCTTCTTTGTTCATGAACAACTAACTGAGACTTTAACTTTCTCTATGCTTAATGGTTAGTTAATTCGATTATAACCCTTTTATAGAGGAAGAAGAAGAGGTCAATCCCTTCTTGGTAAGTTACTTTAACTCTGATTTCTTATGTCTTTTTTCTTTTGCTGGGATTAAATTAAAAGGAACTGATTGGTCATTGAGATTGATTTTCTTGGTTTGAGTTAGTACATCGTGTTTGGAAGAAGAGATTTTGGGAATTAGGTTAATTTAGCATTTGTTCTACATATATGTTTTTATGTTTAATCTGCATATATGTTTAATTAGTACATAGTGGACATGTTATCTGTTTGTTTTGCATTTGTTCTGCATATATGTTTAATCTTTTGAGTTAGTCTATAGTGAAAATTTTATCTTATTCTGCATATATGCTCTTATGTTCCTGTTAGTCAACATTACTTTCTCTAACTTATAGAGTTGGCTGATTCCTGTTGCATGCCTTTGAACTTACCTTTGGGCAAGGCTAAGGGAATGCATTTTGCTTGGGGGTGTATTAATAAGGAAATTTACAAACCTAAAACAATTTTCCTACTTTCTTCTTTTTTGCACTTGTTGGCTTGCCTCACTTCCATAGTTTTAGTTGCTCAATACTATGCTCTTCTGTAGGGTTAAAAATGGATGATCAACATAGAAGAAAAGAAAGAAATAGGGTATTGTCACTACCATGATCTTCTGTATTATCATTATGCTCTCTCCTCATTTTGCTATATTCCTCAACCATTTTTTATTCTTAATTAATTTTGCAAATAATTCCCAGAATCCTGGAAATGTTGCTTATGGCACAAAATCAAGGTTTTCTCATATTGTACACATGGTTGTTTTATGGTGCTAGTACCTACTGCCTGTTGCCAATCCTTGGTGCCTGGTGGAAGTACTGGTGTCAGGTGTCGGTGCCGGTGCTTAGTACTTAGTGCTTGGTGCTTAGTGCTTGGTATTGGCATATGATTTTTCTCCCAAAAAAACATGAGATTAGTTACTTGTGCTGTCTGTATATATGGATGTGGGATTTCAACCAAGAAGAAAAACACAATCATCTGTCACTTTAAGTTTTGAGCTAGTATAATTAAGTTAATTGATGCTAATAGTAAATGGCATGTTAAAGGTTGATTTCTATCTATGCACACATGTTATTCTAGTTTTTTTTTGTTTTCCTTTTCATGGTAGGCACCAGGCGCATGATTTTTCAATGTAGGCACTAGGCATAGTAGCATCAAGTGCACCAGTGCACTAGCACACTAGCACAAGCGCACTAGCACCAACATAACATACTAATGCACCAGGTGCACCAACAAGATCGACATACCAAATAAGATCGACACACACCAAATAAGATCAACACACCAACACACCAGGGCACCAGTATACCAACACCCGGTGCACCAATACCAGCACAATGAGGGTTAGTAGTTGGGAGCATATGTGGTCACAAATTAGCGTGAAACTTTTCCTTTATATGTCTTTCTGTTAGACAGTCTTAGTGTATTCAAGTTTTTTGCATGTATTTCATATTTTGGAACAATTTAATTAGCTAATTATAGTAATAATTTATTATGTTTTAGTGTATATAAAAACTTGCAAATATAATTTCATTCTTAATTTTAATATAACGATTTTTAATTTTCTTAATTTATCAATTTGATAAAATTTATATTAAAAATTAAGGTTAAATGGTATGTCTATGGTATAGGTTTTTATAAAAATCGAGGCCATAAGGTATGTCTATGGCCTCGATTATTTTAAAACCGAGGTCATAGGTAACAATCTATGGTCTCTCTCACTTAGGCCTCATTTTTTATAACCGTGGCCATAGATCTATAGTCACAATTAAAAACTGAGGTCATATATATGTATTGTAGTAATGTATGCATAAAGAAAAACAAAAAGTACATGTAGGTGGACTCTAAGTCTGTACAGCCTATGCCAACTAGTAAGAGGAAGAGTAGTCATGTAGTAGTTGAGTTTTCGAAAGGAGATTAAATATTGTTAATTAAGGAAGGGGTCGGTTGCTATATAATATATATAGGAGAACAAATTGTCACAATTTCGTGTATCTATTTATTAAATAAGTTAAATTTATATTAAAAATAATTTATGGTTGAATTATTTTAAATTTAAGTTATTTTAGATCCAACCATCTATAATCGATTTGAAAAAATTTAACATAAATATTTTATTTTAATTAAATATGATTTAATAAATTTATTTGGATCAATTTTATTAGTATTCGTGTTAAATTAATTAATAAAATAATTTTAAAATATTAATTTAATAAATTAATTATAAATTATCGTATCGTGTCGTATTTAATTTATTTAAAAATTAATTAAAATAGTTAGTATCATGCATAAATATAAATAAAAAAAATTTATATATGAAAAATCCTTATTTATCTTAAATTTATAATTTAATCACATAATATTATTAATTAATATAACTATATTTAAAAATTGTTTTTTACTAAAATAAATTTTGTTATTTAATATCGTAAAATATTTATAATATATACACATAATTTTGTATCTATATTTTAAGGAGAAATTAGATTACTACACTGACAATCAATTTCAGTGCTAAGTTTAAGACGATCTCACTAGTCTTGTCCGGTGTCGACCCATGTCTTAGTCAAGAGTCAACCTTCTCTTGCCAAATTGCCTTTATCAGGGTGAAGCATATAAATATAAATTTATGTGTTATTTGAAACGTGTACTTGAACTTTTTATTTTATTTTTATTAGAAAAAATTATATAAGTTCATTTATTACTAACAATTGTTAGAAAAGTTATTCATGAAAAAAACTTGTTATAAAAGTTAAAAATGACATAAAATTGATTATTTAAATCTAACGTAACTTGTAAGTATGAGTGATAAAATATCTGAGGGTGTTCATGATCCGGTCCGATTTTGAATAATTTTTTTTAATCAAGTTGGATTGTTCATATTGTTCAAACTGAGTCGGATTAGATCATTTGGCTACCTAAAATATTATAACCGAACGATTTGATCCAGTTTCGTTAACGATTTTGAACAATTAATAATACATAAACATGATTCAGTTTAATATGATATAATCTAATAGGATAAAATCAAATGTGATGCTTATTAATCATCATACATAGATAGATATTATTGTTAAATACATAAATAAATACATAAAATGTTATCGAAATCTAAAATAAAAAAAAGATTAGACATGAAGAAATGAATTCCAAATATCTCATTTACACAAAATTCTTAAACATATACAAACATCCAAACTCACAATTAACAACAATATATCATTAGATAATAATATTTAAAACTTACCCATTATTAATGATTAATGTAGTGTCTTTAATGAACTCTACAATAAAATAAAATCAACATCTTCATAAATCTCTAGATCATCATTGTATTTTGGTAAAGCAACATAGTCATTATTAATGGAAGAACAGAACCAATTTTGACTACATACTAATGCCTCTACCATTTTAGGATTTAAAGAACTCTTAAATGAATTAAGAATGTACCATTTTGTGCTAAAAACTGATTCTGATGCAACAGTTGAAACTTGAATTGCTAAAACATCACGTGCAATGAGAGAGATGATAGGAAACCTAAAGAATTTTCCTTCCACCGTTTCAATATATCAAACTTATCCAATATGACATTTTCACATGGGGTGTTCAAATATTTCTCAACCTCAGTCTTCAACTCCAAACTATTTTTCTTCTCTAAGCGTTTAAGAAATTTCAACTTTCTTGCTTCCTCAGATGAAGGAATCCTTCCTATTACATCTTATGATCGAGTCACATTAGATTGAAAATTCTTTCCATGCACTAACATATAGTAAGCTTTAAACAGATCCATAAAAGTATTTTTGACATTATCTCTCAATTTTTGAACAATTTTTAAATCATAAATCTATTCAAATAGGAATTCCAAATACTCTAATTTGTACCTTGGATTAAGTACAAATGCAACATACAACATCTTATTAGTCTTATCTACATTTCCCCAATACTTCTCAAATTGTTTTTTTCATGTTAGCAGCCATATTTTTCAACAACAAATCATCAGAACCACACCATGTAAATATTTGAGATTGAATGTTATGAAATTTTGTAAAATATAAAATTGATGTGGTATATAAAGATGCATTGAATGCTAAAGTAGAGTCATATCAAGTCTTCAAAAACTTGACAAAAGCACTAGCATTCTTCCAATCATCTAATGTTGGAGGTCTAACATTCGATCGCTCCTCATGAAAATAAGAAATAAAGTTTGTTCCTTCCTCTTTTTCAAGATGATCAAATGCTTTTTGAAAATCTAAAGAAGATTTTAATATTAGATATGTTGAGTTTCATCTTGTAGGCATGTCTAGCACGACACTTCCTTTAGACTCAATATTTTCCTTAATAGAACACATTTTATACTTTTGTAATCTCAAAGGAGAGGATCTAACATATCTCACAATACAATGAATACTCATAATAGTATTGTGAAGATCTTTAAGTCCTTCTCTTACAACCAAATTCAATATGTGAGCACACCATTGCACATGAAAGAACTCCCCACTCATAACAAGTCCATCATTCCAATTTTTTAGCTTCCTTTTCAAGTATGACACAGTAGTATCATTTGAGGAAGCATTATCAAGTGTTATGGTGAATACCTTATATATACCCCAATCACGCAAACTCTATTCTATTGCTCTCCTAATTGTATCACCTTTATGATTCTCAACTTGACAAAAGTTTATAATTCTCTTTTGTAATTTCCAATCTTTGTCAATATAATGAGTGGTTAGACAAATATAATTATTATTTTGAATTGAAATCCATCAATCACTAGTAAGACAAACTCTTTGCTTTTCACTTATGAAAAAGTTTCTCAAACTTTTTTTCTCATCTAAATAAAATTGAAACACATCTCTAGAAATTGTTTGACGAGATGGCACATGAAACTTAAGACAAATTTCAGCTATAAAATCTTTAAATCCCCCACCCTCAACAAACCTAAAAGACAATTCATCAATAATAATCATTTTTCCAAAGCAACTCTAGTACGTTTTGCATCAAATGATACAACAACTAATTTATGAGTTGTCGTATCACCCTCTTCTTTTTGTGTTTGAAAACTTAACATCTTTTGTCCTTTATCTACTTCTTTAGGAATCTTCTTATATAAATTTTTGAAGTGATATATCATTGAAGTAGTTTCATTCCTTGTGGGATGAGCAACATAACCTTTTTTTACAATAATGACATGTAGCTCTAGGATTTTCCACATCATAGGGTAAAATATATGAAAAATGATTTCATATTTCTAACCTGAAATTTTTTGGTTTCTTCATATCAGATTTGTTATCGGGGTGAACATTACTTACTTCTATTCCTCTTTTTGAAGATGAGTCATTTAAATTCTGTGGTGGATTTTTCATTTCATCCAGATGAATTTCAAGTTCAATGTCTTCAGTTATAGACATAGTAAAGTCTGGAAATTGACTTTGTCTAATAAACTCATATAAATCATCACCTATATATAGAATATAGATTAATACATATTCTTAATATATTAAAATATTACCTTTTGTACTTAATCAAAAATCATTTCAAAACTAAAATAACTAAATGATCTTAGTTATAAACAACATGGTTGGAAGTAGGGGTGTCCATTTATACTAAAATTCAAATCCCAAATATTTTACATACTTTAGATATAGCAATTTGACATTGGATGTGGTCTTATGAGTTCCCAAACCATACTAATTAGATTATGACAATCCATACTAATTAGATCAGAGTGGATAAATTATGATATAAACTGGACAAAACACTATCCATTTCATTATAAACAGATCGAAACAAACGTAATTATATGCAATTCTGTAGCTTGAATAACACGTTATATATCTTAAGGTAAAAAAACATGTTATATTTTCTCCTTTTTATATTTTTTTGAATTTTTTGTGATTGTGTGATTTTGTGATTATGTGTTTTCTGCTAGTAAAGAACATATATGTTAATACTGGCTGAAATCAGAAATCACATGATATTTTTTGCTTGATTTTTTATTTGAAATGAGGGAAAAAAACATGAAAAGAACATATTATTTTCTATTGAGCCTATGTTAATACTTTGAAAATGAAAATGATTTTTCAATATTGAAATAGAAAGCATATTGAAATAGAAAGCGTATTTGTTATTTTAATCACGATTGAGGCTTAAAGAATGAATAAATATTAGTAATGTTGAGAATATGTAATTACATTGAAACTGAAAATGATATTTATTATCATTTTTAATAAAATGATTGAAACTAATAATTTAAAGCAATAGTGATTGAAATTTTGGTATCATATTTAAAACAATTTGACTAATATTTTAAATTTTGTATATCTAATTTTTTTAATACTTTACATATTAGGATATAAACAGAAAAATTCTATTTTTTACACTAATAAGATGTGCAAACTGCAAAGTGACATGAAGAATTGGTGTAGTTCTATTTAGGATCCGGAAATATGTCCAATAGTTGGGTGAAGAAGTTAAGGTTCCATAATTGGTGTAGTTCTATTTAGGATCAAGAAATTATTCACTTTACATATTAATATGTATATACTATTTAGGATATGAATTCTTCAATTACGTGTTCAATATTTGAAAATGATTCCAAGGTAAGGCAGACGACTCAAACAGACAAACATGATGTAATGATAATTTTGGCCCCCACAGCTAGTGAAGGAGAGAAACAGAAATTAGGGGTGTCCAAAAACCCTATAATAAACTCAAAAAATTCTATCAGAAACTCAAAAAAAAAAGGCTTGACAACTAATCCAAAATACAAAAAATGTCTCGTACACGAAATTGTACTAAGAATGTTTGGAGAGGTCACATGAAATAGTTCGTCCATAAACTCAAACATATATCAATCAGATCACCACATACCCATTTCGTCCATGGATGACAGGACGCGAGGCGACGCGAGGAGAGGTGGCAAGTTGGTGGTGGAGGCGATGCGAGGATGGCTGGGTAGTTGGGTGTTGTTGGAGGTGACGAAGGCTGGCTAGGGTTTTTTTGAGTCTCGTAGAGGATGAATGAAAATGAAATAGGGTTAGGGTAACTCGATAAGAAAAAAAATATTTATTTATTAAAATCGGTCCGATTTGGTCTGATCCGGTTGGGCCTGGTCCGGTCCATATCAGATTGTTTGAAAATCAATTTTACTTAATACAGACTAGACTGGACCGATTTTTTGGTTTAAACTGGTTCGATCTAGTTTTTGGACACCTCTACCCGACACAATATATAAAAATACTAATAAAAAAATAATATCCTAACATCTTCTATCCAAAATTAAATCCCTAATTGAACCATATCTTCTTCATTCGAGCAGTCTCTCTCCTATCCTTTGGACACCCTCTTTAATTTGTAAATTTTCTTCACAATTAAAGTAAAGCCTAATATACTTACTAAAAAGTTGATTATTTATTGTTGTCATCATCACAAAATTCTTATTTTTCAAAGAATAAGAATCTTAAACCCTAGACTGTTCAGTATTGGTTTAGGTAAAAGTTGTCGAAAAGGAATTGAAATGGATTTTAAAAATACTATAGAAGATATTGAAGAATTTTATTTCCATGTGTCCAATCTATTATTATGGCAGATTGTCGTTCATAGTGGCATTTAAGAAGGTTGATGGAGATCAAACTAGGCCATATTTTGTCTCTCTGAAATCAACTAAATGATGGATAGAGAGAGAGAAGGGAAGAACAAGGAAGGAGAAATATTGAAATGGATGAAGAAAAATGGGTTCACTACTACAATATTGATATATGGCTCGGTTTTTAACTGTGATCGTATGTCCATGAATACGGTTATAAAAACTGAAGCCTAAGTGAGAGAAACCATAGATTGTTACCTATGGTCTCGAATTTTAATCGAGGCCACAGACATACAATTTGGTTATGATCTTTAAAAGATTGAGGCCATAGAAATAACATTTGGTCACGGTTTTTAAAAGACCGAGGCCATAGATATACACTTGCTCTCGATCTTATAAAAGATTGATGTTGTAGGCATAACATTTGGTCACAGTTTTTAAAAGATAGAGGCCACATCTCGGTCTTTTATAAGACCGATGCCAAATGATATATCTATAGACTCGATCTTTTATAAAACCATAACCAAATGATATGTCTATTATCTCGACTATACTTAAACCGTGACCATATACATCCAAATTAACCACAATTTTCAATATAAATTAAAATAATTTTATTAATTATAATATTAAAAGTCACGTTATATTAAAATTAAGAGTGTAATTACATTTGAGATTTTATACAATAAAACATAATAAAACCTTACAAACTAGCTAATTAAAGTGTTCTAAATTATGAAATATACTTAAAAAATTTATCAATAATAATACTAATCAAGACACGACGTTACTTTTATAACCAATGAGGGCATCAAAGTTGCCTGCTTTTTTTGTCAATGAACTCCACGGTACATTAGTTTGCTTATGGCCTTGCATACAAGCTATATTCTTTCACCAAGGAGACAACCATGCTAAATTGAGGAAACTTGTTCTTCATGCCTTCATGCCTGAAGCCATCAAATATAGAGTCTCTATAGTTGAAACTATAGCTAAAGAAGCTCTCCAGTCTTGGGAAGGTCGGTTGATCAACACTTACCAAGAAATGTAAACGGTGAGTACAAAGCAAAACAGAGTGAAACAGAGCCACTCTTAACTTTTTTACCTATATAACACCAATTGGTAATTTGAGTAATTTTTGTTTGTCTAGTTCACTTTCAATGTTGCACTACTTTCCATATTTGGCAAAGACGAATATCTCTACAGAGAAGATCTAAAATGATGCCACTACATTCTTGAAAAGGGATACAATTCAATACCTATTAATCTTCCAAGCACACTTCCACAAGTCCATGAAAGCAAAAAAAAGAAGAGCTAACTCGGATCTTGGCCAAAATTCTCTACACTAGGAGGTATATAACTCATGACCATAACGACCTCCTTGGATCTTTTAAGGGTGATAAAAGCCTCACCGATGAAAAAATCGCGAACAACATCATCGGTGTAATCTATGCTACCCGTGACACAACTGCCAGTGTTCTAAGTTGGATTCTTAAATTCCTCGGCGAAAACCTAAGTGTTCTTGAAGCAGTCACTGTAAGAATTATAGTCTTTCTTAGTCTTACTTTTGACCTCCTAAACAACATATGATAGAGATAATCATAAGACGATTTAAAAAAGAAAATAAAATAAAATGGAATTACCTTCATATGACCAGTTTTGATCTTAAAAAGAGTGCCAATATCCAAAATAGGTGTTTTTCTAGAGAGGTTATTAAGCTGAAAAATTACAAGTGCACTAAACAGGAGAATAATTTCAGCAATGATCAATCACATTAGCAAGAAGATGTTTCTCGATCAATGATCAATCACATTACATGTGTAATAAACAGGAGAACAATTTCAGCAGAACACGAAACAGAACAACAAAGAAGACTTACTCTGACATCTAAATTAACGAGAAGATGTTTGCTGAGATTTGGACCAGAACATCAAAGTTGCTAAAAGTGCCACTATTGCAGTTTCAAAACTTAGGCGATGTGGATCAAGACCCACTGTGGTAACACTCGAGTCTATTAACATACTCACCTCTTTCTCAGTGAAGTCTGAAACCACAAAACCCTAAATTAGCTTGCAATCATCAACTTACATTTGAAAAATATAATGTAAGCAATTAACCTTTGCAGGCTTCTGACTCCTTAGCTTAAAAAAAATTAGAAATGATTTTAATGTAATTTGTATCGTTATAAGAGTATCTGCCATAATTTATTGAATGGTCATAAAAACCAATTATCTTGTTACTCTCTACCTTATAGTTAAGGCAGAGTGAATGAAGCATGATGATATCGTCCAATAGATTAATATGACTTGACTAATTTATGGGATATAATGCATGAAAAGTATGAATCAAAAATATCATAAAAGTAATCATAATTCATACGTAACATGATTGCATGAAGCAAAGCTAATATTTTTTTTTTTTGTTACATACATTTAACATGTAGATGCAGTTGAATCTTAAGGTATACTGGTAAGTAACAAACTGTAAATAAGCCATAATGATAATTGATGTACAGAAAAGTTAAGAAATGAGGAGCAAGAACGTACTTACAAGAGGTATAAGGTTATCAATTCTTACAGCAGGATTCAAAATCATCTCATGCAACCGTTGACCTGTAATGGAGAACAACACAGACAAAATGGATATTGGCAAGAAACATAATCTAAGAGACTATATAGATAGTGAAATAATTAAGATAGCAAGAAGAAAATGACTTGCCTGCATAAGATCACCAATATTAATAACTAAAGCACTAGGATGTGGTTGGATGTTAACCCAATACTTATTCTAATATAGAACTTGGAGACCACCAACTTCATCTTGTAGAAGAACAGAGAAGAAGTCCTTATCAGTGTGGCTGCCACTTCCTAAAGTTAGGTCTGGTTCTGGACAAGCTAGATAGTAATGGCTTAAAATTGTGAGCCCCTTTTCACAATCTATGCTTTTAAAATAATTAGAGTTCAGTCCAAGAGCCTCTGACATCAATTCAAACAATTTGCTTCCCAGTTTCATAACTTGCTTTGTGTATTCTATTAATATGCCTCTGCAAGTTAACATAATACTGAAGCCAGTGAAGTAGCATGCAAATAACTTTTGCATTCTAATTATGATATTAAACACGAAATCTAAACAAGTGTTTTTTATAGGTAATATGATAGTAAGTAAGAATACGAAATTGAAGGAAGAGCACTAATAGGATATTTTGGCCTCACAATGGAGATTCACCGTTAGCCACCATTTCCGTTAAGAGATGATCTACCCCATAAAAATATACATTCTCCTCAAGCTATAAATACCATAAATAGAAACAAACTACCCCCAGACAATCATCTTATGAGATACACACTTATGAGATACACAAGATGAACTTATCGTTTTGATGCATCAACAAGCTCTTTGTCCTACTGTTTCTTCAGATAACTCTATGCAATAGCATTCACAATCTTGACAGAAAAGTTTAGAAGCACATTTTTTTCATCTTTTTAAATCCTTTCTCTCCTCCAAACATTCCACACTTAAATCTCTTTTTGTACATGGTGAAATAGCAAAAAAGTAGATTAAAAGCATCCCTAAGTTGCACATAGGTAATGGTAAATGTTACAATTGTGTTTTCTCACAAAAAGAAAATAAGAAACAACATTGAAATGGAAAAGGGAATAAATAACAAACAAATAAAAAAAATTATCAAATAGATGGTATCAAGATAACCTTGTTAACTTAGCCATGACTTTTAACATGTATTGAAAACTCAAAGGTAGAGGCGAAAAGAACTAACCAAGTAAAGCAAAGAGAAGCAGTGGAATTAGTGAGCAGTTTTGTAGGTCTAAATTGAAAATTAAACAGTCTTTTGATACAAAAAATTTCACGGTCACGACAAGACTAAGGAGGAGAGAGCAAGAGACGCAAATGGTAGACATAGAGGCGAGGATGACAAGACGTATAGACGAGGATGGTAAGACACAAAGACGAGAAAAACGACACCCGTAGAGTGGTAAAGAGGGTCAATTCTGAATCCAAACTCAGAAATGTTCATTTATACATCTTGTGCAAAAACCCTAAAAACATTTCCAACATGAGGGGGAAAAAAGAAAAAAATTGGGAGAGAAAAAAGAAAAAAATTGGTAGAGAAATTTAGTATGTGGTGTAAAAGAGAGAAAATACATGAAATTAAATTAATATAGAAATGAAAAAATTGTAAAGTAATTTTTGTATTTTTTTTAAATGAATAACATACACAATATATTATTTGATTTTGGTTTAAAAAAGACTAGAAACTATATTATTTTGATTAGATCACGGTCATTTAATAATCATGACTATATAAGTTTATTTATATTGAAGTAATTTTTGTAGTTTAACTTATGTATATACTATAACCTCAAATTTTATTAAACCACGACCAAAACTGCATGGCCTCACTTTTTAAAAAGATTAAGACTAAATTTTTGAGACCAAAGATCCCTATTTTAGTAATGATTGGTTGTTTTTATGGATAATGTTAATAGTATTTAGTAGGTGTGTATTGAAGAAGAGATGTTTTTAGCAGGAAATGGACTATCCTAACATCTTTACCCTTATTTAAATGGCATATGCAAATCACGAGATGTATAAATGTTCAATTTTATATAACTTCACTCTTATGGTACTTTTTTGCAATGCGTGGATTTCTATGAAAAGGACCTAAAATACACATTTTCAACAAAAAATTATGGATTTTTATATATATTTTCCTCCTTATGACTTTTGTCAATTTTAATATAGGTTGAGTAATGCTCCTAGTAAAGTTTCGCTTAGTTATACTTGAATCATTTGACACATACTAAACCTTTCTTAAATTGTATAGTAGATAAGAGCCTCAATTCCCTTGGTTGTCACATCTTTCCTTACATAACATTTGGATTGTCCCCCATAATCAAGAGACCCTCTACAGCTAGTACAAGGATGGCTTTTTGTCCCATCATGAATTCCATCCCTAAGATAATGTCAAAGTCATCCATAGTGATGAGGCTTATATTTTCCATGTTTAATTTTTACATGTTTGGCTAACCCTGTACTGTCCTTGGCTAGAGAGTTGACAACCTTCATTTTACTTACGTCCTTCTCCAACTTTAGCCCAAGTATTTTGGCTTCACTCCGTGATAAATTTATGAATGACTTATGAATCTACCATTACAGTCTTTGTAGCCTTACCATTTAGAGTACCCTTCAAAAACAAAGTCCTTTTTCAATTGTCCATCTGATTCTTCAAGGCTCTAAGAAAATATAACGTACCCATATGCCCATTATTCTTCTTTCCTTTTATCTCTTCTTTATATCCTTGCTCTTTCAAGGTAGCTTGTGAGGGAGATAAATGGTTACAATTTAGGATTTTAGCTACATGATAAGGCTCATTACATAGAAAGCAGCTAGAGAAGGGCTTAGGCTTCCAACCTTGGTTGTTGGAGTTCTGTGATAAGGATTGTCCCTTTCTATTCTGGAGCTTCTTGAATACTACTTCCCCACTTTTATTGTTTGATTTTAAGAACTTTTTGTTATTCCTAATGGAAGTTGGTGGAGCCTTATTGTTTCTGACTATACTCAGTAGCATAATCTATCGAGCACTATACAATTGCTTCTACTTAAATGAGGTCTTGAACCATTTTCCTCTACAACTTGATCCTTGCCTATGACTTCAACCCTTCTAGAAAGAAAAACATCTTATCCTTCTCTAAAATGTCCTAAATGTCCAACATCAATGTCGAGAATTGCTTTATATAATCTCTCACCTTCCCCATCTATTTGAGGTTGAATAATTTCTTTCAAGCCATGTATTCAAAAATTTTAAGAAAGAATTAAGTCCTTAACTCTCTTCTCAAAAGTTCCCAAGAGTTTATATGGTACTGTTCCTTCTAAATCTCATCATACTTTATTCGCAACCACAACTTGACATCATTAATTAGATACATGGTGGCAGTTTTGACCTTTGCATCCTCCAAGTGAGTCCTTACTGCTCGAAAGTATTGCTCTATATCAAAGATGAAATTCTCTCATTAGCATTATGTGCCCTTCCATAAGTTCGAGGTTCTGTTACCTTCACTCTTTCATACCCTGTACCCCCAGGATTAACTGGTTGGTTGGAAACAACTCAATAAGTAATATTGAGCTTGGTTTTCATTTCCTCTAACTTCATCTAGATTGTACCAATAGTTATGCACACATCATCTTTAAGTTATGCTACCAAGATGATGAACGAAATCGGGGATAATACCAATTTTGTAAATATTTATCTATTTTAAATTGTATTAATTCTCATAAGTGTACGAATCATTTATAGAAATGATAAGTATACTCCCAAGGTCGATTCAAGGAAGTAATATTGTATGATTTTTAAATATTATCATTTTTTAAAAAAAAATTAAACCTAAACATTCTATCATAATGATTTAGTTTTTGAAAAAACTAATCTATTGCATAAAGATAAAGATAAACATGGATTCAACAAATACTCATGCAATTTAATACATTCATAAACAGTGGAGAAAATGGATATAATAATTTAGTAATTATGCTTACTCATATAATTTAGATTATTAAAGATATAAATTGATATTTGTTGATTTTCTTTTTTTGGTATTAAAGTATCCTTAGGCGGGACTTAAATTCTTTTATTTAATATTAACTAACTAATATACTTAGGTGGGGCCAATTAATTAATTAAGTATTAAATTTCAGCTTTATTTCTAAGAAAATAGCAAACTATATAATTACAATGTTAGACGGAGTCAGTTAATTATACTTTATTCAAGGTGTCCAAATTAAACTTAAGAATTTAACTATTTGAAAAATAACTTTCAAGTTTTAAAACTATTTAAGAAAATATATTTTCAATACATTTTCAAATAATAATTCTTTGTAGAAAAACCTTTGAAATAGAGCTTCGCTCTAAATATCCAAATAATTATATCTAAAATAAAAGAGTATTACTCCAAATTAAGTCTAGATAATTAAATTTTAATTTTAACTCTGATATTAAGTTTGTTATTAAGAGTAATGTATTCCTTCAAATAACATTCTTTATAAAAATCTTGAATAAAAATAAAATCAATTTATTTTAAGAAAATGTTTTACCTATTTAATATTTTTCAAGCATAACAACGTTGTTATTATATCAAATTCATTATCAACCAGACATGTTATAATTGATCACACATAATTCAAGAATGACACAAAAGAAACAACATATATATATATATATATATATATATATATATATATATATTGATTGCAAAAAGAATATAATTAATACCTTAATAATATCCTTATAGAACTTTGAAGAGCTGATTCTAAGAACGAAAAAACTCTGATAGTAATTGTACTTCAGAATTTGTTGAATCAAAAACTAAAAACTACTAAAACATAAACATATTATTCTTCAAAATTGGCACTGTTAGGAGGAAAACACATGTTTGGTATACACTATAAAATAGTTTTCTCTTTGAAAGATTTATTCATTTATTTATAAATGTCGTAAGAAAACAAAATTTGACATATATTGAACATCCTTTTGACATCTCATAACGATCTTCTTAATTTTAGCTTTGTTATTGGAAGATTGTTTCAATTTTTTCCTTGTAAAAATAATGTTTTGTATAAATTAGTACGTGGTGAGAGATGCTTGATCCTAGTTACTAGGAAGACTCAGACTAACCCAATACGCAATGAGTCATCACACAAGAATATCTATTGTATAATCTCTTAAAGAGATAAATGACTTATAATTATCCCTTATTGGCTATAAGAGAAAGTTATGGAGAGATAATCTTGTTAGAAAAAATTAGATCTAAATGGGTAAGAGATACATATAAAGTAGAATCTAATCTCTAGATATATTTTCACATTGTACAATTCACACATAAGAACGAAATAAGAACACAACACTTCCTTTCTCTTTTATCACAGAGAGGACCTGAACTTCTCCATTATTTAACACTGCCTATAATGACTTAAGCATCGAAGGTTCAATAGCTACCACCCCATTATTGGTGCAAGGTCTTATCAAATTCTTTCATGGTCGTAGGACATAAGGAAAGATGGGAAAATCCTTATTCGATGTTGATAAAAATCAACATCAACATCAGTTTTTCCACCTGTGGGAAAGAAGTTTGTTCTACTAGTTAGGGATAATATACATACATATATATATATATATATACTATATTTAGAAAATGGACATTCATCCAATTTGTTAGGCAAGGTCTTTCGAAAGATACTATTTGCACATTTAGTTTTTTAGGGTGTTTATAAAAAGATTGCTCATTCAATAAGCTTCACAATCAAAACATGGAAAAGAAATATATATCATGTACAACATATATTGACTACAAAATATATTATGTATAAAACATAACCAATCATATACAATGATGCACCCCAAAAGAAGATCCACAAAAGTTATACTATTTGATTGAAAATCCTAATTGTATGGATCACATTATCCATACATTTCCTCAAGAATCTGATACAACCACAAAAAAACCTATGCGTCAATCAAACTGTTGCCAAAATTTTGTTTCCAACTAACCGAGGGTGAGTTGCATGTACCCCACGCACCACCCAATGAGAGTGGGCATTACTAGGAATGTACTGTGCAAAACCAGGAGAAAAAATTGGCCTAGATCACCGTATGCATGCAAAATGGCTTCAAATATAGTTCACTACCTTCTAGAATGATTCCCTATGCATAAAAATTGGTTCCTCCATCCTCATGATGAGTGAAATTGAGCTACAATATATTTAATAAATTTTAGCTTACGTAAAAAAAAGGGTAGAGAGAAATATTGCACAACAAGAGAACGCCATTCTTATAGAAGTAAAGAATGAATCAATAATTGAATTCTAAAACTCCATCTCCATCCAAGAATAAAAATATCCAACCAGTCATTTAATTGGATATCCAAATTTATTTGTCCTATGCACCACCAACCTATCCAAGTAATAGAACCTACACATGCACCAGCGTGTATACAATGGGCTTGAATGGCTTGTAAAAGAGGAGTCTAGATGGATACCCACCTCGACATAATGATGAGCATACTTCATTGGAATCAAGGAGTACCTTCCTCCTAACTAGAGCTAGGCCCACTTCTAATCAATGAAGACATGCCTACGACATCTTCTAAATACTTGGAGCACAATAGCACCTACCGGTAAGCAAAAAAGTCATCTCATAAGTTACATAGTCTAGACCATTGCCAATTAGGTTTCTTAATTCATACTGATGCCTTTAAACCTAGATTGCTTCCTTATTGGTTGTGATTTATACATTATAGTTGCTATATGAGGGGCATACTATACACTTCTAACTAAATCATTAAGTCACATGAACATGACAAGGTCCAGATGCTGAGAAACTCAACGAGAATGTATGTAATGCTTCTGGTCTACTGACGAGTGCTTGAAAAAGCTAAATATAACGTAATTTTATATACTTTAAATGTTAAAATTGATTTATATTTGCATAATTTTATCATCAATTTAGGAAATCTATCTTTTTAAAATCATAGATATGTTTTGTTATTTTTCATGCATTTATATCTTCCATTTCATTTAACTGATAAACATACGAAGAATAATATATGTAAGCACTCAATTGCAAACATGAAAAATAAAAAAATAACATATGTAAGCCTTACATATGTTTAAGCTAATGTAAGGTGTGAAATACAAAAGAGATTTTAGAAAAAAGTATGTTGACGAAATATTTTTCGTAATAAACTAAAAATATGAAAGTTATATTTAAGATTTAATTATCTGGATCTGATTTAGAGTCAATATTTTTCGATTTTGGATTTGATTATTTGGATATGAGAAATACTCCATTTCAATTATTTTATAAGAATTACTATTTGAAAATATATTAACAACATATTTTTTGTAGTAGATTTTAAAATGTGAAAGCTAGTTCTCAGATATTTAAATTTTAAATCTAACTTTAACATCTTGAATGAGAGTTTAAATTTTTTGACTAGACGTAAGACGATAATTAAATGGTTTGTTAATATTTTAGAAAAAAACATAATTGAATTAAAATTAATTGCTAAACTCGACCAAAGGTGTTAAGTGTTTTTAATAAATAACAAATAGTAGCCTGACCGAAGCTGCTATTTGTAGATATAAGAAAGAATTAATAATCTTAATTTATATTTGTACTATCCTAATTAATATTGAACAAGTATGATTAATTAACTAATCTATCTCATAAATTCTCTATTGAGTGTTAAATGTTATTTGCGTGTTTGAATCTATCTTTTATTTTATGTCATTAGCTCATATATTTCAAAACCCAAACTTTGTGATAGAATCATAGGTATATTTTTCATTTTTAAGAACTTTGTTAAATTATTTGAAAACCATGTAGTTTCTTTTTAGATAGACATTGAAATTAAACTTATCATTTCTTAAAAAGTAATTCATGCACTTGCGAGCTATTTTATAAATATAAAACTCGAGCATCAAGTTTTTGGCACCGCTGTCAGAGAGGAATAGAGTTTTTAAATTTTTATTTTCAAAATCTTAAAAAAAAATTGTGTTGTAACATTTGTAATTTTTATTTTTTAAAAATATAAAAAAATTGAAATCTTAAAACATTTGAAAAATTTAAGATTTTATTTATTTAAAAAATTATTTAAAAATATTTTAAAATAAAAATATTATTTTTAACTTTCTTTTCTTTTCTCTTATTTTATTTTAAAATTTAATTTATTTAATTATTAAATAAATTATTTTTCTTTTATTTTAAATTTTGCTTATTTTTTTGTTAAATATATTGTTTAATATTTTTGTGTACAAACAAGTAATTTTAATATACTTGTTGTAGTTATTTATAACTTGTATTATTGTATAAGAAATTTCTTGTATTATAAACTATTTGTATTATAAATTGTTTGTAACATACATGTATATTCATTTTATCTTTTTACTTTTATGTTTGACAGGTGATTTTAATTTTTGTTTTAAATAATTTATGCGAGGTAAGAGATCCTTAGGGTATCCTCTTACACTTTTCATAAATAACATTCATAAGATAAAAGAACTATTAAAAAGGCAGAACATTGAGATCTAACAGCCTTTAGTTGAACCAATTTTTGAACAAATTATTGAACCACAACTTGACCTACTTTTTGAATCACTAAACATGTGGAAAAATCCAACACAACTTAGGCAAACCACCATAAAGGAGTATGTAAGCCCAATTATCTAAGTGAGGACTCTTTGTATTTCATTAGAGACTTTTATTCAACAGTCCAGATTTTTCCTCTTAGTGTACTTACCGAGAATCAACTTAGAATGATGTATTTCCCCTAGACTCTCAAGGATAGGGTCAAGGATTGGCTTACATAACTCCTTCTAGGTTCCCTCACAACCTGTGAGAATGTATACAATAAATTCATGAAAAAAATTGTATTCCGATTAGAAAACATTAGATCTAAGAGAAAAGATTGTTATTTTCTCCCATGTGGAAGGAGAACCATCTCACGAAGCTTGGGATATGTTCAAATTGTTCCTCATTAAGTGCCTCTATCATAGCTAACCTTTATAGCTATGGAACCAATTTTTGTACGACCAATTGACATAACAATGTTAGTTCTTCATTGACAACAATGTAGGTGGAGCGATAGGAGAAAAAAATTACCTTAACAACTTATAATCTCCTTGAGATGTTGGGTGTTAATTCCTAATAAGAGAGCTCTTCAGTGGGAAGGGCTAGAGTCCATGAAATAGACTCCAGTACAAAAGTACAGATGCAATTTACATAATTGACCAAAGAAGTTACTCTTCTCCCTACACATGCCACTCCCAATATAGAACTGGAATGTGTAGTTGATGAATGCTTAAAAATACTCAATATATCTTGATTTTATGCATGATTTATGATTAATTCATATTTACTTAGTTTCATTATTATTTTACACAAATTTGTCTTTTCAAAATCACAGGTATATTTTGTTATTTTTTAGATATTTTAACTTAAAAAGATGAAAATGATTAACACTTGAAGAGATACATTTGAGGCACTCCATTGCAATACTCCCTAAATCCATTATTCCTTAATATTAATCATCCATATCTTCTTAGTCTTTTTAGTTTATAGTTTTTCTTTTATTAGTTTAAAGTTTTTCTCCCATTTGAGAGTTAAAGTAATTTAGTTTATGTAATAGTTATAGACCCAATTCAATAAAGTTCCACATTTTTTATGGAGATATTCTAGAAATCATTCAAGACGACCCTGTTGAGGTATATTTATGTATTTTTTAGTTATTCTTTATGTTTCATTTTTATATGCTTTGTTTAATTTTCTGATCAATTATTAAATTGAGCACATATAGTTGAAATTATAATGAGATATTCGTAACGTTATTACATCTGTGAAATATTAATTGGTAAAATATTTTTACAAAATTAAGTATCATTTTCTTTTCAAGAATTTTATAAAGTTTATTTCAAAAAATATAATAATGTGAAAATTTTCATTCTAAATCTAAAATATGAAAGTTAGATTTAAAATTTAATTGTCTAAATCAGATTTAAAGTACTACTATTTTATTAGTGATTTGGTTCACATGTGTAGTTGTAGTGTAAACTCTATTTCAAAGATTTTTATAAAAAATATCATCGAAAGATAAATTGACAACATATCTTTTGTAGTAATTTTCAAATATGAAGTCATTTATTAAATAGTTAAAATCTTAAACCTAATTTTGACATCTTAAATGAAGTTTAAGGTGTTAGACCCCACCTAAGAAAGATAATTAACTAGTTTGTTAATCTCTTGAAAAATAAGTAGAATTTAATAATAAAATGAATTAATAAGCACCACATGAGGATTTTAATTGATTTATTATTGATAACGAGAATGATCATTGTCCTACGATATTTTCATACAAAAAAGAGAGAATTATTAATTTTAATTTAAATCTTTAATAATTAATTTAATATTGAACAAACATAATCAAGTAGCTAATATATCCCATAAATGCTTTACCTCATGATAAATGTCCAAATGCTTGAACATTAATTAAATCTATCTTTATTTTATTATCATTAGATTAGGATTTCAAACCCAAACTTTATGAAAAAATGTCTAGGTTATTTTTGTTATTAAGAATTTATTGAATAATTTAAAAGCTACATGAATTCTCTTTAGTACCTTGGGAGTATACTTATAATTTTCTATAACTAATCAAATAGCATTTTTTAATTGTTATTATCAAAATCTTAAAATATTTTGTACTGTAAATATTGTAATTTTTATTTGAAATCTTAGAATATCTAGGTTATCAACTAATTTTAGATATTTTAACATTTAAATATATTTTTTATTTTTTCAAAATAATAATAAGAATATTTGAAGTCTTTTAATTTTTTTTAAAATTAACTTTTTTTGTTTAATTATTTGGCCAAGTATTTTTCTTTTAAATTTAATTTCACTAGCATTCTTATTTCTTTTAATGATTTTTGTGTTTATTATTTTTGTGTATTAGTGTACTTTATTTTATTAAATTTATTTTACTAACCTATTTTTAATAACTAACTTATGTATTAGTTATTTTTCGTCTATTTCTAAACTTTTACTAGTACTTTAGTAAAAGAAAGTTTTGTGCCTCTTTGATTTGTGATTTAATGTACAGAAAGTAAAGAGATCTTTAAGAAAAAAAAACTCATACTTTTTATTGTTGAACATCTATAGGTTCAAAACATTTTTCAAGAAATAGATGAACATTTATTAAGAGGAAAAAGAATAACCCCAAATACAAGTAGACAAAAGAGCAAGTATAAAATGATGAAGGAGTTTTCATTGTCATTTATAAGCAACACTACTTCATGCATTCAACTGGGAGAAACTGCAAGGCATTATGAATTGAAAAATATTCATCATTCCTTGTCACCTTTATTTTACAGTATGCCTAATGAAGACTCTTTAGATTTCATTAAAAATTTCTATGCTATTACAAAAACATTTCTATTGTAGAGACTTAATAGAGATTAACATTTAAACATTTCTATTACACTCAAAGACAAAGCCAAGTCTTAGATCATGACGTTACAATCAGGGTTATTAAGTACTTGGGATGCAGCCTATAATAAATTCATAGGTAGGTACTACTCCGATTAAAAGACTACTGAGTGGAGGGCTAAAATAACAAAATTCTTCCAACTAGATGAAGAGATCTTCCATGAACCTTGGGATAGAATCAAGCTCCTCTTAAACCAATGCCCACATCATAACATTCCATTGCAAATATAGATGCAGTTCTTCTATGATGGATTGACATAACAATGTCAGTACATTGTTGATAATGTTGTAGGAAAGGCTATGGGTGAAAAGGTGTTGGGTAGTATTTCTCAACAAAAGAGTATTAGAGGAGGAAAAGTAGGAGTCAATGGTATCAAGAATGAAATGGCTTTGCAACTTGCATAATTGACTAAGAAAGTAAAACTCATTATAACCTACCAAATGTCTAATCAGGAAGTATATAGAGTTTATGGTTTAGTTTGACCTAATGCTATTAATTACTAAATAATTACCTAACATATGTCCATCCCTAAATATAGAAGCCATATAAAAATCGATCTTACCCACTAGATGAACTTGATAAGCCAACGTTAGAAGAAAATTTTAATATCTTTATTCAAATCATTGGAGACAAACAATTGATGAATAATCAAAGTTTGAGCTTCATTGAGTCTTCGATAAAAATGGCTGAAGTCAAGGTTAGGTAGTTAGCATAATGCATGCAGAGAAAGAAAAAGGAAAGCTACCCAACCAAACAAAACAATAAAATGAAGTCATAACCCTTTGAAGTGGTAAGCTAGTCAATGAAATATTACCTAAAATTTCTAATGATCTATCATTTAGTGCATGTAATACAAAAGGTGAAACTACAGTTTCCCAAAGATGAGGGATAAAAGCCAACAATGATCAACCTTTTGAAAAAATAATTTAGGAGTCAATTGAAATTCTCAAAAATCATAGGTCAGTAGAACCACACTAGACATCAATTCCATTCCACACCAACTAAAATACTCCAAACAAGATAAGTAATTCTCTAAGTGCATGTTTGGTTGGTTGGAATGGAATGGAATTAGAATTGATTTCTTCCAATTTTATGTTTGGTTAGGCTGAAAAGTGGGAATGGAATCGATTTCTAAAAGAGAAGGAATCACAATTACTTCTCCCACCTTAAGGAATCATAATTCCATTCTCATCTCAAATTTTTTTTTCTAATTTTACCCCAACTCTAAATATAACCCTAAACCTTAAGCCCTAAATCCTAAATCCTAAATCCTAAACCCTAAACCCTAAACCCTAAATCCCAAAAGAAAAATAATAATTTTACCAATAAACCTTAACCCACAAATATAACTCTAAACTCTAAACCCTAAGTCCCAAATCCCAAAACCCTAAACCCTATTTCGAAAAATAATAATTTTAACCCTAAACCTTAACCCATAAATATTATCCTACACCTCAAATCCCAAAACCCTAAACCCAACCCAATTTAGAAAAATAATAATTTTAATCCTAACCCATAACCCACAAATATAACCTTAAACCCTAAACCCTAAATCCTAAAACCCTAAACCCAATTTAGAAAAATAATAATTTTAACCCTAAATCTTAACCCACAAATATAACCATAAATCCTAAATCTCAATTCCTAAACCTCAAAACCCTAAATCCTATTTAGAAAAATAATAATTTAAATAATATATTTTGTCTGACGAAAAAATAATAATTAAATGATAATATTTAAATTTTACTGAATATAAGGGTATTAAAGTAATATACAGTGTTTTTCATTCCATTCCAACTGTAAATCAAGCATTGTAATTTTGATTTCTTCTTTGATTCCTGTGGTCAAACCAAACAAAACTGTTTCCTTTCCATTCTCATTCCCATTCCATTCAGTGAACCAAATGCCACCTAATCTTTTTAATATACTTTCTGAAGTAAATATAAATTTACTTGTATTAGAAGTGATCAAGAATATTCCCACCTATGCTAAATTTTTCAAAGAATTAAACACTAAGAATATAATGTATGAGCTTAATGAAAGAGTAGTGGTATCAAAAATTTCTAGTGGTGTACTTCAGTACCAACTTTCCCCAAAGTTGAAAGATCTAGGTTTTTATCATTAACATCACTATGGGTAATAGAAAGTGGTTAAAGTAATGCTAGATTTAGGTGCTAGTATAAGTTTGATGCCACACTCTATTTTCTTATAACTAGGTTTGAGAGATCTAAAACCTATAACCATTTTCCTTTAGCTTACGGATATATCTATTAGATACCTAAAAGGAATGGCTAAGGATGTGTTGGAACAAGTAGACAAACTTATAATACCTATTTATTTTGTGGTTCTAGATATGGAGAAAAACCCACTCTTGGACAAAGAACATATATTACTTCTCGGTAGACCATTCATGGCCACTACCAAGGCAATTATCGTTGTCCAAGATGAAAATTTAATAATAACAGTCTTAGGAGAGACTGTTCACCTAAAGTTTTTAATTCTTCACCTTTTCCTTCTATTACTGCTATTGATGAATGCTATAATATCTATTCAATGGATATACTTATACATAACCCTTTATGTAGGATATAATAGAAGGCAAATTGGAAATTTCTTTCACTATTGAAAAGGAAGAAGAGGATTTAGATGAAGAGATTGAGGGTTACCATGATCTTCTAGATAATGTTGAACTAATAGAAGAATCCAATACACCTTTAGATCTATCTAAGGCCCCGTTTAGGGAAGAGACCACTTAACTTAACTTAAAACTTAAAGATTTACCTAAGCATCTTAAATATGCATTTTTAGGAGAAGGGAAACTTATCTAGCTATTATTTCCTCTTGTTTGACTAATACCTAAGAAAGTGAACTCGTTAAGGTACTTAAGAATTTTAAAAAAGATTTAGGTTGGAATATTGGGAATAGTAGCAGCATTAGTCCAACTATATGTATACATAAGATCAATCTTAAGGATGATTCTAAACCCGATGACCAAACCCAATTATGCAAGAGGTGGTATATAAGGAAATTCTAAAACTTTTAAAATTAGGAGTCATTTACCCTATTGTTGATAGTAAATGGGTTAGTCTTGTGCATTTAATACCAAAGAATTATGGTATAATAATGGTGAAAAATGATAAAAATGAACTGATGCCAACTCGAACAATCATTGGGTGGAAGATGCGTATAGATTTCAGGAAATTGAAATTGTATACTAAAAAGGATCACTTTAATCTTTCATATTATTATCAAGTACCCATTGCATAAGAAGATAAGGAGAAGACCACTTTTACATGTCGTTTTTGGGACATTTTCTTTTAGAAGGATGCCATTTGAGCTATGCAATATCCCCGGCACATTTCAAAGATGCGTGATAGCAATCTTCTCAGATATGGTGGAAAACTTCATTGAGGTATTTATGGATGATATTTCTATCTTTGGAATCTCATTTGATGATTTCTTAAAATAAATTGACTTTAGTTTAAAATTTTTGCATTGAATGCAACCTAATACTTAGTTAGGAAAAAAGTCATTTTTTGGTACAAAAAGGATTTTTCTAGGACATGTGATTTCTAACAAAGGAATTGAAGTTGATAAAGAAAAAATAGAATGGATTGCAAAATTACTTCTCCCTACATTTTTAAGGGGATTAGAAGCTTTTTTGGACATGAAAGTTTCTATAGGGGATTTATTAATGGTTTTTCTAAAATAAGTTGTCCTTTATGCAATTTGCTATCGAAAGATATTTATTTTGATTTAAGAATAAATAACATATACCCTTATAATTTGGGAACATGATTGGTCTATTCCATTTGAAATTATGTGTGATTGTTTTGATTAGCCAATTAGAGCAGTTTTATGGCTGAGAGTAAATAAGGATTTTCATGTTATAGAATGCTCTAGCAAAATACTCAATGATATCCAAATTAATTATTCTACTACTAAAAAAGAATTCTTGGCTGTCATATTTTCTTTAGATAAATTTAGGTCTTACTTAATAGGTTCTAAAGTAGTTATGCATTCTGATAATGGCACTTTAATATATCTATTAAGTAAACCTAATGATAAGTAAAAATTAACCTAGTGATTTTTACAAGAATTTGACCTAGAAATAAAAGATAAGAAAGGTAGTGAAAACTTAGTAGCTGACTATTTATCTAGGTTAATTTCTGAATTCAATTCTCTTGAAGATAAGAGTAAAAAAGATATTGTTGAAACTTTTCTTGACTAATAATTGTTTTCAGTAGGTCCAATTTCATGGTATGTTGATATAGTTAATTATCTCGCTAGTGGTATTTTGAGACTTAACATATCTTATCAGAAAAAGAAAAAGTTGTTAAGCTTTTGTAGGCAATACTTTTTTGATGACCTTATCAATTTAATTGTTCAAGATCAAATCAACTAGAGGTGTGTTCCTGAAGAAGAAGATAAATGTATCTTGGCTTTTTGTCACGATTTTTATTATGGGGGCCATTTTAGAGGTAACAAAACGACCTTTAAGGTATTAGAATCTAAATTTTTTGGCTAACTCTTTTTTAAAGATGCTAATATGTTTTGTATATATTGTGATAGATGCCAAAGGATATGTAATATAGGAAAATGAGATTAAATGCTTTTAGCATCTAATTTAGTTGTTGAACTTTTTGATAAATGGGGGATTGACTTTATAGATCCTTTTCCTATCTTTTGGTTATGAATATATTATGGTTGTTTTGAATTATGTGTCCAAAGAGCAGTAGCTATACCCACTAAAGCTAATAATGCTAACAGTGTTGTTAAATTCTTGAAGGATTCAATTTTTAGTAGGTTCAGGATGCTTAGAGTAATAATAAGGATGGAGAAAGTCATTTTTACAACAAATTTTTGATGAAATACTAAAGAAGTATAACAGCACACATAAAGTGGCCACCCCATGTCATCTTCAAACTTTAGTGGAAGTAAGTAATAGGCAAATAAAATGGGTTTTGGAATGCATTGTGAGCCCTTCAAGAAAGGACTGGACATTCAAACTAATTGATGCCTTATAGCTAGGCTTATCACATAGCTTACGAAACACCCATTGGAATGACTTCTTACCAATTAATCTTTTGGAAAACATACCACTTACCCATTGAACATGAACACAAGGCTTATTTAGACATTAAAGAGAAAAACATGGATTTGGATAAACCAGGAGAGAAATTATTGCTCCAACTCTGTGAACTTAAAGAGATTAGGAATGAAGCTTACGGAAATGCAAAATTGTACAAAGAACGTTGATCACTACACAAATTGTGTGTGCAATAAATACAAAAGTATACGTATAGCAACAAGTAATATAATGATAAGAAAATATCATTCCCACAGAGATTATTTTATTAGAAACTAATTTTTAAAACTAAAAAAAATAAAAATCAATCTTTTTTGTGTTTTTATATTTTAAGGAATCAAAATTAAAATAACAAAAATAAATAGCAATACTTAATTAAATCAGTTTTGGTAACTAAGAAGATATATGAGAAAGTATCTATGATTACTTAATCTCCCAATTTTCTAAACATACGAATCGCTAAAATCCCCCCAATATAATTATCGATTAATCACATGATCGATGGAATCTAATTTAGCATGTATTCCTTTCTCAAGTAAACTATACACCATATAGTAATTAATTTAATCACTCTCATGCCAATTAAATTGCATACTACTCATTAAGTTCATCAATTATGGATCACATACATAAGAATCATACATCTCTACCTAGAAACTATGAAAATTATTTAATCAAAATAAACAATTAAATAATCCTCTCAAATCTATTTAATTACCTTTATAGGTAAAGTGTTGGCCAAACAATTAATAGCATAAAAATCAAATTAAATAATACAATTAAATTATAATTATAATTGGGGAAAATATTAGATCATCATATGGTAAAAATTGGGTTTATAAGATCCCTAGATTAATAAATTAACTACATATAATTGTGTTCATAAAGCTCATATTTTTCATAAAGGAAGACATAAAAATTGATAAAGAAAAGAGTAGAAGCAGAAATACAATAAATCTCTTGAATTGTAGTGTTAATCTCCTATTGTATCTCCATCAAAATTGTATCATCTCTTGAAGTTTTCTGTATTTTCCTCTCTTTTTAGCTCTAAAAGCTAACCAAAATTATGCTAATGATGGCCTCTTAGGGTTTATGGGGGTGATTAGGGGCTTAAATATAGCTTAGGTGCGATCTGGACTATCAGGTCAGCTTCAGATCAAGGGCTACGATCAAAACAAGAAAAATTGATAGCATCAGCCAATCACAACATGACAAGTGACACATGGAATTCATTGGGTGAATTAGAGAGTGACTCATGGTAGGGGAGACCAGTCCAAGTCAACGCTCACTGAGTTAGCACCACATGGTGAAATGTGATTCACGAAAATGGATGGTGTGGTGCACGGGTGGACACATGGGGAGCAATCGCATGACGACACGTGGTAGTACGGTTTGACCGATATTTGAACTCAGATTGAATGTCGTGTTGACACGTGGCACGCTGTTCATCCTCCTCACAAGTGGCAAAACATGATTCTCTATCCTTGCTTCTGTGGCATTCGTATGGCTTGCCCAGTAAGCTCATTTGCTTACTTGGCATGCCACGTGACAGGTCCTGATTGTTCATACATTAAAAATTCATAAATATCCTAAAAATTTCCAAAAATTATATTTTCATCCCTTTTTACTAAAAAGTTTGTATTTTAATATTTTTGGCCCCAAAAATACCATTTGTTGAATAAATCAAGTAATTATTAAGTAAAAATATTTGCTAATGACTCTACTTTCATAGAGTCATCAAGCGTACAAAGCTCTATCATACAAAAGATACTTCATAAGTCTTTTCTTCATGGAGTGAAAGTCCTTTTATTTAACTCTAGTTTGAGATTTTTTTTCAAAAAAATTAAGATTAAGGTGGGATGGATGGGTGTTCAATTATCCAAATTTCTCCACAAAATAGTGTCATTTATTTATTTCTGTTGCTTAAATTGAATAAACTTAATGGAAATTTATAGTATATACCTTTCTCTTCATTCATGCATGACTTCTAAAAAAGAGACATATATGGGGTTAGCTAAACTAATACCAAACAAAAAAGCCATAAATTAGCCATTTACCTTATCATTCCATAAATGTACAATTTGTACATGGATCCTTTCTTAATACCTAATATTCTTCTTAATAGTGAGAATTAGTTAAATGAAAAAGAAAAATATAGGAAATAAATACCTCAGAAGTCATTTGCATTTTATTTATCTCTTACAAGGCATATTATTGGAGATTTTTATTTGATAAATTTAATTGATGTATGGAAATGATACTTGATTTCTTTATAAAATCTTTTTATTTGATTATTTTCATGAGATCAATATTATGTAGTATTTTTGAGTCTTGAACAACCAGTATCAGTGTATTCGAGAGTATGCCTTGTGAGGTTAGAGACGAAGTAAATTCGGATTCCTTACACTAAGATTGGGTAAATTTAATATTGATACATTTTTTTATTAAAATATGAAAGTGGTTTTCAACTAGTTATTATAATAAATTATTAATATTTAGAATATTAAAATACCTTATACTATAGATCTTAATTGTAATCTTAAAGGAGATTAAAAAGCATGAGAAGTTTTATTATTTTGTATTTTATTTTGTTTTAAATTTTATTTATTTATATGTTGTTTATTTGTTATTTGTTATTTTTTTTAATTTAATTGATGTTTGTGGGTATTGTATCTAAAAACTCTCGCGAGATTTAAACTCATCCACAAGAACAATTTAAGGGTTTAAAGGTTTATTACATATGCTAAATGCAACCATGTCAATCTTTAGACATGATATAAGATAGTTTAACTTTATTTTTATTTTTGTTTTTAATTTTCTCCATTCTTGCTAAGAGGCTAGTAAGAAGTTGGTTAGGGGTTGTGATTAATGCTGATTTATGATTAAAAATATTTTTAGTTTTTCAATTTTATTATTATTTTATACAAATCTGTATTTCTAAAATCATAGGTATATTTTGTTATTTTTTAGGTATTTTAGTTTAAAAAGATGAAAATGTTCAATAATTGAATAAATACATTTGAGGAATTACATTGCAATGCTCCAAGCCAATAGAAAATGATACAAGAAAATAAGGGAATAAATTTACATAGAACAATGTGTGTCGTGGCATGGAAATATTATGTGTCGAGATGTGGTGCTTTTGGACTAAGTACAACTATCCTTAATCCTTTGCAAGCCTCGACATGGAAAAGATGCATGCCATGTCATGAGATGCTCAGAACATGTATAATGTGTGTGTCAATTATGTGCATGGTACGGCGTGGATTATTGTGTGTTACGGTGCCAACCTATCTTAGCAGATTTTATATATCTATAAATAGGACCCTATTCCATTGTATCAATCTTCCCTTAATCCTTTATTGCTTAATCCTTAATCGTGCCTCTTTTCTAAGTTTCTCTTTTATCTTTTATTAGTTTAAAGTTCTTCTCACATTTGAGAGTTGAATAGTTGAATAGTTTAATTTATGTAGTAGTTGTAGTTCCAATTCAATAAAAATTTGGAATTTCTTTTAGAGGTTTTTCCATAAATAATTCAAGAAGATTTTGTTGATATATATTTATGTTCAGTTATTATTTATGTATTGCTTTTACATGTATTTAATTTTTTGATCAATTATTAAATTGAGCATGTCTAGTTGAAATTATAATGTGATATTGGTAACGTTGTTACTCTTGTGAAATATTAATTGGTAAAATATTTTTACAATATTAAGTATTATTTTCTATTCATGATTTCTATAAAGTTTATTTAATAAAATACAATGATGTTATAATTTTCGTTAGAAACCTAAAATATGAAAGTTAGATTTAAGATTTAATTATTAAATTTGATTTAGAGTAGTACTATTTTATTAGTGGTTTGGTTCATATGTGTAGTTGGAGTATAAACTCTATTTCAAATATTTTTATAAGAATTATTACTGAAAGATATATTGACGACATATATTTCATTGTAGTTTTAAAATCTGAAAATCATTTATCAGATTGTTAAAATCTTTAACCTAATTTTGAAATCTTGAATAAATTTTAAATTGTGAGATCCATCTAAGGAAGATAATTAAATTTTTTATTAATCTTTTATAGTAAAATTTGAATTTAATAATAAAATCATTTAATAGACCCCACCAAAGGATTTTAATTAGTTTATTATTAATAACGAGAATGATCCCTGCCCTAGGATAGTTTCGTACAACTAAGAGAGAATCAGTAATCATAATTCAAATATTTAATAATCTATTTAATATTGAGCTAGCATAATCAACTAGCTATTATATCTTATAAATTCTCCATGGTATGATAAATGTCTAAATGCCTAAATATTTATTGAGTCTCTTTATTTTATTGTTATATAATACACTGGGACATAGGGATGATACTTGTCCCTACCAAGGAGAAAAAATTATTGGACATGAAAATGTTAATGCATTGAGGGGTACCAACAAAGACCTAGTTACAACTCCAATGCAAATACTTATAATCCTAGGTAGAGGAATCATCCTGATTTTTCTTGGAGGCAGAATAATCCTTCATTTTCCCCAAGTTCAAATCAATAGGGCTAGCAATACCATTAACAATTTCCATAAATCCTCTTAGCAAATTAACTCTAGAGGATAACGTGAATTCCTTCATTCAAGTGAGCATGGACAACCAATCAAGAACAAATCAAAGGTTATACTATATGGAGGCTTCTATCAAAAAGGTGAAAGTTCATGTTGAGAAGTTGACTGAGTACTTGTAGAAGCAAGGTAGAAAATAGTTCCCATGTTAGAACAACAACTAAACTCAATGATGTGGGGACGTTAAGTTTATATAATGATGAAGCCCCCAAAGCAACATCTTGCTAAAGACAATAAATATAGTCATGGATGAGAGGTAATACATTTTTATTTTTCACTTTTTCTTTAACTTAATTTATTTTCAATTATTATTTAAATAATAAAACTATTTTGATATAAATTATTGTGTTTTAATTTAGATTAGTTATTTTTTATTGTTATAAATAAAAAAATAGAAAAGGGAGGAGCCTCGTATAAATTGAAGTGAAGAAAACATATGCTCATTGTGGCACCATATTTACCCTACAACAACATTGGTTGAAAGTGCAAAATCTCATGCCACGACATGCATTTTTCTACGCTATGGAATGTGTATAAAATTTTCCCACAAATACTAGTCCTAAAATTTTCTACGCTATGGAATGTATATAAAATTTTCTCATCTTCATCACAAAACCTAAAATTTTCTCTTATCTCAAACCCCAAATAACCCTAAAATTCACATATTTCTTTTACAATCCTTTAAATCTTTTCACAGAAGGTCCATTCATATCTATTTCCTCTCATTCCATTGAATTATTTTTATAAAAACCATCAATAAATCAATAAATCTTCATCTTCTTCAAAAGGATGTTCTTCAAATTCATCATCCTTAATAAGACAAGTAATCAAAAACTTTTTAGAATTTATGTTTTAAAATAAATTCATTGAATTTTGGGGATTACTTTTGGATTAAAAAGAGTTTCAAACCCTAATTGGACAACGTGAGAGTAAGAAATATTTTAGATTACTTTATATTGTGTGGTTTTATCTGGATTGTTTGAGAAATATTGAATTTAGATATTGTTCACTTTTAACCTAAAAGTAGAAAAGTTGATAAAGGAAAAGGGACATCAACTTCCATTAATTATGAAATGGCCAAATTGTCTAGTTATGAAGCCAAGTTGAAATTTGATAAAGCTATAGAAATAAAAAAAGGTTTTATAGTGAAAGTGGTATGGACATTGATTTGGGGCAAAATGGCCAATTTGAGGCTATTTTTGATGTGATAGAAGCTTTAGAATGGAGAAGGATTGTTAAGGAACTAGATGCTATTCTAGAATAAATTGTCTGGATTTTTTGCAAAAGTTCCCAACGCTGTGAATAATATGGTTGAAGTAGGGGTGTACTAGTCTCGTTATTGTTTGATGAAGGATTTTTTGACATTTTTGATCTTTTTGACCCATTTTGTCCAATTTTTTCATATTTGTTGACTTTTTCTCATTTATTTTATGAATGTATTTGTGATGTATTGCCTTTGGTATTTTTCTTTGAGTATTTAAGTTACTTTTCTAAGCGAAAATACCTGAAAAACAATAAAAATACATGTGATTCCGAAAAGAAAGCTTTATATAAATATATGATAAAATCATATAAATATATATATTTTTAATTAATTAATGTACATAAAATCATGGTAATTTTAGTGTTTTTTGAGCACTCATCAGTAGGAAAGGTCACATTAGGCCCAAATATAGATTTTTGATGAATGCTCTTAAATTTAATAATTCTTTCCATGTTTCTAGTTATAGGACTCATTATTATAATCCATTAATGCATAGTATCTCTAATAAGTCAACTAGAAAGCATAAAGCTATTGGTTCAAAGAGGCAACTGAACTCATTGTTTTTTATTCTAGGGAAAATTATCATCATCCTATAATGTAAGTTACAACTTCATATAGGATGAATGTGAAACCTAAAGGTAAGTCCAAGAAAATACATATGATAACTAAGGTAGTTGATTTCAAACCCAAGCCAAATAAAATTTTGCTTAGGAATTTATTTATCTTATATATTATTAAATCATCTAGTTAAGGTTATTTATTATTTAATTTGCTCTAGGACAAATTTTTGTGCTTGTGTTGTTGTGCTAACTTTTCAAGTACTAGTTGAATATGTTTGATTGCTTATATGACTAAATTTGTAGTAATGTTGGTCCGGATCTAAACACCTTGCTTGTAAAGACTATGAAAGTAAATAGAGTCTTGTAAGAAGATTACTTTGAGGAATTACCTTGGTGGGTAGTTGGAGTCCTTGACTTGTAATTGAATATTGTTTTCATAGTGGATAGTTAAGTAGTCTAGTAGGCCAATGACTTTCCTCTTAGGTCATTGGTGTGGCTTAAGTTATTTCCACCCAAAATTCTTATGAGTTGATTTATATTTATGTATTACTCTATTTATATGTGATTACATATCTAGTCATCTGTGAAAAATTATAATTTATCATAATTTTGTTGATTATCTATCCACCCCCTTAGCTAACTAAATTCGTAACTAAATAGAATGTTTTAGTAATAACACCCAAAATGTCTATGGATGTTGGAAATATAATTCACCATAGGATTAAATTGTCTTTTGATAAGCACCAATTGAGTTACTTCTTTTCCCTGCTGGTTACTGCATTATGTGCAAAAGCGAGGGTGATTTACTTTAAAGTTGACATTATGCTTCAATCTAATTAATTATTAAATATAGCATATTACAATGAAGTCACCTTTGGGCCCAAAGGGATAGATGGATGACTTCTTCAAGAATGACTATGGAGGATGAAATTCCTCATTTAGGTGAAAGAATGACCTATATGGAAAACTTTTACCAAAGCTTATACTACACAACAAGCTACTTTTGCAAATCAATAGCATTGTGAACATGTGAGTTATAACCATTAGTTTTTTGAAATGCACTTAACTATCTTGGGGTGGATATAATCTATTTAAGAGAACCTAATATTAAGATTATGATTTCAAATTTGCATGACCTGAACAATCATGACAACGTCCTAAATAACAAGCACCATATGACATGAGGATTAAACTCTAAACTTGTTCTGAAATTTTATGAGTTTTTTTTTATTATGTTTGTTTTTAACTTCATGTAATTTATTTGGTTTCTTGTCGTGTGAACAATGTTTATTATATTTAGAACTGTTAGAATTATAACTTTTCATTGAGATGTGTAAGAAGTACAAAATATTCTATCTATGTGACTTAATATATTTGAGATGATGTATGCACCAAAATCTCCACATCAAATACTTGAGCACATTCATTAAAATTGGTAATATTTTTCTTCTTTTCTCTTTATATTTAATTTGTAATTGTTACATCGAGGGCAATGTAAATTGTAGGTTGGGGTGGAAAAGGTTACATTACATAAATTTAAGCATTTTTTAATTTTTTATTAAACATGTGTTTATATTTTCACTTAATTGTTTTTGTTTTTATTGGTTTTGGAATTTTAGTTTTAATTTTAAAATTTTTCTTTCAAAATTATCACGTATTTTAGTTAATTTTAAGCAAATGATTAAGTCTTTGCACTATTAGATTAATTTCTTGAATATATAATGGAATAATGTAATAATTAATTAGTTTTTGTCATATTTGTATTTCATGATAGAATGTTGAAATTGCAATAAACTTGAAATCAATGTTTAGGAATCAAACAGTGGAGACTACCTTATGAGAATATTTTAAGCTTTTAATTATGTGCTTAAAAGAGATTAAAACCATGAGAAGTTTTCTATTTTATTTTGTTATTTTTTATTTTAAATTTTACTTTCTATTTTAATTTTTGTGTGTTATTTTCATTATTTCTTTTAATTTTTTTTCATTTTAGTTTGATATTGGTGGGTATCATTTCTAAAAGCCCTCACAAGACTTAAACTCATCTACTATGGCAACTTAGGGGTTTAAAGTCTTGTTGCATATACTAATTGCAACTGTGCCAATCAACAAAAATTATTTAGGATAATTTTATTTTAGTTTACTTTTACAGTTGTTCACTTTCCTTGCTAGAGAATAGCAAGAAGCTAGTTGGGGGTTGTGACGAGTGCTTGAAAAGCACCAAATATAATAGGCACTTTAAATATCAAAATAATTTGTATTTACATAATTTTATTATTATTTAAAAAAATATATCTCTTTGAAATCACATGTATATTTTGTTATTTTTCAAGTATTTATGGCTTCAAATTAATTCAACTGATAATTACTTAAAGAATTGTACCTGTAAGTACTCATCTACAAGCATAAAGAACAAAAGAATAACATATGTAAACCTTACGTATGTTTCAACCAAATATAAAAGGTGAAATACAAAAGAGATTCTAGAAGCACATATCAACACAGGTTATGATGTAATACTTTTGAATCGAGATTTGGATGTATATTAGATTAATGCATGTCATGGCAAGGATATATGTGTGCAGTGGTACCAGACCATACGATCCATATTTCTATCTTTTTTGCAGCATTTTCTTGCCTATATAAAGGACCCCTCACCCTCTTTACAAATAATACCTTTTAGCTCATTGTTAGCTTTCTCTTATATTTCTCAGTTTTTAACTTTTCTTTAAGTTCTTCTCTTAGTTTTAGAGTTGAACATAGTTTAGTTCATATTGTAGTTCTTTCAATTCAATAAACAATATTAGTAATACTGTTTGAAGATTTTCTAGATACAAAAACAATATTGAAATTATGTGCTTATAAGGATATGCTTGAGTATAAAATTTTAAATGTTTTATTCTTAATGCCATGTTTAATTTTTTATTATTTATTAAATTAAGCTTGTATGATTGAAAATATCATGCGATATTAGTACTACTGTTGTGCTTGTAAAATATTAAAGTAGATAATTTTTTTATAAAGTGAATTACATTTTATTTCTTCATCAAGATTTATACAAAGTTTGTTAAAGAGAAATATATTGACGAAATATGTTTTTTAATAAAATTAAAATATGATTACATTTAAGATTTAATTATTTGGATCTAATTTAGAGTCAATGCTTTTCAATTATAGATTTGATTATTTTTATTTGAGTAATGCTCTATTTCAAAGATTTCTATAAAGATTACTATTTGAAAATACATTGACAACATGTTTTTGACAATAGATTTGAAAATTAGGAAGTTAATTTCCAAATATTTAAATTTTAAATTAACTTTGACGAGTTTAAATTGTTAGACTCGATTGAAGTGGTAATTAAATGGTTTGTAAATCTCTTAGAAAAGAAGCATAATTTAATTAAAATTGAATGATAAACCTGACTTATGGTGTCAATTGATTTTTATTAATAGCAAATAGTCGACTTAACTAAAGACGTTATTTATATATATAAGAGAGAATCAATAATCTTAATTTATATCTTTAATATCCTCATTAATATTGATCAAGTACGATTAACTAACTATTCTATCCTATAAATTCTCTATTTAGTGTTAAATTTTATTTGCTTGATGTTTGTTGAATTTATCTTTTCTTTTATGGCATTAGTTTAGATTTTTTAAAACCCAAACTTTGTGACAGAATGTTTAGGTTTACTTTTTTTTATGAATTTTTGTTGAATTATTTAAAAATGAAGTAGTTCCATTTTAGACCAACCTTTGAAGTATACTAATCATTTCTTACCAAATGATTCGTGTACTTACGAGCTATTTTATTAGTATAAAACTCGAGCATTAGTGGGCTACGATAGAGAAAGTATTTAGGATGCAACGTGGGCTAATTGTTCTTTCACAATTCCATTTTCTCTCCTTTTTCTTAGCTATAAATTGAGCCTCAAGGTTTAGTAGTAGACATACCTCATTCAGATACAAACATCTAATTTTTGAAATCCAATCTTATAATTTGTAATAGTTTTTGTAGTTTTTATTTTCTTAGTTATGTGGTACTTTTCATTCAACATGATAGATCTATTTTTAGGTTTTTCAGAAAACATATCACAACTAAAGTTATCTGAAAGAATACATTTGAGGTATTAATTTTAATTTTATTCTTTTATTTAGAGATTTAATTTTATGTATCTTTCTAAAATCTATTTTTAATTTACCAATTGTATGGTTTATGTTAGTGTTGGTGATATTCATGAACAAAATGTATAATTATAACTTTAGTTTTTAGGTGTGTCTTAGAAGAATATTTTCAAGCCGAAGAAACTCTTGAGTCTCAATGATCACATATCAGGTATATTTCTATTCTCATACACATTGGATTGCATATTAGACACAATAGGAACAATGTGAAAATAGGTGACTAGATCAATCAAGAAATATTACTTGAATAAATTGATTTTAATATATTACTAGATTGATCGAGAGATTTAGTCAATCAATCAAGGACTAGATCGATCGCGTTTAATCACTAGATCGATCCACCTTTTTTGAATATTAATTAAATGATCATTGGTTTGATCGAGAGGATGTTTGATCAATTGACCTATGTACTTCATCGATCGACCACTTGGTTAGATCGATCGAGCCATCAGGTCTTTCAATATAATATATATTCCTATCATGAGTTGGGTTGGCTTTTTACAATATTATGTGGTTTCCTAAAAGTGTTTTAACTGATTTTATGGATGATATGGTAATTCCACTTTAACACAATATGCTTCAAAATATTCTATAAAACCTAAACACATATTTGAAATCAACCACATAAGAGCTTAATTGTGCTTATTCTCTTCATCTTCTATTCTCTCTCTTATTTTGCAAAAAGTTTTCAAGTAGGATTTTTCATTGAGTAAATTTATCAAACATTGGTGGTTGTGTTTGATGGAATAACATGTCTATGTTATTATGCTTTAAAATAATTATTCTAGAGTTGCTAGTTGTTTTCAATTTATCTGATATATTATTTAAATAACCTAGTTAGGGTGTTCATCATTGAATCTACTCTAGGACACAAACTTTCAATTATGTTTATGTGCTAACTTTTCAGGTGACAGTGATATAGGTTCAATTAACTCAAAAGACTTGAGTTTATCGAAATTTTGGTCGGTATCCAAGTACATTTCTTATAGAGACTATGATGAAAGCAACAACTTATAGGTTGGTTACTTGGGGGCATTACTTGGGTGTGTAGTTTGAACCCTATCCTTGTAACTGGATACTAATTGTTTATAGTGGATAGTTTGGTGGTGGACCAGTGATTTTCCTTTTACGTAATTAGTGTGGCCTAGGTTATTTCCACCTAAACATCTCATGTGTTGATCTATTTATTTCCAAATTACTTTACATACATGTGATTAGTTTTTTGGCCTTTTATGAAATTTTAATTTACCATACTTCTACTATTTAATGAATTAGATCCATAACAAAATGACCTTTCACTAATAATTCGTTAAATCTGAGCATGTCTGGCTTAATATTACTATAGGATATTAGTTATGTTATCATTATTATGAAAGATTAATTTAAGTGAATATTTTTATAAAATAAATTAAGATTATTTTATATTTGAAGACTTTTACAAAATTTATTATTGAAAAACATACTGATGACATACTTTTCGTAATAGATTTAAAATATAAAATATATCTTTCAGATATATGAATCTAAAATATAATTTAGATAGTTGAATAAGAGTATAAATTGATAGCCCCTTCAAAAGCATCGATTTAGATCGTTAGTTATTTCCTTAGAAAGAAAAAAAATTAATCCTATTAGCTATTGATCTCCGTCAAAAGACTTTAATTGATTTGATTAACAAAGAAACTAATCCTCACCAAAAAACCTTTTCATACAAAAAGGAAAAATCAATAACCTTAATATATATTTGTAATAAAATAATTAATGTTAAGTAAGCATGGTTAACTATCTAATATATCCCATATGTTAAATGTTTATCTGCCTGATATTTGTTGAATCAATCCTATCTATATCTTCAATTTTATGTATAAATTTAAACTTTTCAAAACCCAAATATTACGATAGAATGTTTAGCTTTTATTTTCGTGTTTTTCTTTAGATTGACCTTAGAAGTATATTTTTTCCTTTTTTACAAAGTGATTCATTCACTTACGAGCTATTTTAAAATATAAAATTTGTGCATCAACTGATATACTAAGTTTTAAGAAAACACAAATAATTAGGGATTTTGTAGTAATTTACATAATGAAAATAATAGTACATGTAGATAATTAAGATTTTCTTATTATTTATTATAATTTCAAAAGAGTTTAATTACAAAATCCTTTACATTAAGGGATCTATTAAACAATCTCTCACCTGTTCTTAAGTAAAGAGGACATGTCTTTTAATCTCATCCCATCTAGGTGACCTCAAAACTCTTGGTAAGAAGTTTCTTAGAAAATGGCTACGCGATATTGTTTTATGAAGCTATCTTCATGACTGCTACATCATCTAGATGTACAATCTTAAAGAAAAATGATACCCCTACTCTATATGCTTTCCATGTTTATGGCTTCTTGGTTCTTTTTATTTAGCCACTACCCCACATTTATCATAATACAATATGTGTGGTTGATCCATGTTTGGAAAAACTTTCAAATCTACCAAGAACATGCTAAGATGTATGCGTTCTTTTGTTGTTTCACAAGAGACAAAATATTCAACCTCTATTATGAAATCAGTTATACAACCTTACTTCATGCTCTTCCATACTATGGCTCCTCCATTGAGGATAAACACTGACCTAAATATTGATTTCCTATAATTGTTCTCTTCTTGAAAGTTAGAGTTTGTGTATTCTATGCGGATCAAATCTCCACCTTAATAGACCAGCATATAATTCATCATTCTCCTAAGATACTTAAGGATGCATTTTAGTACAACCCAATGATCCAATATTGGGTTAGATTGATACCAATGGACTATGCCAATACCATAATAGATGTCAAGCTTAGTACATAATATGGCATAAAATAGACTTCCAACAACTGATGCATATGGTATTGTCTCATATCTTTTTATCTCTTGTGGCGTCTTTGAACACTGCTATTTAGATAAGGTAATTATATGTCTATTTGGTAAAGTTCAATCCTTTAAATTTTGCACCGAGAAACTTAACAAAACCTTGTGTGTATGTGATGCTTGAGATAGGGTTAAGATTTTGTTCTTACGATCACCTAAAATTTGTATGCCTATAATCTAGGTTGCCTTTCTTAGATCCTTCATCTAGAACTGCTTAGTCAACCACTGCTTTACCTTTGACAATAATTCTACACTATTCCTATTAAGTAGAATGTTATTCACATAAAACAATAGGAATACCAGTTTCCCATTCTTGATGAATTTGTAAACACAAGGCTCATCAAGGTCCATATCAAAACCATAGGGTTTTATGATTTCATTAAATATGATGTTCCATGATTTTGAGGCTTGTTTGAGTCCATAAATGGACCTTTTAAGTTTTATAACCTTTTTTCTCTCGGATTTCCACTACAAACCTCTCTAGTTGGACCATCTAAATGATATCTTTAAGATAGACCTTCAAGAATGCAATATTGACGTCTATTTGCAAACTCTCATAATTACGAACTAATGCAATGGACAAGAGTATCTGAATGGATTTAAGCGTATATGATATTGGTAAGAAGTTTTCCTAATAGTTAACCCCCTCCTTTTGGGCAAAACCTTGTGCCACTAGTCTAGCTTTGAAAGTCTCCACTTTCCAATCCATTCCTCTTTTTCTCTTGTAAAGCCACTTACACTTAGAAGGTCTAACCTCCTCTAGTTTTTGTATATGTTCCTAGGGAAGGTTGGAATAAATTGATTCTCACTCAAGGATTATGGTTACAATCCATTTTTCTTTGTCAATTAACCACAGTGCTTGTTTATATGACAACGGGTCATCGATATGATTATTATACACAATATGTTATGCCTAAGTAGCTCTCGTGCATCGGTAAGGAAATCTTACTACCCTACTCATATTTTTCTTTAAGTACATTTCTTGACATCCCTAGATATGAATGTGGCACAATCGAGTTTTGCCTTCAGTCCAAATTCAAAAGGAGTATTAAGGATAGAATTGAAGGGAAAAACATTCAAAAAGTATTTTTTTGTTTGTTTGTAGAGCATACCCTTAGAATAATATAGGTAATGATACGCAACTCATCATTAACCTATCCACCTCAAAAGAAGTTCTATTTCTCCTTTTGGTAACACCATTTTGTTGTAGTGTACTAGATGTTGTAAGCTACAAGACAATAATATGTACTAGAAAATGGTCCTTGAATTCCATGTCAATATATTACTTAGCACGATCCAATCATAACATCTCTAATGACTTACCAAGTTTCTTTTCAATTTTAGCACAAAATTCCTAAAACTTACCAAAAGTTTTTGAATTTCACTACATTAGATAAATATACTCGTATCTTGAGTTATTGTATATGAACATAACAAAGTACTCATAACCACCTCTTTCTTGGAAACTCATACGTCCACAAACATCTGATTGTAAAGTTTGACTAGATCAATGGCTCTCTAAGTCCCATTGCCACAAAGGATTTTATTTTCACTTTTAGTTTTTAGGTTGTTCATTTCTAAATATTTCATAGTTAAGTTATAACTAAGACTTCAAGTTTAGTAGATATAGGCCGCTTTCTAAAAATTTCGTACAAATAGATATTCTATTTTTGTAAATAGTTATTAAATGAAATCATATAAAATTGTTCGCATTATATAGAAATAGAAATAAAATTTCTAGTAAACCCATGAACAAAATAAGTAGTATCTAATATTAAATACTTATTATTTCTAAATTGAAATCCAATTTCTCCAACTACTTTAGTTGAGACAAAATTGACATTGCCTACTCACATGATGAATTGCTAATATAGAAGTTCAACTAGTGAACTAATCAACTATAAAGTATAACATATATGGTTAGTTGCCCCTAAACCAACTATCTGGTGTGGTGTATCACTTACATCTATGGAAGATTAAAGAATAAGTAAATCACATTGGCCTTTTTTCTTCCTTTTTGTCATTCTTATGTGACAAAAATTGAGGACAATTCCTCATCTAATGTCTAGGCTTGTTGAAATGGAAAATTTATTCCTTTGTAATGTTCTTCTTCTTGCACTCTTTTCCTTTGAACTTAATAGCTCTTTTTTAACTAGATGTGACGCTTCATATACTGTTGCATTCCTCTTCTTCAACTACAAATCAAGACATGGCCTATCATGAATTTATAATTAAAGATTTGAAGAATATGAACAAGAAATAAATAGAACTTTTATTTATTTAAACCATAAAATTATATTTTCAATCATTGGAAGTAAATACTAAAATTCCATATTACAGAAACAAATCAATCCTAATTAAATTAACAAAAGTTCATTCAACTACAATAAACATCAGATTATAGAGAGAAAAGAATATAAAAAAATAAAAATACCCCTTCTTGACTTTTGATTCTTCAATTGCATCTTGAGAATGTTGTCCCAAGGCATGAGATAAGTTGGGTTACGGCACGTACAAAACTTCAGAAAACACAAGTTGGATCCAAGAACCTTATGTGGCATCATGAGATAAGTAGGGCCAAGGTGCATACAGGAAGCCCACAATCTATAGTTGGAACCAAGAGCATCTCATCACGACATGAGTGATGTCTCGCAGTGGCAGGCATAGAACTTTTTGAATTTGACATTCTTGTTCATTCCGACTTGGGTGAATTTCAATTAATTATCCCATTTTAACTCTCTTTACTTGTGTTTGTCTAGAATTCTTCTAAAAGCACCTTAACCTACAAAACACAATAATATCCTCCAAAAATAAGATAAATGTAAAAACAAAACATAAAATAAATACTTAGTAGCATAGAAAATAATATGTACAAATAATTTTCTTCATCAATACACTAATTGGACACCTAATCTAGAACATCCATAGTTTTGGCATTTAAACATATAATTGAACACAATAAGAATCAATAATTGAAACTAATATTTATCATGACATTAAATTAATCTAAACCATAGTCTAGGGCTTGAAATTTCTCACAGTCACATTAAACGTTTAGCTAGACATGGATTCTACAAGAATCATCATTATAATCACGGTAATTAAGAAGAGAAGAAGTGACAAGAAAAGCTTAGGAATTGTAGATTATGAAGAAAAAAGAACCCCATTCTTCAATCTTCCATCCTTCTTTGTAGATATACTTCAAAAGTTTGCCTTTGATTTGCTCTTTATTCTCTCTTGCCTCTTATTCCAATTGTCTTATTATTTCATAACTGATGAGTGCTCAAAAAACACTAAAATTACCATGATTTTATGCACATTAATTGATTAAAAATATATATATTTATATGTTTTATCATATATTTATATAAATTTGTCTTTTTCAGAATCACGGGTGTTTTTATTATTTTTCAGGTATTTTCACTTAAAAACGTAACTTAAAGACTCAAAGAAGAATACTGGAAGCAATACATCACAAATATATTAATAAATAAATGGGGAAAGATCAACAAATATGGAAAAATTGGACAAAATGGGTCAAAAGGGTCAAAAATGTCAAAAAGGAGAAAATCGCGCCGCCGCACCCAGACCCGCGCGCAGCACGCCCCACGTCCGCGCGCGCCGCTGCCATTTCGCCCCATTTTCGCGCGCAGCCTCCCCCATGACGTCATGTTGATGTCATCAATGACATCAGCAATTACACTCCGCATTTTCATAATTTTAAAACATTTTTTCCCCTAATTTTTCTCTCCATCCTTACTTATAAATACCCCCCTTCTCTTCACTTCTAAACACACCTCAAAACACATTCTCTTCTCTCTTTCTTTCTCTCCATTTCTTAGTTTTTAGTTTTTCTTAGTTTTAGAGTTTTTCCAAAAATTGGGAAGAACTAGTTATGTTTTTGTAATTTATTAGCTTTTTGATTAAATAAATGGGAGTGCAAATTCCGCTCGGAGGTTTTCCAGCAACGGGAATAGCATCGAAGTTCTGTAAGGATTTTATTTTCTTTACAGTTATTTTTTATGCTTTATTCTTACATGTTATATTTAATTTGTTTGTGATTAAATTTAACTATGCTGGCTATTTGTAAACATGATATAATAATAACGTTGTTATGCTTGCGAAATATTAAATAGGTAAAAATCTCTAAAATGAATTGATTTTATTTTTATTCAAGATTTTATATTAAGAATGTTAGAGAGAAATATATTATTTTTCATTACAAACTTAAATCAAAATTAGATTTTAAGGTTTAGTTATCCTGATCATTTAGAGTAGTGCTTTTTTATTTGTTGGTACAATCGCCCGGTAGTTAGAGTGAAGCTCTATTTCAAAAGTTTTTATAAGAATTATTATCTGAAAATGTATTGACAACATGTTTTCAGTAGTGGTTTTAAAACTTGAAAGTTAGTACTCGGATAATTAAATTCTTAGGTTTAATTTGGACACCTTGAATAAAGTTTAAATTTAACCCGCCCAAAGGTGGCATTTAAATGGTTCATTTTCAATCTCTTAGAAAAAGAAATTAATTTAAGTAACCAAATTAGTTATCAACCCCACCCATAGGTGTTAATTGATTTGTTTAGTTAACAAAGAATATCTAACCCCACCAAAGGTGGTATTCATATAAAAAAGAGAGAATCAATAAATATCAATTCATATCTTTAATAACCTAAATAGTATGAGCAAGCATAATTAACTTAGTTATTATATCCATAAATACTCCACTGTTATAAATAATAAAATTTGCATAAATATTTATTGAATCTATGTTTATTTTTATTTTATTAGGTAAAAAAACACAAAACCCAAAATATCGTGACAGGATGTTTAGGATTTAATTTCGTTTTTAAAAGTTTGAATAATAAATTAAAAATCACATACAATGCTTCCTTATATCGACCTTGGGAGTATACTTATCATTTTCTACGAAATGATTCGTGCACTTGCGAGAGTTTTATAAATAAATAAAACCAAAGTATCGACAGGATCAACGAAGTCGGTTCTACCCGATCAATAACCACCTCTATATTATTTAATTATTATTAACCTTAATGACATATATATAGTGATAGGTTTAAACACAATTCAACTAGAAATAAAACACTAACACTTGGCCTTCAAGTTTACAGTATATGTATAAGCGCCACAACGCACATTAATCCATTCCATGGTGTGTGATAAAAATGGTGTCTTATGATCCAACCCAAGAGATCTATGCCACAGTGCACACATTCCATGACGCAGAATGCATTTTTGTTCATGAATTCCAATTAATCTGATAGGAGTGTGCCACTGCACACATATTTTTGTGCCATGATGCATTTGTAGTTTTAGATCTAAATACACATTTATGCCTCTTTCTGCTCATTTTGTCCCCTAACACCTGTATAACACAACGTTAATACATAAAATGTATAGGGAATTACAAATCAATATAAATATTTGGGAATTGATACAAAAATAAAATGATACTAATCAAGAACAAGAGTAGAACTAGCCTATTCAATTAGCTTGGTTAGTAGATTCATGTCAAACACATGAAAGAACATTAGGCTTCTATCAAGTGGATTTTAAGGTATTTGAAAGGTTCTTCAGAACTAGGACTTGTGTATACAAAGGGAACTAAGATAGAAATTGTAAAAGGTCATACAAATTAAAACTATGCTTGGGATTTGGACAAGTGAACTTCATTCACTATATATGTGTTTTCTATTTTTCCAAATACAATGAGTTGGAAGTGAAATTTGATGAGACAAGACCGGCAATGCAATGTCGATCTTGCGGATACTTTGGTTTATATTTGGAAAAATCTCATAAGTATACGAATCATTTTATAACAAATTATAAGTATCCTCCCAAGGTAAAACTAAGGAAGAAATATATGTGGTTTTTAATTTATTATTCAAACTTTTAAAAATGAAATTAAATCCTAAACATTCTGTCACAATATTTTGCTTTTTGTGTTCTAATCTAATGACATAATAAAAATAAACATAGATATGATTCAATAAACAATAATGCAATTTTTTATCATGCATAACAGTGGATTATTTAGGGATATGAAAATTAAATTAATTATGCTTACTCATATTATTTAGGTTATTAAAGATATAAATTGATATTTATTGATTTTTTCTTTCTAGTATGAAAATGTCCTTTCATGGGCCCAAATTCTTTTGTTTAATATTAATTACTTAATAACCTTATGTGAGGCCTATTAATTAATTAAGTATTAAATTTAAGCTTTATTTATAAGAAAAGAGCAAACAATCTAATCACAGCTTTAGGCGAAGTCAATTAATTAGATTTTATTCAAGGTATCCAAATTAAACTTAAGAATTTAATTATCCTAGTACTAACTTTCAAATTTTAAAACCATTACTGAAAATATGTTATCAATACATTTTTGAATAATAGTTTTTACAAAAACTTTTGAAAAAGAGCTTCACTCTAACTACCAAGCGATTGTACCAACTAATAAAAATGCACTACTCTAAATCAAACCGGATAATTAAACCTTAAAATAAAATTTTCATATTTAAGTTTGTAATGAAAAATAATATATTTCTCTCTAACATCATTATTATTAAATATTTAATAAAAATAAAATTAATTTATTTTATAGAGATGTTTTACCTATTTAATATTTTGCAAGTATAACAACGTTATTATTATATCATATTTACAAATAGTCAATCATGCTAAATTTAATCACAGACAAATTAAACATAACATACAATAATACAACATAAAAAATAACTATAAAGAATTCATTTTAAAATTATAACTCAAAAGAATCCTTATAGAACTTTGATGTTAATTCTGTTGCTGGAAAATCTCCAAACGGATTTGCATTTCCGTTTATTAATACAAAAACTAAAAATCTATATAAAAAAGCTAGTTATTCTCAAAAAGAGAAGAACTTTAAAACTAAAAAACTAAAAAAAACTTTATAGAGAGAGAAAGCTAGAGTGAGAAAGAGTTGAGAAAATTGTGTTTGGGGATAGGGGAAGAACGTCTTTTTATAAGTGAGGAAAAGGCCAAAAAAAGTAAGAAAATATTTCAAAAGGGCAAACAATGTGGCAGATGGACTTTTGACGTGCGTGGGACACTACCGACTAGGTGCGAACGTATGCTGGCTGCACACGTGTGGGTGTGTGCTGGGCGTTTTGACCCATTTTTTCCAATTTTTACATCTTTTTTACTTTTTCTCATTTTTTTCTCAACATATTTATGATGTTTTTCCACCAGTATGTTTTTCCAAGTCTTTAAGTTATTTTTGAACGAAAATACCTAAAAGACGATAACAATACCTGTGATTCCAAAAAAACAAATTTATATAACTATATGATAAAATCATACCAATATAAATCTATTTAATCAATTAAATTACATTAAACCATGATAATTTTAGTGTTTTTTAAGCACTCATCACAACCCCCAACAAGCTTCTTGCTAGTCCTTTAGCAAGAGAAGCGGTAAAAACTAAAATAAAAACTAAAAATTAAACTATCCTAAATCACTTATGTGGATTAACACGATTGCATTTAGTGTATGCAACAAGCCTTTAAACCCCTAAGTTACCCTAGTGGATGATTTTAAGTCTCGTGAGGGTTTTCAGTAATGATACCCACAAACATTAAAAAAATGAAAACAAATAAAACAAGAAGTTAACTAAAATTTAAAATAAAGTAAAAAGACTAAAATAAAATAAAGAAATGAAATACAAAAATATATCATGCTTATAAATTGTTTTTCAATTTCATAATTAAAATCTTAAGCATAGATTTTTTCAACTTCCTAAACATTCATGATTTATTATAATAATTAGTTGATCATTTTCATAACAAAACACTAAATCCTATGGGTTCAAACACTTATACTAACTTATATGATAAATATTTGATGCATAGAAATGAACTAAATTGTTCGCATATGTATAAAGAAGAAAGGCTCAAAGTGTTATTTTAACTTTGATCTCATGAAATGAATCAAATGTAAAGATTTATAAAATATTTTACATTACTTTCATGCGTCAATCAAATTCATCAAATAAAAATATTAAGTAATATGGCTTTTTGAAAATTTAGCAAAATGCAATGAATTCTTAGGGAATTATTTCCTATATTTTCTTTTGCATTAAACCATTTCTCACAACTATTTAGGCTTTTTGGGTCATAGTATATAGATTATACTATTCATTTTCCTCCCTTTCTTTCTATTTTTTCTTTCTTTCTCTTATATTCTTTTTTTATAAGAGAATCCATTTTTTTAGAGAATGGACTGAGAAGTGCTTAAAAACCACTAAAATTACCATGATTTTATATACTTTAATTGATTAAAAAGATTTATATTTATATGATTTTATCATATTTTTATATAAATTTGTCTTTATGGAATTACTAGAGGCAATACATCACAAATATATTGAGAAAATAAATGAGGAAAAGTAAAAAAAAAAGATGGAAAAATTGGACGAAATGGTTCAAAAGGGTCAAAAATGTCAAAAAGGAAAAAATCACACACGCACTTGCCCAACCGTGCTGAACAATGTGGGCAGCGTGCCCAGCAATGCCGATAAGTGCATGTAGTGAGCCCAACTGCACCGAAAAACCCACGTAGTGCGCCATAGCATCACATAAACAACACCGAAGTTTGCACACTAACACGTGCCACAGCACCACCAGAACCTGCGTGCCCATCTGCCCCAGTCCGCATGCACCACTGCGCCTATCCCCACCCATTTGTGCCCCACTACCTGCATCAACACTTACATTAACGATGATGTCATCATCCACCTATTCCACGTTTTTCCCATTTTTATCATTTTTTCCCACTTTTATACTCTCTCCTCACCTATAAATACCCATATCTCCTTCATTACAAATCACACCTCAAAAACATCATCTTATCTCTTTCTTTCTCTTTACTTCTTAGTTTTTTAGTTTTTTTAGTTTTAATGTTCTTTTATTAGAATTAGTTATGTTTTTGTAAATTATTAGCTTTTTGATTCAATAAATGAAAATGCAAATCCGTTTTGAGGTTTTCCAGTAATAGAATTAGCATTAAAGTACTGTAAGTTTTTACAGTTATTTTTTATGTTTTATTCTTATATGTTATATTTACTTTGTCTGTGATTAAATTTAACATGGTTGGTTGCTTATAAACATGATATAATAATAACGTTGTCATGTTTGCAAAATATTAAATAGGTAAAAATATCTATAAAATGAATTGATTTTTTTTATTCAAGATTTTATATTAAGGATATTAGAGATAAATATATTATTTTTCATTACAAACTTAAATCTAAAAATTAGATTTTAAGGTTTAATTATCTAATCTGATTTAGAGTAGTGCTCTTTTATTTGTTGGGAAATCTTGAGATACTTAGAGTGAAGTTCTATTTTAAAAGTTTTTATAAGAGTTATTATTTGAAAATGTATTGACAACATATTTTCAGTAATAGTTTTAAAACTTGAAAGTTAGTACTCGGATAATTGAATTCTTATGTTTAATTTAGACACCTTGAATAAAGTTTAAACTATCTTATCCTACCAAAGGTGACATTTAAATAGTTCATTTTCAATCTCTTAGAAAAAAAGAATTAATTTAATTAACCAAATTCGTTATCGACTCCACCCATAGGTGTTAATTAATTTTTTTAATTAACAAAGAATATCTAACCCCACCAAAGGTGGTATTCATATAAAAAAAGAATCAATAAATATCAATTTCTATATTTAATAACCTAAATAATACGAGCAAACATAATTAACTTAATTATTATATCCATAAATTCTACACTATTATAAAAGATAAAATTTGCATAAATGTTTATTGAATCCATATCCATGTTTATTTATATTATGTCATTATATTAGAACACAAAAACCAAAATATCGTGACACGATGTTTAAGATTTAATTTCGTTTTTAAAAGTTTAAATAATAAATTAAAAACCACATATATTCATTCCTTAGATCGACCTTGAGAGTATAATTACTATTTTCTATAAAATGATTCGTGCATTTGCTAGAGTTTTATAAATATAAAACCAAAGTATTGGCTGGATCGGCGATCCAGTTTTGCTCATCACGTTTTTGGCACCTTTGTCAAGGAAGAAATAACGTTTTTAAAATATTTATCAAAATTTTAATAATGTACTGTAAATAATTGTGATTTTTTTATTTATTTTGAGTAAAAAAAATAATTAAAAATTTTAAAAAATATTTTATTTTATTTTATTATATTCTTTAAATAAATAAATAAAAAATAAAAAAATTGTACCACTAGTGAATAGTAACGATCATAGTACATAAATAGTAAAAAAAACTATTAAAAATTTTGAAAAAAAATTATTTAAAAAAACACTAAAATAAAAAAAAATGAAAAAACTAAAATAAAATTTTAAAAAATAATTTAACTTTAATTATTTTTAAAAAAGAAAATAAATTAAAATAAAAAAAATTTGAAAATTAAGCGTAGAAAATAATATATATATATATAACTGTGTAATAGCTTGAAAGTAAAATTCTAAGAGAGTTTTGTCTAGGAAACTAATTCTTGAAAACTATTTTGTCACTAGTTTTTCCTGGAAATGTTGTTCTGTCTAAGGGGATGGTTTTTAAGGAGGTTTTGTCCCAACTTTCTTTCCTAGTAACACTCTTGGTTAATACTGATTATGTTATTTAACTTAGGGTTTAACTTGTTTTGTTTAGTATTTTTGTATTAAATACTATGTAAATTTTCTCTAAATTTTTGTATGCTTATTTTATTATTTTTCTTGATAGGAAATCCTTAGGAAAATCTCTTACAACATATATAGATAATATTCATAAATTTAAACAATTGTCCACATGGTTGAATTCTAATCATTAGCGTATATTTGAGCCAAATACAGAACCAAGCCTTAATCATTTATCGGAACCAAAATAAATGGGAGAAAACCAACATGTTAGGGAAACCACCATGAAGGAGTTTGCAAGACTAGTTGTTGGCATGACAACTGCTGCTATCCAGCTGGGTGAGGTTGCTCGGAATTATGAACTAAAAAATATTCACTTTTCTATGCTTCTTTCCTTTTATGGGCTGTCTAATGAGGATTCTTTTTCCTTCATTAGATACTTCTATGCCACAGTCTAAACCTTCCCCCTCGGTATTCTAAACAAAGATCAACTTAGAATGAGATGTTTCCCCTACACCTTGAAGGACAAGGCCAAATCTTGGTTCATGTCACTCCCCTCAGGTTCTCTGATGACATGGGAGGACATTTATAATAAATTCATGGTAAAATTCTACTCCCACCAAAAAACATCAGAGTTGAGAGGAAATATTGCTACTTTCTCTCAGATGGAAGGAGAACCATTCCATAAAGCTTGGGATAGGTTAAAAATGTTTCTTACTCAATGCCATCATCACATTTTTCCTCTGTAGTTGCAAAACCAATTCTTTATGATGGACTTACGTAGCAATGCCAGTTCATTGTTGACAACACTGCTAGAAGAGCAATGGGAGAAAAGACTACCTCAGAGATGTACAACCTCTTTGAGATATTGGGTGTAATTCCCAACAGAAAAGTTGAGGAGTGAGAAAAGCTGGAGTGCATGAAATCGATTCCATTAATGAAGTTCAACAACAACTTTTTCAATTGAACAAGCAAGTTGCCATTCTCATTACGCAATCCAACACCTATAATGAACATTATGGTTTGTGTAGCAACATAGGACATGGTACTGAAGCCAGTCCATATCAAGGAAAAGTAGTACCTAGACCTAAATAGGTTAATGTATTGGGAGCATATCAATAGAGACCAAGGTTCGACCTCAATTCAAATACCTACAATCCTGGGTGGAGAAATCATTTGAACTTCTCTTGGAGGCAAAACAACCCTCCTTTCACTCAGAGCTCAAATCAGCCAGGCCTGTAATTCCACTAGCTTATTCCAAGAATAATTCCTAATAAATCAACCCTGGAGGAACACTTGAATTCTTTTATTCAAGTTTGTAGAGATAACCAGTCTAAAACGAATCAACGGTTGGACTCTGTGGAAGCTTATATCAAAAAGGTGGAAGTTCAAGTGGAACAGTTAGTTGAGCATTTGCAAAAACAAAGCAAAGACTAACTGAATGGTCAAATGGGATCAAATAAATTCAATGAAGAGGAGACATTGAGTTTGTCATTCTGTAATCTTTAAGCAATGTCTTACTAGAAGACGATAATTTTAGTCCTACGTGTGAGGTCACCCATTATTGTATTTTCCTTTGTTTAAGTTTATTTTGTTATAAGAATGTGTAATAAAATTCAAATGAAATAATATAAATTCGTTTGTTTCAAAAAATTTCTCCATTCTTTAAATTTAGCATAAACAAAAATTAACTTAGATTTTCTCTTTACTTAATTAATTTAGATTTTCACTCTAAAAAAATATATATATACAAAAATAAATAAATAATTTAGGTTCCTTACACCTTTCTACTTTAAGCCTATACATTTTGTCAAGTGAGAAATCTTTCTTAGAGACTTCTACTATTTTCTTATGAGCTAAATGTTGATACACAATAGGAGGAGGATTAATTTCAACTACAAATAGCCTTGGGAGATGCTGAAGATAGGCATAAAATGATGAAAGACTATACAATTCCAATCATTAGCAATGTAACTTCCGGCATATAATTACAAGGGGCTGCAAGGAACTATGAATTGAAAAGATTCATTTTTCTTTGTTGCCTTCCTTTTACAGTGTCCTTAATGAAGACCCTTTGCATTTCATTTGAGAATTCTATGCTATTGTCCAAACCTTTCCACTACAGGCAATTAATAAAGATCAACTTAGGATGAGGTGTTTTCCTTACACCCTCAAAGAAAAAGCTTGGTCATGGTTCATTATTCTAGAGTCGGGTTCTCTAAAAACTTGGGAGGCAGTTTATGAAAATTTTATGGGTAGGTTCTATTCCCATCAAAAGATTGTTGATATAAGGACAAAGATAGCAACATTTTCTCAAATGGATGAAGAGCCCTTTCATGAAGCTTGGGAACGATTCAAACTCCTTTTTCATTCAATGTCCTCATCATAGCTTTCCATTATAGCTACAAAACCAATTCTTTTATGATGGATTGACACTACAGAGTCAATACATGGTTGATAATGCTGCTGGAGGTGCTCTCAGAGAAAAGACCACAGAGGAAACCTATAATTTTTATGACCTGTTGGGTTCTAATTCCCAACAAATAAGTACTAGAAGGAGAATAGGAGTCAATGAAGTTGGCTCCCATAATGAGATGACCTTGCAACTTGCTGAATTGACTAAACAAGTGCAACTTCTCACTACCCACCAAATGCCAAATCAAGAGGTATGTGAGGTGTGTTTTTCAATTGGGCATGATGCTCATAATTGTTCAAATTCTTGTGATTCTAGTGTCGAAGCCATGGAGGAAGTCAAATTCTTTCAAAGGTATTATCCAAACCCTATAATCACCCTAACCATCATTAGAAACAAAATAATTACCCAATGTCAAACACTAAGGCTGAATAAAAACCACTCTTACCCACCAAGCCAATATTTAAGCCAACCTTAGAGGATAGCTTCAATACTTTTATTCAAGTTAGTCGCAAAAACCAATTGATGAATAATCAAAATTTGAACACCATGGGGGCTTCAGTTAAAAGGATTGAATCTAAATTTGGGCAACTAGCTGAACAAATGCAAAAGAAAGAACCAGGAAAGTTTCCCAGTCAACTAGAACAAGTGAAGGATGTAAGAACCCTTCAAAGTGGTAAGGTAGTCAATACCATTTTACCTTAAATCTCTAAAGATCTACCTTGTAGTTCAGGTAATAAAGAAGGTGATATTCTAGTCTCGTAAAAAGGAGAGACAAGTGTTAAACTTAACAAGCCTTCTGAAAAACTCATTGGGGAGACATCTGACATCCCCAAAATTCAAAAGCAACAGAACCATACCAGGTGCAAGTACCTTTTCCATACCGGATGAAAAGAATCCAAACAAGATAAGCAATTCTATGATCTTTTTAATATGCTCTCTAAAGTAAATATCAACTTACCATTATTAGAAGTGATCATGAATATGCCCTTTAATGTTAGGGATTTCAAAGATTTGAACACTAAGAAAAGGAGGTATGAACGAGTAGTAGTATCAGAAATTTCTAGCGATGTACATCGACACAAACTACCACTAAGTTAAAAGACCTTGGAAGTTTTATTATAAACATAACTATAGGGGATAGGAAGGTCGCTAAAGAAATGCTTGATTTATGTGCTAGTATAAACTTAATGCTCTACTCTATATTCTTAGAGCTCAATTTAGGATATTTAAAACTCATAACTATGTCCCTTCAACTTGTAGATAGATCTGTTAAGTATCCAAAGCGAATAGTTGAGGATGTGCTGGTACAAGTAGACAAACTGATAATACCTATTGACTTTGTGGTTTTGGATATGCAAGAAAATCCATCCTTGGATAGAGAGCACACAATACTGCTTGGTAGACCATTTATGAAAACTACTAAGACTATTATTGATGTCCAAGATGAAAATTTGACAATGACAGTCTTAGGAGAGACTGTGTATTTTAAAGTTTTTGATTCTTCACCTTTTCCTTCTATTTCTACCATCGATGAAATATTCAATGTTAACCCTTTGGATAATCTTGTCCAAAGCACCTTTTCCTAAACCAGAATAAAAGACAAGCTTGGAACTGTTCTTACACTTGAAGAGCTTGAAGAAGCTTTAGATGAGGAAATTAAGGGGTACCTTGAACGACTAGGCAGTGATGAAGTAATGACAAAATCTAGTACACTTTTGAATCTACCCAGTTCTCCATCTAGTAAAAAGGCCAATCCACCTGAACTTGAACTCAAAGACTTACCTGAGCACTTAAAATATGTGTTTTTGGGAGAAGGAGAAACTTATCCAATGATAATTTCTTCAACCTTGACCAAAACCCAAGAAAAGGAAATTATCAAAGTGCTTAAATAGTTTAAGAAAGCTATAGGTTGGAGTATCGAGGATATAAGAGGCATTAGTCCTACGATGTGTATGCATAAGATCAACTTGGAGGATGGTGCTAAACCCGTACGAGAGGCCTAAAGAAGACTAAACCCAAACATGCAAGATGTAGTTAAGAAAGAAATTCTTAAATTGTTAGAAGAAGGAATTATCTACCCTATTATGGATAGTTAGTAGGTTAGTCCAGTGCATGTGGTATCTAAGAAATCTGGGATAATAGTTGTTAAAAATAACAAAAGTAAATTAGTGCCCATTATAATCACTGGATAGAGAATGTGTATAGATTTCAAGAAAGTGAATTTATATACTAAAAAGGATCACTTTCCTCTTCCATTCATTTATCAAATGTTGGAAAGATTAGTTGGGCACGAATTTTACTATTTTCTAGATGGATTGTCCAGATATTATCAAGTACCCATAGCACCAAAAGATCAGGAAAAGACCACATTTACATGTCCTTTTGGGAAATTTTCTTTTCAAAGAATGCCATTTGGGTTATGCAATGCCCCCGCCACTTTCCAGAGATGCATTATGTCTATTTTCTCAGACATGGTGAAAAAATTCATTGAGATTTTCATGGATGATTTCTCTGTCTTTGGGAACTCATTTGATGATTACTTACATAAATTGACTTTGGTTTTAGAAAGATGCATTGAATGCAATCTAACTCTTAATTGGAAGAAAAGTCATTTTATGGTTCAAAAAGGGATAGTGTTAGGACATATAATTTCAAACAAGGGTATTGAAGTTGATAAGGCAAAAGTTGAATTGATTTCCAAACTATCTCCCCCTATATCAGTGAAGGGGATAAGAAGCTTCTTAGGACATGCAGGATTTTACAGACGATTTATTAAAGATTTTTATAAAATAAATTGTCCCTTATGTAACTTGCTATCAAAATATGTTTATTTTAATTTCAACGATGACTGCCTTATTGCCTTTAATACCTTGAAAGAGAAACTAACATTTGTCCATGTTATTATGACACCAAACTAGTCTTTACCCTTTAAAATAATGTGTGACACTTCTGATTATGCTATCAGGGCAGTCTTGGGATAGAAAGTGGATAAGTATTTGCATGTCATCTACAATGCTAGCAAAACACTCAATGATGCCGAAATGAAATATACCACCACTGAAAAGAAATTCTTGGCTATAGTGTTTTCTTTAGACAAATTTAGGTCTTATTTAGTAGGATCTAAAGTGATTATGCATTTTGATCATGCTGCTTTAAGATACCTATTCAGTAAATCGAATGTCAAGCCAAGACTAATCAGATGGGTCTTACTCTCACAAAAATTTGACTTATAAATCAAGGATAAGAAAGGTAGTGAAAACTTAGTAGTAGGGGTGTGCAAAAAATCCGATCCGATCCAATCCGATGGTTGGATCGGATGGAAAAAAATTTCATCCGTTAAGTGCAGATCGGATGGCAGATTTCACTACGATTCATCCGATCCGATCCGACCGAAATTAATTATATATATTTATTAAATTAAATATATATATATATATATATATTTAATATATTATTTAAAAATATATATATAATAATTAATAAACCTAATTATTATTCTAACCTAACCTAACCTTAGCCATATATCTATTCTTAACCTAATCTATTTTCCCAGCTGCCTCCCTGCCTCCCTGCCTCCATCTCAGGATTCTCTGCTTCTTTGCTACTGCTGCTTGTGATTCTCTGCTTCGCTGCTGCTCCTCCTTCTCTGCTTCTCTGCTGCCACTGCTGCTCACTGCTCGCTGCCGCTGCTGCTCCCTGCTCGCTGCTGCTCCTCCTTCTATGCTTCTCTGCTGCTCACTGCTCGCTGCCGCTGCTGCTCCCTGCTCGCCGCTGTTGCTCCCTGCTCGCCGCTGCTGCTCCCTGCTCGCCGCTGCTGCTCCCTGCTCACCGCTGCTGCTCCCTGCTCGCCGCTGCTGCTCCCTGCTCGCCGCTGCTGCTCCCTGCTCGCCGCTGCTGCTCCCTGCTCGCCGCTGCTGCTCCCTGCCACTGCTGCTGCTGCTGCTCCTTGCTCGCTGCTGCTCGTTGTTTGCTGCTGCTCACTGTAAATCTATAAATCTGCTTCTTTACATTCTGGAATCTGCAAATATGCTTCTATCTAAGCTATATATTTTTTATTAGAGGGTTCACATTTTGATAATTTAATTTGATGAGGTCTGGAAAGTTTGTTCTGTTTACTATGTTATATCAGTATGAAGTTTGCTGCTAAAATTGAGATTGACATTAGTCTACTCTTGTTTATCTATAGGAGGAACATGATGATTTTCTTGTCTAAGTGCAGATTTTTTTCATTCATGGCATTCAAAGCTTTTGATAATTCAAAAGTTTATGATGAATTATGTTTTTGATTTTAAAGTAAATAGATGGTTGTTATTTGTTAACATCTGGTGTCTTGTTCCTTGTGTAATATCTGGTTCTACTTTTGCTTTTCATTATTTATATTGTTCTTCTATGAGATATGGGAAATTGTATTACTTTGGTTGTAAATCTGCTTCTTTACATTATAACAACTACTTTTCTACACAATGTGTTTATTACATTAAGTTGATTGTGTCTCACTTTATCTTAGATGGAAAAAAATACCTTTACTACGGATAGTCCACTTGCAACCACTGGAAGTGCAAGTGCTACCCATGATGTTGAAAATCAATATAAAAATCCACAAAATGCTCCACTAGAAACTAAAGATCTAGCATTGAATGACAAACCTAAACCTTCTATAGATAGCTATGATGGAAAAGGTAAGCAAAAGTTTTCTAAACCTCCATCTTCTGCCTGGAAACATTTTGATATAGTGGGTGAAGGCTAGATCGCAAGGTGAGATGTAAATATTGTTCAAGGGAGTATGTGTATGTATCCAGCAAGTCTGGTACATCAAACTTAAATGCTCATATTGCTATGCAATGTAAATTATTTCCTGGTAGATATGAGAAGAAGCAAAAAACTTTAGCTTTTGAAAATGTCACAAACAATAAAGAAGGTGTACTTGTTGCACACACATTTAGTATTGAGGATTGTAGGCTTGTACTTACAGAAATGATTATAGTTGATGAATTGCCATTTAGTCATGTTGAGAATGAAGGATTTAAGAAGTATAGTAGAGTTTTGGAACCAAGGTTCCAAGTTCCTTCTCGTACCACTATTGCACGAGATTTCTTGAGTCTTTTTTTAAAGGAAAAGGATAAATTAAAATAATTTTTCTCTAAATCATTTCAAAGAGTTTGTTTAACCACTGACACATGGACTTCTGCTCAAAATTTGAATTATATGTGTCTCACTACTCACTTCATCGATGATAATTGGAAACTCCAAAAAAGAATCTTAAATTTTTGTGTAGTTCCTAGTCATAAAGGTGATATCCTTGGGAAAGCAATTGAGCAGTGCTTGTTAGATTGGGGAATTGATAAGATATTTACTATTACTGTGGATAATGCTAGCTTAAATAATACATTAGTTTCTTACTTGTGTAAAAAAGTAAACAATTGGGGTGGTGTAATACTAGATGGTCAATATATGCATATGAGGTGTGAAGCTCATATTCTAAATTTGGTTGTCAAAGAGGGCTTGAAAGAACATGATTCAAGCATAAGTAAGATAAGAGAAGTTGTGAAATATGTCAAAGGATCACCTTCAAGGTTGTTAAAATTTAAGGATTGTGTAGAGCAAGAGAAGATTGATACTAATAAACTTTTATGTTTAGATGTAGTAACAAGGTGGAATTCCACCTATTTAATGTTAGAAGCTGCAATAAGATTTCAGAACACTTTTGAGCGTTTAGAAGAAGATGATGTGATATTTAAACAAGAGTTAAACATTGGAAATGATAGTTGCAAAACTCCTGATATGTTTGATTGGTCTAATGCTCACATATTTGTGAGGTTTTTGAAAATATTTTATGATGCAACATTGAGGTTTTCTGGTTCTGTATATGTTACTTCAAATTTATTTTTGGATCAAATTTGTTTCATACATAACCAATTGAGTTTTTGGTGTGAAAATACAGATTTTTTGTTAAGCAAAATGGCAAAAGAAATGATAACAAAGTTCAATAAATATTGGGGAGGTGTAGATAAGATGAATGATTTTTTATTTATTGCAACTTTGCTTGATCCAAGACGTAAGGAACAAGGTTTGAAAATTTGTTTGGATCTTTTGTGTGATGAAGATGATATTATGGTTGGTCATATGATGAAAAAATTTAGACAAACTTTGAATAATATGTTTGATCAGTATTTAGTTTTGTATTCTGCAAATGTCCAAGCTACATGCTCACAACCTTTAGACATAGAAGAAGTGGATAGTTGTAACATTGATTCATTTTCACTATGGATGGATCGTTATAAAAAACGTGTCAAAGATGCAAAAAAGATAGAACACCCAAATTGAAGTAGATAAATATTTGGGTGAGACATGTGAGGATGTGGATGATGAGTCTTTTAATCTTTTAAGTTGGTGGAAGATGAACTCATCTAGATACAAGGTTCTTTCTAAGATTGCCAAAGATGTTTTAGCTACGCCTATATCAACTGTAGCTTCTGAGTCTGCATTTTCTACGGGGGGAGGGTTATTGATTCTTTTAGAAGCTCATTGTCCCCAAAAACTATCCAAGCACTTATTTGTACTCAAAACTGGATTCGATCATAACCAATAATTAAAATTCGTGATTCCCTTGATGATATTGAAGCAATTGAAACAGGTAATATTATTTTAATTTTCATTAGTAATTGATATCATTCTCTTATGATTTAATATTCTCATCACTTTCTATAATCTTCTATTTTGTAGATATGTTGAGAGACATTAAGGATATAACCCTTGATTGAGTACGATATATTATTATTTTATTTCATATGTATTTCATATATTATTTTATATATATTTAGTTATCAATTTACAAATATTTTTTAAATTATGGCTAATATGTGATGACACATTGAAGTTTTTTGCTATTGTTCTCAAGATTCAAGACAAGATTATTTTTAAGATGGCCAATGGATATTAAAGAATGAAATGATCAAATTAATTTAGGTTTAGATTATTGTGAACTATCTTTTTGTTTATTGTTTGAATGAATTGTTAAATTTATTAAAATAATTATTGTAATCGACATCGTTATTTACTTAATTGTATTATTTTTGTTTTATATAAGTTTGAATATTTTAGTCTTATTTTAATCTTTTTATTTGATTTTTTAAGGTTTCTTTTAATTAAAATGATTTTATGTTATGATTTATGTAAAAATTTAATTTTTTAATTCAAAAATATAATTAATTAAGTTTATTGGTATAATATTCAGCAGGCTCGAAACGCCTAAAGCTATAATAAGTGATGGAGGTAACCATTTTTGTAACATGATCTTTGATGGAGTACTGAAAAAGTAAAACATCACACATAAAGTAGCTACTTCATATCATCCTCAAACTTTCGGTTTAGCGGAAGTAAGTAATAGGAAAATTAAGGGAATATTGGAACGCACTGTGCGTCCTTAGACGAAGGATTGGGCATTTAAGTTTAATGATGCCTTATGGGCATACCTCACAACTTACAAAATACCCATTGGGATGAGCCCTTACTGGTTAATCTTTGGGAAAGCGTGCCACCTTCTCGTTGAACACGAACACAAGGCTTACTAGGAAATTAAAGAGTTAAACATGGATTTAGATAAAGTAGGAGAAAAATGGTTACTCCATCTTAATGAGTTGGAATAAATTAGGAACGAAGCCTATGAGAATGCCAAATTATACAAAGAGCGAATGGATCTTGTAGGATTCCCAAGAAATTCTTTGATTTCTTCCAAAAGTAGATGATTATTTGTTTGCTTCTCACGTTCCTTGAATAGCCGGGACATTGAGGAATATCCAGAAAGGAATTTAGGGAATCGGTCTGATTCTATCTCTGTTCATCCCGTTTGAAGAAAGGAAGGATCCCAAAGAATCGATCTTTCTTTTAGTTGTTGAATCTCTCTTTGATTGATCAATGTGTGATATTCTGAATCCTCATTCCTAATGGAATCAAAATGATCTCTGGATCGATCAAAAGATCCTTTCAATTGGCTAGAATCTATTACTTGAACAAAACTAGATCTTGTGGAATTATATTGAATATTTGACGATACATTCCGTACCTTGCTAAGAGCTATCATGACAAGAGGCTAGTTCCTAAGACTCTTCACCCTGGAATGAAAGTTCTTTTATTTAACTCTCGTTGAGATTGTTTCCAAGAAAACTAAGATCAAGATAAGATGGATCATTCAAAATAGTCCAAGTATTTGCACATGGAGTAGTAGAACTATTGGATTCCAAGACACAAAAAATAGTCAAAGTCAATGGCCATCGTGTGAAGCCTTATTTAGAATAAGCACACAACATTGCTTAAATGAATTGCATTTGGCTGAGTAATCCTTAGCACCATAAAGATGTGTCTTGTTAAGACATTAAACTAAGCACTAGATGGGAGGAAACCCATGATATATTTTTGTATTTTATTAAGTCTTTTTACTTTATTTTAAATTTTAGTTAACTTCAAACTCGTCCACTAGGGCAACCTAGGGGTTTAAAGGCTTGTTGCATACGCTAAATGCAACCATGTCAATCCACGGAAGTGATTTAGGATATTTTAATTTTTAGTTTTTATCGCTTCTCTTGCTCTAAGAAACGCACATAGTGTAACACAGCATCGCCTAAATAACACCGAAGTCTACGTGCACATCTGCATTCACCGCTTGAACCCGCTGAAGTCTGCGTACCCATCTATGCCCATCCACCCCCAGCCGCGCCCCACTACCTGCATTAGTGCTTACATCAGTGATGATGTCATCATCCACCTATTCTATGTTTTTCCCCATTTTTTCACCCTCTCTTCACCTATAAATACTTTCATCTCCTTCCTTACAAATCACACCTCAAAAACATCTTCTTATCTCTCTCTTTCTCTCATTTCTTAGTTTTTTTAGTTTTTATGTTCTTTTATTAGAATTAGTTATGCTTTTGTAAATTATTAGTTTTTTTATTCAATAAATAGAAATGTAAATCCGTTTGGAGGTTTTCCAATAACAGAATTAGCATCAAAGTACTGTAAGTTTTTACAGTTATTTTTTATGTTTTATTCTTATATGTTATATTTAATTTATCTGTGATTAAATTTAACATGATTGGTTGTTTATAAACATGATATAATAATAACGTTGTCATGCTTACGAAATATTAAATATGTAAAAATATCTATAAAATGAATTGATTTTGTTTTTATTCAAGATTTTATATTAAGGATGATAGAGATAAATATATTATTTTTCATTACAAACTTAAATCTAAAAATTAGATTTTAAGGTTTAGTTATCCGGTCTGATTTAGAGTAGTGCTCTTTTATTTGTTGGTATAATCGCCCGGTAGTTAGAGTAAAGCTCTATTTCAAAATGTTTTGTAAGAGTTATTATTTGAAAATGTATTGGCAACATATTTTCAATAATTTTTTTAAAAATTGAAAGTTAGTACTCGGATAATTAAATTCTTAGGTTTAATTTTGACACCTTGAATAAAGTTTAAATTGTCTAACTTCACCAAAGGTGGCATTTAAATAGTTCATTTTCAATCTCTTAGAAAAAAAAGAATTAATTTAATTAACTAAATTAGTTATCGACCACACCCATAGGTGTTAATTAATTTGTTTAATTAACAAAAAATATCTAACCCCACTAAAGATGGTATTCGTATAAAAATGAGAGAATCAATAAATATCAATTTATATCTTTAATAACCTAAATAATATTAGCAAGCATAATTAATTTAGTTATTACATCCATAAATACTCCACTATTATAAAAGATAAAATTTGTATAAATGTTTATTGAATCCATATCTATGTTTACTTATATTATGTCATTAGATTAGAACACAAAAACCAAAATATAGTGACAAGATGTTTAAGATTTAATTTTATTTTTAAAAGTTTGAATAATAAATTAAAAACCACATATATTCCTTCCTTAGATCGATCTTGGGAATATACTTATCAGTTTCTATAAAATGATTTGTGCACTTGCAATAATTTTATAAATATGAAACCAAAGTATTGTCAGGATCGATGATTCGATTTTGCTCATCATTGACCCATGTACAGATTGTACATTTTTTTATATGGTAAGGTGAGTGATTAATATTTGGCTTTTCTATTTGTATTTGTATAGGTAACTCTTGATATATCTCTTTTTTAATAGAAGTCATACAAGAATAAAGAAAGGCACATAATATCAATTTCTACTTAAATCATTTAATCTAAGCAAAATAAATATTTATGACTATTAATATGTAAAAATCCAGACATTCAATGATAAGAAATGTGTTTGGAATATAAAATATATATTTCACTCAGAATAAAGAAAATTAGGCTCAAATTATATTTCAGAAGGGTAGTCTCCACTATTTGATTCCTAAACACTAATTTTGGGTTTAATATAATTTCCACATCTTATCAAGAAATACTAGTCATGACAAAAACTAACCAATTACCATATACTCCATGATATGTGTTTTCAAAAATTAATTTAACAATGCAAAATACTTAAATATTTACTTAAATTTGAGTTAAAGAAATGATAAATTTTTGTAAGAAATTTTTTTAAAAACTAATCCTAAAATTCTAAAAGTTACTAAACCACATAAGGAAAATCAAACACAATAGAAATGAAAATGTAAACATAAAATATTTTTAAAATTGTTAAAATTTTTGAAATTAAGCATGGTAACTTTTCACCACCTCCAACCTAGAACTTACATGTCCTCAATGTAACAATTGTAAATTAAAGATAAAGATAAAAGAGAAGAAAAGTTACCTATTTTCTAAGAATGTGCATGTAATGATGGAGAAATATTAGTGCATCCATCATGTCCATCATTAAAGTTTACACAGATAGATCGCTATGAACTTCTAATATCTCAACAAATATTTTTACTTCTAACAATTCTTAAATTATTCACATGCAATTAAACTAAAATAAAAAATAAATAAATTAAATAAATAAAACAAATAAAAGAAAATTACCTAAAATGATCTGTTGTACGTCACCCATCTAGCGCTTAGTTTAACATTTTAACAAGACGTAACTTGGGGATTTCATTTTAAGTAAACTCAATATCCGCACATCATTGAGTCAATCAAACCTAGAAGTAGGACAAGCTTGTCTACCTATACTTTTTAAGTCATGCCCTATGGATTTTAAAAAATTTATTTACTTAAACTAGGGACATGATTGTGGGTTTTAGATAACCCACTTCTAGGTGAAAGTCAAATAACTAAGGCATCAAAACACAGTTGTATCTAGATCTAACAAAGTAACTACCTCCTTTTATCACATATTGTGATTAAAAACTTTGAAATTTTGGAGTTATCTTAAGCAATTTTTTACTTTTTTTATTTATTATAGTCCCAAAGCTAAATAACATAATCGGTATTAACCAATAGTACTACTTAGAAAGAATAGTGGGGCAAAGCCTCCATAAAAACCATCATCTTAGACAGAGAAACATTCCCAAGAAAGACTAGTAGCACAAAGTTTTCACAGAACTAGTCTCCTAGACAAAACTCTCTTAGATTTTTACTTTTCGTGCTATTAAAATCTAAGTTAATTATGTTAATAAATTAAGTAAAAATCTAAGTTAATTAATTTTTTTAATTAATTATTTATTTTTGAAGAGCACATTATTTAAATAATCTTTTTTTATTTATTTATTTAATTATATTTTTAATTTCTTTTTTTAATTTTTTTTTTATTTTTTTAACTCAAAATAAATAAATAAAATCATAATTATTTACAAGATAAAAAGTTTTTAAAATTTTGATAAATAATTTAAAAATGCTATTTTTCCCCGATAATGGCGCCAAAAACATGATGAGATAAGACCGGTAATGCAATGCCGATCTTGTGGATACTTTGGTTTTATATTTGTAAAACTCTTACAAGTGCACGAATCATTTTATAGAAAATAATAAGTATACTTCAGGTCGGCCTAAGGAAGGAATATATGTGGTTTTTAATTTATTATTCAAACTTTTAAAAACGAAATTAAATCCTAAATATTTTGTCATGATATTTTGGTTTTTGTGTTCTAATCTAATAACATAATAAAAGTAAACATAGATATGATTCAATAAACAATAATGAAAATTTTTATCATTCATAACAGTAGAGTATTTATGAATATAATAATTAAGTTAAATATTTGCTCACATTATTTAAGTTATTAAAGATATAAATTTATATTTTTTGTTTTTCTCTTTTTGGCATGAAAGTGTCATTAGGTAGGGCCCAAACTCTTTTGTTTAATATTAATTAACTAATATCCTCAAGTGGGGCCTATTAATTAATTAAGTATTAAATTTAAGCTTTATTTTTAAGAAAATAGCAAAAACTCTAATCACAATTTTAGGCAGAGTAAGTTAATTAGATTTTATTCAAGGTGTTCAAATTTAATCTAAGAATTTAATTATCTGGGTACTAACTTTCAAATTTTAAAACCATTACTAAAAATATATTCTTAATACATTTTTAAATAATAGTTCTTATAAAAACTTTTGAAATATAGTTTTACTTTAACTATCGGGCGATTGTACCAACAAATAAAAAAACACTACTCTAAATCAAACTAGATAATTAAACCTTAAAATCTAAGTTTTAAATTTAAGTTTGTAATGAAAAATAATATATTTCTCTCTAACATTCTTAATGTAAAATCTTGTATAAAAATAAAATCAATTTATTTTATAGATATTTTTTACCTATTTAATATTTCGCAAGCATAACTACGTTATTATTATATCATATTTATAAATAACCAAGCATGTTAAATTTAATCATAAATAAATTAAACATCACATATAAGAAAAAAAACATAAAAAAATAACTATAAAGAATTCATTTTAAAATTATAACTCAAAATAATCCTTATTGAACTTTGATGCTAAATTTGTTGTTGGAAAACCTACAATGGAATTGCATTTCTGTTTATTGAATCAAAAACTAAATATCTATAAAAGACAGTTATTTCTTCTCAAAAAGAGAACTTTAAAACTAAAAAAAACTTTCTAGAGAGAGAAAGTTAGAGGGATAAAGAGTTGAGAAAATTGTGGGTTTGGCAATGGGGTTATAGGGTCTTTTTATAGGTGAGAAAAAGGCCAAAAATGTGGGAAAATATTTTAAAAATTGATTTTGGACGCGTTTGGACAAGTTGGCATACATATGGGGCATAAAAATTACAGTAGATGAGCATTTGGCGTATAAGACATGGCACAAACGTGTATTGGAGCACGTCGGACACGACGTAGGTGTGTGCTAGCACGTGAGGAAATTAGCGTTGCATGTGTTGGGCCTGTGCACGCAGGACTTGGCGTGACTGGGTGGCTACACCCGAGATTTTGGCCTTTTGACACTTTTGACCCATTTTGTCAAATTTTTTCATCTTTTTTACTTTTCCTTATTTTGTATCTCAACATATTTGTGATGTATTTCCACTAGTATTTTTCGCGGAGTCTTTAAGTTATTTTTGAACGAATATACCTGAAAAACAATAAAAAACCCATGATTCCAAAATGAAAAATTTATATAAAAATATGATAAAATCATACAAATATAAATCTATTTAATTAATTAAATTAAATTAAATCACAGAAATGTTAGTACTTTTTAAGCACTCATCACAATCTCTAACCAATTATAGCTCTATTAATAATTGAAACTGAGTACGTTGCATGTACTAAAGCTATAATGGAGGCAATATAGGTGCAAGGCTTGGTAAGTAAACTAGGAGTGAACCATGGTGATGCAATCATGTACTATAACAATCAAAGTGCAATTTATTTGAGAAAAAATCTTAGGTTACATGAGAGAACAAAACACATAGGTGTGAGATATCATTTCATTAGGGACATGATAAGTAAAAGGCTGGAAAAAGTTGAAAAAGTTGCAATTGGTGGCAATCCCTCTGATATGATGACAAAGTTAGTAGATGCATAGAAGTTCAGGCATTGTCTGAAGTTGCTCGAAATTGGTCACTTGAAGAAGAAAAGGTAATAGAGTCACCAGGTAACAAGCGTCTTGTCTCAATTTGTTCTTAAGGTGGAGATTTGTGTAATAGTAATAACCAATTATGAGGCAACATGTGTGTGGCTGAAAAATAAAATAATAATCTTGTGAGAACTTGTTGTTGAACATTGTAAATATAATTAAAGCTCTAAGGCACGATATAATATCACTCTCCTCAAGACCCTATTTTTCCCCACCAATTTTGGTGATGCACTAAGTTTAGCAAATACACCTCTAGGATACAATGAAGTTTTTGTTGTCTATGGTATACACTAACAAAAATAAACTAGAACACCTTAAACTTGAAGTGCACTCAAGATATATACATAATATATATATATATATTGCAATTGTTAGAACATTAATTTATATATTTAAAACTTCTGAATATTTTATCACAAAATATTATTTTGGAAAGGGAATTAATAAAATAATTTTTGTTATGGATTTTATGGCTTTAGAACAAATTGGTAGGGACTATTGTGTACATAATTTGATACTCTAGAACAAATTGGTGTAAATAGACTTTTTTTCTTAAGAAATTGATCTAGCAGCATAACATTTAAAGTTATTTCTTTAGGGGAGGAAGAAAAAAAAAGATCACACAAAAAAATTGAATAGAAAGATCACCAAAGGTAGAATTCTTTATTTACACAAAGTTTTCCTCATCAATTCATGTTGAAAACTTTTCCAAATTCATATAGTGGTAAATTTACCGCATAAAAGTGGAATTATTATCAAACTTTTTACCACTACAATTTTTTTAATTACAAAATATTGGACTATTTAAAAAATTAAAAATGTATGATTTCATTACTACAAAAAAATCACAACACCTGCATAGGATCATGCCAAGAAAGTGTGCAAATACCTAAAAATGAAGGCATACCGTGGTCTAGTTTAGTGTGAGCCACGACATGGTTCCCACGAGTTGAATTCAAGCAAAGGCAGGCGCATTGTAGCACAAGAAAAGGAGCACCGTAGCATAGGTATCTTTGATTGATTTGAATTCCAAAATTTTGGCATCGCGTCGTGGCCTAACCCTATCTGGTTTGTTTTGATTTTTTTAATTTTTGTTAAGTGTCGTGGTAGGGACTATTGTGCACTATGACTCATAAAGTTCACTTTCATATTCTTCGCGTTGACATGTTCCAAAATGCATATTCCTTTTTGTTTCTTTGTCTTTTCTCTTTATGTTGCTTTTTGGGAGAATGTAGTTTCATTTGCTTTGGTAGTCTCTTTCGTATTATAAAGAAGAATATCTCCACATGAAGGCTTTAGTGTTTGATTGCATTCCTAACTCTCTACTAAAGCTCTTTATCCCATGCCTGGGTGAATATGAATTCACCCAACTTACTATGATTTTTGGGTGGGAAGAAAGCCGTTTCTAGCTCTTTGAACAAATACACTCTTGGGCCATACTAGAAGCATCTCTCTTTGTCTATTTAAAGATCTAGGATAACTAATTCAGTTGGTGACATTGGTTCTCCATCCCTACTCTCCTATCTCTCTCACCTTGGTTAGGCTCTGGCATAGTGTGATTAAACAATGAATCTAAGTTTCCATAGTTTTTAGGTTATATATATTATTGTAGCCTTAGTTGGAGAATTCAATTCAAATTTTATAATATTTTGATTCATATCAAAGTTGAGAGCTTTAAGCCTTGTTATCTCTTTAATTGACTTATTAAGATTTTGATATTCCTCGTGGCATCGAAAACACTGGAAAATCTTTGGTGTGTAATATCCATTGATTCTAGGTGTCGTAGTTAGATTCATGGTGCTTAACATCTATTGGATCTGATTGCTGCTTCTGATCTATTATTCTATTCTTGTTATCGACTTCAATTATTCGTTAGGTCCTCGATCATTCCCTTGTGATTCTCAACACATTTGTGTTAGTGGGTTTCAAGGTTTGTGTGCATGGATTTGTATCATTTAGTATCAGATCCTAGGTTTTCTAGATTCGTATTTTTTATTTTTATAATTATTTATTTATTTTTGTTCCTTGAAATCTTGTTGAGTAAAAAAATATCATTATTGTTCTTGTGTCAATTGAGTTAAAAAAAGATAATAGAATTCAAAGAGAAATTTTTGATAAAAAATTAAAAGTAGGAAGAAATCAAATTAAAAAAAGAATACTATCAGTATAATTTTGGTTTCTGTATGTACAAGCTATTACCATGTCTAGTAGAGATAGATCACCACTTCAAGAAGAAAGGAGGTCATTTTCACAATGCGAGTTATGTGACAATCATTTAGGAGAACGAGTCGAGCAATGGCTATAATGAGTGAAAGATTGGACTTACAATGAGCCACACTAGCAGCCATGCAAAGGTTCCCAATGTTTAGGTTCCATTGAGCAAGTCAATGTTTAGGGTGATCATGATGAGGATAATTGGAAAGGTGTTCGAATCAATGAGGAAAAAGAATATGACATACCCATTGGAAAAAGGTATGCCCATAAAGAAAGAAGGAATGGTAGAAGAGGTCTTTGGAAACCACATGATGAGGTTGACCAGAATCTAGGAAGCATTAAATTAAAAATTCCAACCTTCTAAAGAAGAAATAGCCTAGAGCTATACTTAGAGTGGGAGAAGAAAGTGGAGTATATTTTTTATTGACATAACTATTCTGCCGAGAAAAATGTAAAACTCGTTGTTATTGAGTTTTATGATTATGCATTAACTTGGTGGGATTAGTTAATACTTAATAGGAAAGTAACCATGAAAGACCAATTAATAATTGGGAAGACATAAGGGCCATCATAACGAGGAAGAGGTTTGTTCCTAGCTAGGGTTGCCAATTTTTCCTTACAGTCAAATGCATGTAGGGATTATCTAGTTGGAGGTAAAGATGGGGTTAACAAAATAGGATAGAGGGAATGGAGAATAATAATATAAATTTTATAATATAAGATGGGGTAAGGATGAAGATTGTGTTCTCTGTCTCGCTCTTCAAAATTATATACCCTTTTTTAATAATATATAAATTTTTATATAGATTTAATTACATTTAAACTCAAACTAATACACTATATATTTTATATTTCATCTTTAAATTATATTTTTATTCTATTAAAACAACAATAATTTTTCTTTTATAAAAATTATTTTTAAATTCTAAAAATATAAAATATTATAATTATTTAAAAGTTTATTATTATTATTTCGAACTAGTTTTTAACAAGATTTTATGTTTAATATAAAAAATATATGTATTTATTGTTATATATTTTATTTTTTCCATCTCACATAAATATTATTTAATCTCAAAATTTTCCTATTATAAAATATATCATTGACTTATTTTTTTTATAAATTTTCCTTTATAATAAAAAAACTATTAAAAAATGAAAATAACATTTAAAACATTTCCCATTTTTCATTTGGAGGTCTTTGTTTCCCGTTAAGAATCTCCAATATGTTCTCGTAAGGATTTTAAATATGGATGAGAGATACATTCTAAATCGTGAATAGGGAACGAGGAGAAGGTCTCTGGTCCCGCCCCACCTTGTTAACAACTCTATTTCTGGTTATTACTATAGGCAGTTACATCAATGGTTACAAAGGCTCAATCAAGGGTACAAAACAGTTTATTAGTATTATAAGAAAATAACATGGTTCAATATGAGTGGTAGCATAGTTCCTATTAGTTGAATTCAAGCAAAGCCAAGCACATCACAACATAGGTCTCTTTGATTAATTTGGATTCCAAGATTTTGCCATCACACCATAGCATATAAAATGTGCACCAAAGCCTTAACCTCTTAGGTTTGTTTTGGTTTTCTATTTTTTGCTACGCATCACAATAGGGACTATTATACACCACGATATGAAAAGTTAAATTTCATATTCTTCGCTTTGATGTTTTCCAAAACACATATTCCTTTTGTTTCTTTAAGTTTTCATAGTTTTTAAGTTATATATATTATTGTAGCCTCTTCTAAGAAATTCAATTCATATTTTATAATATTTTAATTCGTATCAAAATTAAGAGCTTTAATTCCCATTATCTCTTTAATTCACTTATCAACATTTTGGCATTTCTTATGGCGTCCAAAATACTGACGAATCTCTAGTGCATAATATCCATCGATTCTAAGTATAACATTTAAATTCGTGCATAATATTCATTGAATTGGATTGCTACTACTTATCTATTATTTCACTCTTGGGATCGATGTCAATTGCTCGTTGAGTCCTTGGCCATTCTCTTATGGTTCTCAACACATTCGTGTTCATGGATTTCAAGGTTCGTGTGCATGGATTCACATCAATAAATGCATGTAACATTTATTTAGACCAATAAATCAAATAGATAGGTAGTTAAAATGTTTAAAATACTAACTATAAATGACATTTTGTTAATATTATTTGACATTTTACCGATAATGTCATAGTAATATCTATAATATTAACTGATATTCTGTCGATATTTTCTGAACATTGACATTTTATCGACACTGTTGCAAACAAAGTGTATCGATATCAGAACCTCTAAACAAATATTATCAAGACATTGTCTAAAGAAATTTTCATCCTTGGTCACAATACAAAGTGCTCAATTATCGCCTCCAAAAATATAACAAACTTCTTACCTCAGGGCAAATATGGTATTGCTAGCAGAGCATTTGGAATCTGCTTCAGTACGACGGCCAAAGAATAAAAAATATGGTACCCTATGTGATGGAAGACTTGCAAATTGGGCATGATGTTCTTTGGCTGAGCCAAGGATCAATGCACTGTAGAAAGAGCACCGCAGAAGAACAATACAAGAGTCAGATTTATACTTAATAATTTGCAGAAATAAAAAAAACTACATTCAAAGAGAGAGGGGGAAATTTTGTTACGTCTTTGTGAAACTTGTGCAAACAAGGCAGGTGACGAACAGTTTCTCCAATAGCTGGGGTTTCAAGACAAATAGCACAAGTCTCTTGATGTGTGTCAGACTGTCGGACATAAATCAACATATTAGGAGCCACTAAAAGAGGAATTTGCAGATTTTATAGCGGGCTATAAAAATCATTACATGCATCATGAAAAAAGCAGTAATCCAACTTTACCTCAACTGTAGACTGTGGAAGACTATTAATCTGATGAACTGATGCACCAGAATGGTGATGGTTGTCCTCATCGAGCGCTAATAACATCTCATAATCATTCCTGAACAATGGCATAGAAAAAGATACATAATCCCACTTACCACTTGAAAAGGAAAACATTTGAAAAGTTACTTTATTCTGCTTGATAGTGTCTTTCCCTTTAAATCTATTTCGACAATGCTATCACATAGATTACATGCAAAAACTTGAATTGCCAGCTATGGCATATTAAAAAGTTGCTTGTTTTGTTAAAACTTTTGTCTTAAATGAGAAAAGAGAGTAAAAATATAAAATAGGTAAAATAAGGAATGTCAAAACTAAAACATTGATGAATGGAAATAGGTGGAAAGGAGAACTAGAAAAATAATAAAGTCATTCTCATTCTCTGTTCATTGTAATACTGAAAGATTACATGTGTATTTATAAGGATAATAAAACTAGAATTCTAATTCTAATAGGAATTTAAATAAAACTCTTAAAATAATAACAAAACTTAATCATAATTATCTAATATCTAATACTAATAATATTAAATATCTAATATTTTATTTCTCCAATCAAGCTGAATATAGATAATTAATTATAAAAAGACATATTTTATTCATTAACCTTAACCGGGTATTTATACACATATATTGTCGAAATCCTTGACAAATTACTAAGGATTTGATAGGATTATGTATTAATTAGACTCATTATTAGGAAAATTATTCTATCATGATTAGGAAAATTATTAGGCATTGGTAAGTAATTTTCTTGTACAAAACACAACTAAATACACAGAAAAATATAGAGAACAAATTATTCTACTGCTCATCCTATCTATTATCAATTCTAGATAGTAATAAAGTTTGGTTTCCATTAAAACCAACTCCTATACCAAACCAAATAACCCCAAACAAATCAGAAACCTACTCAGAAATTTCCAGCAAAAATTCCGAGCCTATTTCCACCATAACTTCAAATGATAGTCAATTTTTACAACTTACTGTGAAAAAATTAAATGGAAGAAATTTCAAAGAATGGATTCAATTTGTCAAATTAGTAATCAATGGAAAACGGAAAATGGGTTACCTCACTTGGGAGATAACAAAACCAACAGACACCAATTCTAGTGCTCTCCAACGATGGAGCTTGAAAAATTCAATAGTGACAGCTTAGCTAATCCATTCCATGGTACCTTCAATTGGAAAATCTTATATTTTTTTACCCACAGTAAAAGATGTCGAACTGGTCGTACTTACTCTGATAGTGAAGATTTTGCCCATCTTTTTGAATTAAAAACGTGTTTCTGGAATTTAAAACAAGGAGAGAAAGACATCACTGATTATAACATGGAAATGACACTAATATAGTAATAAATCAATCTCCGTATTGAAGTAGTGAGAATACCCAAGGGATGGTGTACGATACCAGAACTGGAAAAAGCTCGACAAATGAACGAGTATTTGAGTTTCTCGTTGAACAGAACATACAACTAGACAACGTTCGCAGAGTAGTCCTCAACCGACAACCCCTACCATCAATTCGTGAAGTGTTCACTGAATACAACGAGAAGATCCCCGTTGATGAGTGATGCTGAGAGGAGCCTCACCAATGCTAGTCATTGTTTCTATCACGCCTCTAGGGCAAGACTAAGAGAAATCAACCTTAGTGGCTAGGAAAAATCGACTAAGCCAAAGAAATTCTGGAGCTAGGCTTGGGCTTTACGGGACATAAAAATTGGGATCAATGGACTCGAAAAAAGAAATCAAATTTAGTGAGAAAATCAGTGGGCTAATCCATGGAAATATGAGTAAATCAGCCCATGGGCTCTATTCAAACATTGAGCCAGGCCCAAATTCACAACGAAAAAGAATTTGTGAACATTGTCGAAAACCAGAACACATTAAAGACACTTGTTAGGAAATCCACGGAAAACCCATGGATTGAAAACCGAGAGAAAATAGATCTCAAAGTTATCAAGCATCAATAGACCACAAAACGCGCGGAGGGATGGGGGCTTTCAATCCTGAATAACTAGATCAACTTTACAAGCTATTTTCTAAATTTCAAAGTTTTACGCAATCAACAAATGCCTCAGTAGCCCACAAAGGTAACCACTTAAATGCCCTTGTTACCTCTTCTCAAACTATAATCCTTTCAATTATTTATCACTTACCCTGTGTTAGAAATACAAAAGTTAGAAAGGTAACCACTTAAATGCCCTTGTTACCTCTTCTCAAACTATAATCCTTTCAATTATTTACCACTTACTCACCTGTGCTAGAAATACAAAAGTTAGAAATGGTGATGGATCTCACTTACTTGTTGGAAAAAGGAGTATTCAACTTTCAAATTATATCTCTCAATTCTCTACTTCATGTTCCCAACTTATCCTACAATCTAATTTCTATTAGCCAACTAACAAAAACTTATGTGTTCTGCTAAATATTTTCTATCTTATTATGTATTTCAAGACTTATCATCGAGAATGACGATTGGCAGTACTAGAGAGTGAATGTTTGTACTACTTTGATAAACTAAAGTGAATAAAAGTTGTCAAATTGTTACTTGTGATTATGCTTCAAATCCTAGGGGTAATGAAATTTTGTAATGACATTATAGAATGGGACATCCCAATTTTAGTGTTTGAAACAACTCCTTCTATGTTTACGAATAATAAAATTTTCAATTTTCAGTGTAAAGTTTGTGAGTTTGCAAAACATCATCCCTCTTCTTTTCTAAAGATTCCTTATAAACCTTCCAAACCCTTTACCCTTAATCATAGCGATGTGTGGGCTCCATATCGTATCTCTAATCGAACTCATAGTAAATTGTTTGTTACATTCACTGATGATTATACCCAAGTTTGTTGGGTATACCTGTTAAAAGAAAAAAATTGAGGTTCAAAATGTTTTCATTTACTTCCATCCAATAATTCAAACTCAATTTCAAACATACAAATCTTACACACTGATAATAGCATAAAATATTTCAATCAAATTATGCAAAATTACCTTCAAACACATGATATAATACACCAAAGTTCTTGTGTCAACACGCCCCAACAAAATAGGGTAACTGAACGAAAGAATACACCTCCTTGAAGTAGCTCAAGCTCTAATGTTCACCTCAAACTTGCCTAAAAATTTCTAGAGAGATGCTATTCTTAATTTTGCATATCTCATTAACTGTATGCCTAGTTGGATTCTCTCTTTTAACACACCACTTAAAAGGTTATATTCCTTTATTTCCACATCACATTTACAATCAAACTTGCCTCTAAAAATGTTTGGTCAAGATAATTCATAAAATTGGTCCAAACTAGATCCAAAAGCCATTAAATGTATCTTCATTAGATATTCTCCTACTCAAAAAGGATACAAGTGTTATGATTCTACTACCAACGACACTTTTGTCAGTCTCGACATTACGCCTTTTGAAAACACCCCCTATTACCAAAATCCTTCTCCTCAGGAGGAGAATAATGTCAGAAAGGATAGAACTTTCGATCAATACTTAAACTTTGATCTCACCCTTGATCTCACTATGCATGATAAGAGTAATGAATCTAATAACTCATACAAAGAATTCCAAGTAAACACACCTCCCCACTCTTCTCTATCATCTATAGAGAGTAACTTGAACCTAGAAGAAGAAATAGAGAAACAAAATAACAAAGAGACAATTACTTACTCGCAGAGGTCAAAATTAAAAAACAAGAACCTCACACTTGAAGCACCAAGAGAGTCAGAACCGATGATAGGTCCAAATAACCATGAATCCATAATGAATCCAGGTAATCTTGAACCCCCTAATTGCCCCAAGGAAACAAGCATTGTCTTGTACTCTACATCTTATCTCTAAATTTGTTTCATATAAAACTTTGTTCTTTGGATTCCGTATCTTTACCACTAATCGTGACATAACAAAAATAACAAAAGACATCCATGAGGCTTTGGAAATCCCAAAATAAAGAAAAGCTATTATGGAAGAAATAAAAACTCTTGAGAAAAATGAAACACAGGATGTAACAACACTACTAAATGAGAAAATCCATGTTGGTTACAAGCAGATTTTTTACAATGAAGTACAAAATTGGTGGACAATAGAGCAATACAAAACTCGACTAATGACAAAAGGACTCAAACAAACATATGGAGTTGACTACAATGAAACATGTTATAAAAAAAAGACCACACTAAAACATTTGCACCTATGCCCAAGCCAAATATTGTCTGAGTCCTATCCCTTGTATCAAAACTTGGATTAGCCACTACTCCAACCGAACATAAAAAAATACATTTATAAATGGAGAGTTAGAAAAAGTTTTCATGACCTAATCTCCAAGGTTCTGCAAAGGAGAAAACACTATATATAAATTTAAAAAATCACTATGGTCTTAAACAACCACCTAAAACTTGGTTTGATAAATTTACAAAGATAATGAAAAAACAAGAATACCAGCAGGTAATCAGATCATATAATGTTTTTCCAACACAAGCAAAAGGAGGAAAACAATTTTGATATTATATGTTGATGACATCATCATGATTGAATACAATCTAGAAAAAATCGAGGGACTAAAATAGAATCTATCCATAGAATTCGAATTCAAAGATCTAAGATAAATGAAGTATTTCTTAGAGATGGAAGTTGTAAGATCAAAAGGAGGAATTAGTACAACTTAACGAAAATAAATCATTAATCTCCTCACCGAAACCGATATGCTTAGATGTAAACTAAATGACACTCTGATAGAGACTAGGAGGAAGAATGAAGATATGGAAACACCAGTAAACATTGACAAATATCAACAATTAGTAAGAAAGTGATCTACTTGTTCACACTAGACCTGACATTGCTTTTTCAGTTAGTGTTGTGAGCCAACACATACACTCTCCAAAGGAAGTCAACTTGGAAGTAATTTATGAAATTCTCAGGTATCTCAAAGGGTCACCAAATAGAGACATGTTCTTCAAGAAAAGTAAAACTAATAATATAAAAATTTTCACTAATGGAGATTGGGTTGGTTCAATAAAGGATAAAAGATCCACTACAAGGTACTGTACTTTTGTTTTTGAGAACTTTGTAACTTGATGAAATAAGAAACAAAATGTTGTGGCCAAAAACTATGAACTTGGGACATTCATTACAATATTCACCCAGCCAAACAATAAGACTAATGTTGACGGTCACTAAATCTAGATAAAACCAATTGGTCAGAGATGGAGGATGTTCTCGAATGTTACACAATAATTAAAACATTAGTAAGGGGAAAATGTAGATTAGTTTGTCTTACTCATTGAAATCACGCTGAGCTCCAAAAGCAAAATGAGCAGTTTCCACGTCACTGAAGTCCCCAGCTGCAGCCTCTAAAGCTTCCAATATATCAGTTCTCTGCATCAGAAAGGCAAGAGAGAAATTTCAATATAAATAGAAAATACAACTAAATATCATGAGTATCAACAAACAATAACCCCAATAATAAGCCCTTAGACTGCTTTTTTTCTTTTATTTTTCTCCCTTTGGGGCTGAAACCACTAGACCTGAATATGACACGGAGATGTATGCCTACTAAATATACCCAGTACCTAGATGCATTGCAGAAATTGTGACAAGAGCACTTTCTTGAATTAATTACTACTATGTACTTTAGTTTAATGATTAAAATTTAACCACATTCAATTTTCAACTTTTACATTGTTCAAATTAAATATTTTTTTTTGTTTGCTAAAAACTTGTTCTCAAATTATTAATGATGGAAGATATATAACAATGAAACATTTTATATTAAAAACAAAATTACTATATTCACATATAAAGAATGCTGTCAAATATCTTCATATTATTTGAGAACCGTAATAAACCAAGTGATAGGCAAAAATAGGGAATAAAGGGAACATAAAGAATAATAAATATATATATATATATATATACCATATCTAAATCCATGTCCAAAGGAAACCCCAGATTCCTTGATCTTCTTGATACAACAGGAGACTGCCTGTAATAACGTCCTCTCAACTGTGCCATTCTGGTAGACGTAGGGACTCGACCCTGGGTCCCTCTCCTATTTGAAGGGTTCTGAGAAGATCGTGTGCGAAGCTGTCTATAATGATGGGATGCCAGCAAGTCTCTCTAAAAAACATGCAAACTAATCATTAACAAGGAAAAATCAGAAAAGAAGATAGCAGTTCAAAAGTATACTGGGAATATCTGCAGTAGAAACCCCATTACTCAGAATCCTTTAACTGTGAATTTCAATCTGTGAAACTTGCGTAGGGGGATATTAAGGACATCCTAGTGCCCAGTGTCTTTCAACAGGGATATCTCATCTGACAAATAATCCTTTGAAACATAAGCTAACCGACACTAGCGTCCCCAGGTAAGGGGGTGTATGTATTAAATAGAGGCAAGCTATGCCTCATACATCAAGCTACGCATATGCATAAATTAAACCAGCATCCAAATGCAAAGTATAGAGACATAAGAAGATAAATACAGGGGTGGAAGCAAGGGGGAGTGGGGTGGGCCACTGCCTCCTCACCTTGATATATTTTTTTTATACTATTAGTTATAAATTCCATAATTTTTGACTTTTTAGAGACAAAATAAGACATTTTGCCTCTCCTATTACAATAAAATTATTAATTTTTATAATAAGTCAATAAAAATAATTCATACAATATTTTCATTTTTGGAAACACTTTAAACCTTTTTTTATGTCACATATCATCCTCATATCATATAAATCTATAAATCTAAAACATTAAATATACGATTAAATTCAATTATACCAACTATTATATATAACTCTGTTTACCAACATTGGTAACACACAATTCTAACTATTATAACAACTACAGTAACTTCAATTTTTTGTCACTTTAATATCATCTCGGACTGCATGTTAGCTGATAATTAGTGACCATTGAGTATTATATACATAAAATTTGAATTCTTTAACATATAATTTAGGGTGGAAGGGATGGTCCTTTTACTTATACAAAAGGTGTCATTTAGTCACCTAACTTTGAGAAGGCAATATTTAATCCCTTTATTTATAAAAATAGTGCAAAAACAAGATATTTAACAATTTAGAGTTGATTTTAAAAAAAAAAAATTATCAAGGGTATCCCAATCATTTCACTGTTCAATACACGAAATGACCAAAATACCACCTAGTTAGTTCTATTTGGCAATTTTGTTTTGTTTGATAAGGTGGGGGTAAATGATGAAAATACCTTCACTAATATCTATTTAAAAAGATTTTATCAATAAAAGTCAAAAAGACTTTTTTTATAAGTAAAAAAACTAATGAATACCTTTTTAAAGTTAGAAGATTAAACAATACTTTTACTCAACGAAAAGGAACCTCCATGATATTTTTTCCTATCATTTATGATTGCTTCATTTTTAAAATAAATGTTTGCACATTCACAGACTTGAATTCACATCACTTAAGTATTCACTATCCCTTTATTTTATTTATTTTAAAAGTTGATATTTTAACTTGGCCCCTGTGAATGTTACAATAAAATTATATCACATGCATACACTACATATCTTAGAAAACAAATCACACACTACATATACTTGATTTTTCATAATAAATGGAAGGGAAAGAACCATATTTAAGCTTTTTAAAGCATTCATTTTCATTTTCTACTCACTTGGACCCTGCCCTTTCAGGATAAATAAAACTCTGTCATAGTAAATCAATCAAGAATTACGACACGCTAATCTGACACAAGATTTATTTTTAGGAACACAAAGAAGACACTCACTTCATGTGATTGATTTTGATTTCCTCTTGATCTCGAAGTAGAAGTAAAGCGGTCATTCTCAGCTTCCTGCAGTGCCCTAGCTACATGTTCATCAATCTGCTAAAGGCCAAAATAATATGAAGATTTGACCAAATAAGACATCTAATACAAGTAAATCAAGAAAGTGTGTAAATGATAACCTACCTCAACAACTCCAACAACAGGCTCCTCATAGTATAATTGTTCTTGGAGTTCACGAGCCAAAATCTCATCTGCTTCAACTTGTCTTGCTCTAACATCAAAAGCACCATTACTTGTAGGATCTAAACTTTGAGGTGCAGTACATCTGGCAGCAGGTGAAAGCTCATCAAGTTCAATATGACCTGAAATATCTCTAGATTGTCGACTTGGGACTCTGGATGATCTTGACATGGATGATTCCTCAGAGGAACCAAGAAATACAACATCTGAATCCATAGAAATGGATGTAGAGCATCCACTGTGAGTCCTCAAAGATAATCCTTGTTTCTTTTGCCTCTTGGAATTTATCTTTTTGGCAACATGAGGAATGAAGGACTGTTCTAACTCAGATACAAACCTATCAGCAGTTTGATCTGCATGTTGGTTTCTTACACGATCATCTGCATGTTGGTTTCTTGCATTATACTGTTTGTACAAGTGGTAGTCTCTACGGTCATAATCTCTTCCCTCCAATCCCTTGGAAAGGTTGCTAGCTGCATTGGGAAAACGATAATCTGGTTTCAGTGAATGATCGTGTGTCCTCCACCCACTCAAGCCTTCAAAGTATCCAAACGCATCTCTACTGGCACAGCTGCTTACACTAGTCTCCCCCTGACCATTCAAAGAGCCACTGCAAGAGCATAACAAGCTTTAAGATCTCAGGAGGGACAGAATGAGAATCACTAGAGGTGTAACCCATTATAATTGGTTATTTACCCATCTTGCCCCACATACATTTATAATGGATTGGAATGGTATTAGGGTTGGGATAAGGTGGGGATATCCCATTTGTTCCAAATGGATTCCTTCCTTTAGAAATGAAGTAAATAAATAAAATACAATAAATGAAACAAGACTATTTTTAATTTTAGTATTAAAAGTAAACTTAAAATCATTTTTATTTTCTTACTCGGAAATTATTGATTATCTAAATTGCTTTTACCTTATATTTTCAGGATACGTCTTTATTTTATTTATTTTTTATTCTTTTTAAGAATGATACATTTTCGTAACTAAATATGGAGAAAAAAATTAAAAAACTAATAAATAAGATAACAGAAAAAATCATCAAAATGTAATTATTACTACAAATTTTCAAAAATACACAAAATTATATTTATATTGGAATGTTCCAATAAATATAATGAATGGCAAGACAAGTTGTAACTTAAAAAACATACAAGACATAATTGATGATAAAGGGAAGATCATTGACTCAGTTATGAAATTTAAAATGTATTGATTTAAAACAATTTAATGATTCAATCCATATATCATTGAAAAGATTAAAAAGTTTATTTTCTAGGAACTTATATTTTAAGATTTTGAGTTTTTTAAAGAAAGTTATTGATAGAGATCAAGAATGAAATAATAAATAAAGATAATTACAATTAGTTAAGTAATTAGTATATTTATTATCAGTTAGATATTTTTATAATAAATAATTGAATTCAATATATTCTATTGAATTCAATAAAATATATATATATAGATATATAAATATATAGAGAGCTATGTTGAATTCAAGAGAAACACACATATATATACAAAAATATATAGAGAGAAAATCAGTCTAAATCAATAGATAGACTAAGGATTCCATTATTCTATAGAATATCTGAATCTAGTGTCAACTTTTTGATATGAATGTAATCAAAACGACCTACTTTCTAGACGATCCTTACAGAAAAAAAGGGTAAGAAAATTACCTTGTGATTTATCTTTTCAAATTCTTCTCATCTCGTTTCTTACTCAACCTCTATTCTACTCACCTCTATTTCTACTTCAAAAAAGAGAAGGGGTGAAATCCAATCTAAAACAAATCTACAAAAATGGAAAAGAATACTAAAAGTCAAGGAATGGTCCTTCCATCCTTCCACTAGTTGGACAACTTTTCCGTTCATATGTTATCACTAACATACAGTAAATGAGATATGACACCATTTTTTCACATCTATTTCCTTCTCTCTCCTCTATTCTTTTTTCTTTAAACTACAACTAATAAAAAGATAAATAAAGTCTCCTCTTTTTTCAACATAAAAATTATATTTTACCTTTTTTTTTGTTTATTTAGAATATTTTTTCTTGTTAATTTTTTTTTACTTTAGCTTTTTTAATTTGGTTGAGTGGAAATTTGGTTGAGTGGAAATGCAAAACTCAACAATTCTCATTGAAATATTCTATTCAATATATTATTTGGTTTCAACTTTTCTAAGTAAATTATTCTTAAAAATTAGTTTAATAAATAAAGGTTCTTGTGTATAATTAATAGTTATTATATTCAATTCATACAATTTTTTTATAATTTGGGATTATTTTAAAAATATGTGATATAATTATTTTTATTATAGAGTAATTTAAAATAATAAAATAAAAATTAGATGACATTATTTAAATTTTACTGAACATATAGTGTTGAAATCCCAAAATCTTAGAATATTTTATGGGATAAAATAATTAGAATTAGTTGTATATTCAATTAGAGATTAGATGTATATTCTTCCTAATTAATAAAGTTTTTTTAATTGTTCATGATATCAAAGCAAGATTTTTCTAAACCTATTACCGATGATTGAAGTTAATAATAATAGCAGTGCGTATATTTTCTCTGATCATCTTGATAGAGAAATGGAAGAGATATCCACCATAAGTTCTGTAAGATTCCATAACTAATCCATTCAACTCAATCGAAAAACTCAATAGGAAAAATTACTATAAGTGAACACAATCTATTAATGGTAATTGATGGGAAGGAAAAATTGGGTTGCCTCACAAGCAAGAAGGAGAAGCCTGCCTCAACCAATCTCGTCAGTCTCCAAAAATAGAAGTCAAAGAATTCTATGGTAGTGGCATGGCCAATGTATTCCATGAAGCCTTCAATCAAGAAAACATACATATTCCTATGTTGGGATGTTGTTCATGAAACATACTCAGATAACAAAAATTTCTCCCATATTTTTGAAATTAAAACCCAACTATAGTAGTTTAAGTAGGGAAACCAAGATGTCACAAAGTATTATATGGGATGGCGGCACTATAGTAGGAATTGGATTTGAACTTCGAAGAGAAATTGAAAAGTGAGAGGACGTTTGAATTTCTCGTTGGGCTCAATAGAGAACTTGACGACATGAAAGGAAAGATTCTCGACTTGCAACCTCTTCTGTCAACTTTCGAAGAGAAAAGATGAGGCATGATGTTGAAAGAGATGGTTGATGGATCTAATCGGTCAACCTTAATATCCCATCTTCCTATTGGGCCTGAAACAAATGGGTTGTTATATCGTGGGAATCTAACAAGCCGTGGGCATATTGGGCCTGAAATGAATGGCTTATATCATGGAACTCTTATCAACCCGTAGGCCCATTGGGCTTGAAACTATTGGGCTCATATCTCGTGGGCATCAAATTGTTACTAGTCAAAATCAACAAAAAAGGCATCCTGGATGTGAACATTATAAAAAAAACGCACACGAAAGATACTTGTTGAGAAATACATGAAAAACCCATGGATTGAAAAAAAGATAGAATAATAGAAACAGAGGTTATCAAGCTACTACTGATCATAGACCAAGAAATTTCGAAGGAAAAGCCCGCTTCCAATGGAATTTTCAACCTATAGCAAATGGAACAACAATAAAAAATGTTCTCCAGCTTTCAAACATCGGGTCATTCCTCCACATATGTTCCTTCTAGTTCACTAATCCACAAAAGTAATTTTTTAAATGCTCTAATTACCACATCTTAGATTAAAACTCCTAGGATTATTAACTCTAGTCCTTCGGATCACATGACTAATGCTTGTCTTTTCTCCTCATATTTACCTTGTATCAAAAATCTTACAGTAAAAATTGCAAATGGCATTCTCTCACCTACTGTAGGAAAAGGAAGTATCAAAATTTATGATTTCATGACACTATTACCATGTTTTTGTAAACAGGGGGAGGAGAAATGGTATGTAAACTCAGGAAGTCCCTTTACAACCTCAAATAGTCACTTAGAGCATGGTTTGATAGATTTACAAAGGTGATAAACTATCAAAGATATCAACAGGAATAGTCGGATGTTCTTTCAACAATCTAGAGAGAGATTGAAGACAATTTTGATTGTGTATGTTGATGATATGATCCTTACCAGGGATAATTTTGCGAAAATTGAGAGACTTAATAAAACTCTAGCAACTAAGTTTGAAGTAAGAGACCAAGGATAAATACGTTACTTTTTGCATACGGAGATTGCTAAATCAAAATAAGGTATTAGCATCTCCTAAAAAAAAGTATGTTCTTGACCTTTTGACTAAAACTGGAGAGCAAACCAAGTGACACTCTAATTGAAGTCGGAAAGAAAACAAAAGATAATGGAAAATTTGTTGAAAAAGACATATCAAAGACTGGTTGGAAAGTTCATATACCTATCACACACAAGACCTGACATTACATTTCTAGTTAGTATAGTAAGCCAACATATGCATTCGTTAAATAAAAATCATTTAGAGGTTGTATACAAAATCCTCATATATCTCAAAGGCTCTTTAGGAAAATGGCTATTCTTCAAGAAAGATGAAGGTAGAGAGATAATAGTCTTTACAGATGTAGATTGGGCAGGTTCAACGGAAGATAGAAAATCTATTACTAGATATTACACTTTTGTCTGAGGAAACCTAGTAACTTAGAAAAGTAAAAAACAAAATATAGTAGCTAGAAGCAACGTTGAAGCTAAATTTCGAGTAGTTTCACAAGGGATATGTGAAGGATTATGGTTGAAAAAGCTCCTACAAGAAGTATAGATCATAATAAAGGTTCCATTCAAGGTCTATTATGATAAACATTTCCCTAAATCCAGTTCAAAGTTAAAGACAGAATTATTTGCATCACCTACATTCCATTAAACGAGTAACGAAAGATAGCTTCACCAAAAGACTTCTTCGACAACGTTCCAATGATTTCGTTTGCAAATTAGACATGATTAATATTTATGATTCAGTTTAAAAAAGAATATTGAAATCCCAAAATCTTAGAATATTTTAGAGGGTAAAGCAATTAGAAATTAGTAGTATATTCAAGTAGAGATTAGATGTATATTCTTCCTGATTATTGGAGATTTTTTTATATTTTTTCCCTTTTCCTATTATCATTATTGAATTATAAAACAGGATCTGTGAATATGATTATAATAAGAAAAATACATATTTTAATCCAATCTTCATATGGGAATTATTGTAAATATAATGTATTCCATTCTATTCAAAATGCAAACCAAACATTATATTAGTAATTCATTATTTAATTCTAGTTGTCAAACCAACAGTAACATTATTTCTTTTCCATTCAACTCAATTACTATTTTCATTACCATTGTTGTTATTGTTACTTTTCCATCAGCGAAACAAAGGTTCCATCAGGTTATTGCACAAAAACTCATGTTATATTAAGACAAAACTTATTTAATGTGTTTTAAAGGTTAGGTTAACTAAAAACTGACATCATGTTATTAAAAAAATGTGTACATTAATTGTCAAAAAAGTTCAAGTTATTTATTAAAAAAAAGATCATGCAATGTCACTAAAAAACCATGCACTATGTTTGAAAAAACAAAGCTCAGCCTATTATAAAAGTTAAAAGCGAAATAAAATAAGGGACAAAATTCATTTTAAGTAATTGAATTTCAACCCATATGAAAGTCCATATCCCATTTAGATTGGGTGGGAAGAGGTGATTATTAGATGGGGTGGGTTATGCTTGGGTCATAAAACCTTTACGGACAAGTTAAATGGGAATGGTATGTAAGAATCACAAGGATGTTCTACATTCATCATTTTGTTTCCTGATTTAAGAAACGAAAGGAGTTTTGCAGGTGTACACAAGCATATGTACAATTGAACAAACAAATTACAAACCAACGGATTCCTATGGATGTAACAAGAATTTACATGTTACTAACACTCCAATGACAAATAAAATAACTTAAGTATTATAATAAGAAATGCCTAATTGCCAAGGATGCAATATCAAGCAATTAAAAATAATTTATAAACCATAGGCCAATAATGCCAACAACTGAAATTTCAAATTTTACAAGTGTTATGAACAAGTTACCTGCTAGATGCACGGGAAAATTTTGCAGTAAGCCCCTTTGATGTAGAAGGATGGTTTAGTACACCTTTTCCCTTCACTCTTTCACCATTATTGTTCTCAGCAATTATATCACTTATTTCTATGTGACAAGATGAGTTATTTAGCTGATTTCCTACCTGACTCTGTCCAACATTTCTGGAACAACTATTATGTTGCTCAGCTGATTGTTTAACTCTCTCTATATTGACTGGACAGATAAGCCCATTTTTGACCAACCTTTTCCCACTGCCTCTATGTGAGGAGACAGATTGAGGCACAGAAAGCTCTTCTCCAGTTCCATGTTGAAAATTATTTGATGGATCAAACACTTCTTTATGAGCCATAGCAGGATTTGGACAGTTAAATGCATTTTCATGTACATTTTTCTTCAAAGAATCTGGTAAGCAACATTCAGAAGAACTACCTATGGAGACAACTTCTCGTTTATTTATATCTCGTACGTCAAGATCTTTAGACATGCCATGTGAACAAACCATTTTGGGGGATTGAGTATGACCATTTATTCTAGTTAAATCAAAAACTTTTGAGCCTTCTTGGAAAAAGGAGGGTTTCAAAGTAACTTTAGTGCATATAGTTTTTCCATTATCCAAATGAGCTCCAGTAGAATGTTTGGTTCTTTGACCGGAGCTCCTGTCCATGGTTCCCTGAACCAAGAGAGCATTCTGAGAAGCAGAAGAATTCCCTATAGGAAAAACATCATTAGGGTGACTATGATAATTAATTTCTAGTTTCCTAAAATTTTTAGGAGGACATATGCTAGGACTTCTACTTTGCCCATTTCCAGTGAAGAGACGCCTTAACCCTCGCATAGGTTTCTCACACAAAAGATTAGAGTGCCTGGAATCATCAAGTAATGGTGAATTTCTTTCTTGACCCACAGACTCTCTGCCTATAACATGTCTATTAGGTAATCTATCAGGTGTGTCAGGCACCTCAACTATCTGATCAATATCCATGTGCTCCATGTTCTGCATTAGTTGATGAAAACCAAGAGAGTCACATCAAATCAATGCTTTTCTTTCCTTTCCAAACAGCAAGAATCAGAAAGGACAATTAATTCAAACTTGAAGAAACTTCCGGTTATAAGCATGTGTACATTTATAATAATAAATGCTCTAAGGAAGCAAAAGCATGACCAAAGAAGCATATCAAAATTACAGAAAATTCAAGAAATAAAAATACGTAGGTAGGAAAATCAAAACATTAAAAGCCAAGACAAAATGAACATACATGTTAAAGATTCAGAACATTAGGATAAAGCGTATATGACATGAACTCATATACATTCATATAATCTTTAATTTGATCTCAAAAATAAAAAAAATAATAAAAGTTAGTTTCATATAAAGTGGATATCTTTATAAAGTATAAGACGTACTTGCAGTTAAATGCACTTAGAAATTTTCAGCATTCACACAATCTAGCAAAGTGGAATAAGCTTTAACGAAAGAATTACTTTTGTAACAGGAACAGACACATTTGGATCCATTGGTTGAGCTTCATAGGCCCAGAAGAGACTTACATCAATAGAAGGCCTTATGGAGCAATAAGTTCCAATATTTTGAATGAAATGGAACTCTTTAATGGATAAATGACCGCAATAAGCATAATATGCAACACAAAAACTTGAAGATTTACGTCAAAACTAAAAATTCGTTATGAGAAAACGAAAATATGGAGAAAAGCACAGATAAGTTATTCCCAGACGATCTATTAACACAACATGTAAAGTATACCAAGTAACCAAGACAAAACCTAGACAAATGAAATTCAAACAATATAAATGGGACGTACCCTAAACAATAAAACAACGCAGAAAAACTAATAGACGCCATTATTACTACAAAGGATCTCATTGAACATGTCTCAAAAACTTTAATTGCTGACACCATGTTACATACACAATCTAAACCTTAAACAAAATATTATAAAAATATATTTCCAACGAAACAATTAGATAAGATCATAAGAAAAATCAAAATGGTAAGACTTCGATATCAAATGAGCAATCAGCAAACGAATAAAAGTAAGATAAAATCAAATTGAGATTAAATTGCAAAACAATGATTAAAAAAATTTGATTAAAAGTTTAGGAGATTGCCTGAATGTTTATGCGACTATCAAATTCAAAATGTGAAAATAAGAGCAAAGCGCCGGTGCGGCGATCGCTCCAACGAAACAATTTTACAGGAACATTAATGTCTCCTCATCCGTACTTGTTTGCTATTATCTGCTCTGCCTATGGGACGCAAATTGAGCTGGGTCCAATCGAGTATTTCGGGTTTGGGTGAACCTCTCCGTCTAAGGGGCTGGTATTAGCATGTTTGGTTCACGGGGAGAACGACATATGAGTCCCACCTCCATCCTTTTTCTTTTCTTTTTTTCTTTTTTTGAACCTAACAATAAAAAAATAAAAATAATACATTTAATAATTAAAATATATATATATATATATATTAAAAATATTAAAATAACCCTAAATCTAATTAATAATATTAAAATTAATCAATTTAGAGTTTTAAATTTTGAATTTTAGAGTTAGGATTTATCACATGTTTAGTTGATTGAAATAGAATAGAATCAGAAATAATTCAAACTAATTTTATGTTTAATTAGTTTGAAAAATGAAAATAGAATGAATCGATTCCTAAAAGAAAAAGAATTAAAAATTTTAAAAGAAAAGAAAGCAGAATTTTTTCTCCCTTTTAAAGAATCATAATTCCTTTCACATCTCAATTTTTTTTTTAATTTTACCTTAACTCTAAATATAACCTTAAGTCTTAAATCCCAAAACTCAAACTCTATTTAAAAAAATAATAATTTTAACCTTAAATCTTAACCCACAAATTTAACCTTAAACCTAAATTTCAAATCCAAAAACCCTGTTTAGAAAAATAATAATTTTAACCCTAAACCCTAAACTCTAAACCGCAAATCTCAAATCCAAAACCCTAAACTCTAAACCGTAAATCTCAAATCCAAAACCCTAAACCCTATTTAGAAAAAGAATAATTTTAACCCTAAACTTTAACCTACAAATATAACACTAAATCTTAAATCCTAAATATCAAATACCAAATCACAAATCACAAATCCCTAATTATCAAATCTCAAACCTCAAAACCCTAACTCTATTTAAAAAATAATAATTTTAATAATATATTTTATTTTGAAGTAATAATTATTTAAAAAAATAATGATTTCAATAATGTATTTTTTCTGACAAAATAATAATAATTAAATGATATTATTTAAATTTTATTGAATATAATAATATTAAGGTAATATACAGTGTTTTCTATTCCATTTTAGTTGTAAACTAAACATTATAATATTAATTCTTTTTTTTATTCTAATGGTCAAACCAAACAAAATTGTTTCTTTTGCACTACATTACATTTTCATTCTCATCCCCATAAAGATTTAGCATTTTAGGTTTTAGGTTTTTTGTTTTGGATTTAGGATTTAAGATTTCGTAACTAATAAGATTGTATTATTAATAAGTCAATTTTTTTCTAGTTTAAAATCTTTATTCTAATTACTTATCCCCTATTTTTGTCCATGTTACGTTTACTTATAAATATCTGATCCTATATTTTAATCCTTTAGGTTATAAAGTGTATTATTTAGTTATTTTTCTTATGAAAAAGTATTATTTAGTCGTATTTCTTATGAAAAACTTTAAAATGATAATTTTACACTAATTAAATATATTTTATTATTTTGTAAGAAATTTTTATTAATAAAATAGTATTATACAATTCAAAAAGTAATTAACCTATCCTATTTTTGTTGAAAGTGACCTTATTGTTCATTGTGAAAGCAAAATGTTTAAAATGTCTTAGCGACACAATAAAAGTAACCCCTAGGTTTCTGAATCCCTCAAAATGATGTATAAAGAAATTATTAATGTTTTAGTGAAATAAATAATAAACACTACTATAAATGTAATTCGTTAATTATATATATAAAAAATCTTCAATGTAATGAAAATTACATAAAATTGATATTTGTTATTAAATTTGAGTATCATTGAAGTATCACTAAAAAAATATAAATAAAAAAATTATTAAAATAAAATTATAATATTATTAAAATAATAAATCTAATAGTCTACTTGGTTTGAAGTTTTAACTTATGGTAGTGTGTAAGAAAATTTTTATCTGCGAAGAATACAATGTGAGTCACAAAAAATTAAAGACTTTCCAAGTTAGCGGAAAAAACTTGTGACCAAATTGTTTATTTGTTTTTTCCTTAAGGACGAAAATCATTTGGTGCATAAACTATATAGGGCAGCAATATCTTCCCATTTGTTTTTAACTATTCATATACGTATATTACAAATAATTTATTAAATTATTACAATTAAAGAAAATATATTTTTATACAATCAAATTTTAAGATTTGATATAAATATAATATTAAATTTTCATTTATTATTTTCATTTTCATGCATCGAAATTTAAAAAAAAAAAAACACCAAATCAAATCCCATTCATACCCTCTGACCTCTGTTAAGACTCACACATCCATTTCAATCCAGTTTCGTTTAGCCTCACTAATCCCTGCAAATAATGCAATGTTCAAATTGGGTTCATCTGTTCGTCCTCTCTCTCGGTGCTTAATGTATATAAATGTATTTTTCTTTTAATAGGAAGGCCTACAGGAACTATGGTGTTATTGGATGTGATCTGTTCGTTCTTAAGAGCTTGGAGAAAACTGTAAGAAATAATAATTTGTTTGGGACGGCTTGTCCTTAGTTATCGATATTTGGTATTTCTGTCAGCATTAATTTGAAAAAATATCTACCAATGTGGCTTAAAGCATGCCAATGCTGGTGCCTCTTTTGAACTGGACAGGGCATTGCATTGGGCTTCATTTTTTTACACTTATTTAGTCCGAATTTCTGAATTCATTTTCTGTTTCTTGAACTTCTTAGTCTAATTATATGTTTTCTCCCCCTCTCCATTTTTTATTAGAGGGCTCAGTGTTGAGGGTTATATACTAGCTAAGAAGACCTTTTAGTTTTAAAAAGAATTTGTACTATTTTTGCAGGTATGACAAAGGAGCACATTTGTTCTTACCATCATATGTTATGGGTATGCATGAATCAAAGCAACAACGCCAAGCTGTTAAAAGAACTCTTTTGACACAATTACAACCTGTTTTTGAGGTCTGAATGCCCTTGGTAAAATCTTTTATAGTTTCTAAATATTTTCCTCTTCTTACTGGTCAATATTGTTCCTGGGGGATGAGTGCTAAAGCTTTTATTGTCCAGCGATGTTTAAGTGGTTAGTCTTGTAAACCTTATACATTTGGGCTGGTCGCTTGTTACTTATATTGATGGTACGATTTTTTTGCATTATTTGCATGGATTAGATAGGCCAAAAGAAGTTGGATTGAAATCGATGGGTTTTTTCAGGGATTTACCGTCACCAACCATTAACCACACTTAATCAATAATATGACAGCATCATTGTGCCAAAATCGACCATTAAATCAATTTAAAGTTGATCGATTCGGTGAACCAATTTTAAATACTGAGATTTAAAATTTAAAGTCGATCCACGTATTGAACTGAATTTAAGTTTAAAGTCGATTCAACACGTCAATCAACTTTCTTTTTTTACACATTTTATTTATTTTACTCATTTTCTATTATACTCAGAACCTGTATTCGATCACATAATAGCAGAAAAAAACCAAAATCTATTTAACAAAATTTAAATAATATAAATAATTTAAAAATTAAATATTAATTAATTATTTGAGAATTAAATTTATTACAAAAAAATAATTTATATACAATACATATATATATATATATAACTTAAATTACAAATAAAATAGTCTCTTTTGTCATGAATTTTATGATATTCTTATTTTATCTTAAGGAGAGAAAATTTGTTTTGCTTAGAATCACCAGCATAGTGACCAAGAAACTACGCATAAGAGATGAGATGGAGTTTGAAAAAAAAAACAATTGGTTCATATAACAATTTATTCTCCTAAATACATGAGCACATAAACATCTATCAAACAAACAACACAAACTTTAGAGGCACAAGAATAGAGAAATTAAAGCATTATAAAAATTACCATGATGTTGTCATATGCTATTCAAGATTATCATAATCTTCTTCTGATTCTTCTTGTGATGATATAATTTGAACCATGTGTTCTGCCCATTCCTCTCATAAATCATCAAAAAATTATAGGTCATAGCCCGACTTGTTCCAACCAAAGAACTACACGTATTTAAATTCAAAATAAGAATGTAATGTCATGAATTCACAAAAAATAACTCATATATGTTAAAAGATTAGTAAAATAGATTACCACATCGACACTAGAGTGATATAATAATAATCTCATCCCTTCGAAATCATATTAGCACTGTATTAATCTTTTTTATATAAATATGAAGCTATCTGAAATCAAGTTGTTATTTTTAATGCTATAATAAGCTCTAAATATAAAGTCAAGTGTAACTTCGATTTGTTACTTGGGTTGGTTGAGTTTTAGTATCCATAAACTAGTACTTTTGTATTTCCTTGGGGTGAAACAACAATTACACTTGAAGATATGATGATTCTTGGTGATTTTCCTATACTTGGCTTGCTAGTGACTACCATGATATTGTCATACTAGGGAACTAGGCAAGAAAAATGAGATGAAGTTTGGGTAAAAAACAAGTCCACATAACAATTCATTCCCCTAAATACATAAACATATAAACATTTATCAAACAAGCAGCCCAAACTTTAGAGATGCAAGAATAGAGAAATTAAAGCATTATAAAAATTACCATGATATTATCATATGTTATTCAAGTTCATCACAATCTTTTTCTGATTTTTCTTGTGATGATATAATTTGAACCATGTGTTCTGCTCATTCTTCTCATAAATCATCAAAAATTTGTGGATCATAGCCCGACTTGTTCCAACTAAAAAACTACATATATTTAAATTCAAAATAAGAATATAATATCATATCATAAATTCACAAAAAATAACTCATATATGTTAAAAATGTATATTGGTAAAAGAGATTACCACATCTTTAATAGAATGTTGATATTTGTGATGATTTCGCTCATAAACTTCATGACATAGTAATAACACATAACTTCATCATTTTGTTGTGGAACTTACAAAAAAAAGTATACATGATTTTTCATATTCGAACATCTTTATTATTCAATAGTAAAATTAATTAAATTATCACTATTCTCTTATGCATATTATAACTTTTTTTTCATATAAGCTTATGAGATTTTTTAAGGGCAATGCTCCTACTCTTATTCCACAGCTTTTATGCCCTATCAAAATTTAAAACGATTAGTTTTTTTATTAATATTACAAAAAATAATAAAAGAAAAATAGTTAGCTATAACTCTTACATTTTAACAAATACTTTTGTATCTTTACTCAATTCTATGGAAGCTAAGTCACAGTACCAAACATGATTGCCATATATATAGATAAATGATTACCAACATCCAATGATCTTGGCTTAATTCAAACTTTAGTGGCCAAGGGACTATCAACTTCTGTGTTCTGTTAAGTGTTAAGGCCTCATCACATAATTGTTTAGCTCTGATGTTAATATCCTTCTCTTGATATTGATTGACAAATGAAGAATCATAAAACATTGCTTTATGTAATGAGTGATTAGCTTGAAGTCGAAAATAATATCGTTATCCACTTGTAGTGTCAGTTGAAATGTAGAACCTACATTGCATCTTACATGTAACGTCGATTCAACATATCAATCGATACTACAAGCTATATGTTTTAAGTCGATTTTTCAACGAACAGACTTAAAATTCATTATAAGTCAATTTTTTTCCAAAAATCGACTTTAAATCTCAACTTAAATGTCACATTTTGTAGTAGTGTATATTTATCACAAATGAATGGTTGATAATATATTTATAACAACTCTCGGTATAAAAATCTATATACTCTTAAAATAATTATTATCAAATTTTATTTTAATTAAAAATATAATATTATTGTTATTTAAAAAAATTGAGTATATAATTAATATCTTAAATAGTCTTTAAGATAAATATTAGTAACTTAAATACTAATAATTTATTACTTAATTGATCAAAATGTTAGAATCTTAAATAAATTATATAATGACAAAGGGGATGATCGATAACAACTGTTACTCTTAAATGTGTTTAAAATTTTGTCTAAAAATTTATAGAATACGATTTATATTTTTATATACAATATAGATATAGATAAATTTATACCATGATCACTACATCATATGTAATAAAGTAGAATCACAAAATTTGGAAGGAGTTAAAAATTATGTATTTTTATCATTTTTATATTGTGTTAACTACGTTTTATTTCTATAATGTATGGTTTATGTTATAAAAATGTCTAAAATATTTAAATAGTTCGAATTATACTCATAACATTATGTGTAACGATGAAAATATATTCAGTTAATAATTATTGTTTAATTTTTTAACATAATTATATCATGTGTATTCCACGTACATTTTTTTAAAGATTTTATAATAAAATATTGAATAAGTAAACTTTGTTTTATGTTCATAATGTATAGGATGAGTTGCACAAATTTTCAAAACATTTAAATAGTTATAATTATACCACAAAAAAGTATAAATGAAATACACTTAATATAATTATGTTAAAAATTAAATGATCATTATCAGTGGATATGTATTTGTTACGGATAATATTTTATACATGATTATGATTAATTAAATATTTTGATTATTTTTATAACTTATCATAAAATATATATAACATTTATAAGTTTCCTTGTTAGTCCTTTCTAACCTTCAAGTCTCTAATCTTTTAAGGTTTCTAAATATTTTCTCTTCTTACTGATTAATATTGTTCCTGGTGGAATTGAGTGCTAAAGCTTTTATTGTCGGCAATGTTAGTAAAACGTCTTGTAAACTTCGTATGCTATGATGGTTTTGTATTACTTGGAGGGATTAGATAGGCCAAAAGCAGCTGGATTGAAATCGATGGGGTTGGGTATTTGCAGAGGTCAAAGCGTATGAATAAGATCTGATTTAAAGTTTTTAAAGGATTTACATGTATCAATAGTTAATCACCGTTAAAGTTAATGGTATATTTATAAAAAAATAAATTTTAATAATATAAAAGTAATAATATCATGTTATATTTATAATAATTTTTAAAATTCGATGATATAAAAATATATTTACTTATAAAATATAGTTATTATCAAATTTTATTTTAATTAAAAATATAATAATATTATTATTTAAAAAATTAATTAATAATTAATATTTTAAATAAATTTTAAAAAAATTATATAATGAATAAGAAGATGAGTAGTAATAGTTATTACTCTTAAATGTGTTTACAATTTTATCTAAAAATTATAATTTATATTTTTAAATATAATATAGATATAGATATCATAAATTTATACCATGGTCTCTACCATCATATATAAGAAAATAGAATCACAAAATTGAAAGGAGTTAAAAATCATGCATTTCTATCATTTTTATATTGTGTTAACTACGTTTTATGTTTATAATATATGGATTATGTTGTAAAAATATCCAGAATATTTAAATAGTTATAATTATATCTACAATTTTATGTATAACAATAAAATAATCTTAGTAGATAATTACTGTTTAATTTTTAACATAATTGTATCACGTATATTTTACGTTCATTTTCCTAAAGATACTATGATAAAATATTAAATGAGTAAATTACGTTTTATACCCACAATGTATAAAGTGAGTTGTGCAAATGTTCAAAACGTTTAAGTAGTTTCAATTATACCATAAAAAATACAAGTAATATAAGTAAAATGCTTGTAATATAATTTTGTTAAAAATTAAACACTCGTTATTGATTAGACATTTTTTTATTACAAATAAAATTATAAACATAATTGTAACTATTTAAATATTTTAAACATATTTAGTGCTTGCTAGCCTTCAAGTCTCCGTATATTTGTTTGGGAAATTTCATTTCAAGTCTCAAGATTTGTAATTGCATCCCAAACCTTGTTCAGGTTTTAAAATAGTACCAACTTACTTGGAGATTTGTTTATTATCACGTACACTTTTTTTATTTATAATTGCATCCCAAACCTTCTTCGGGTTTTAAAATAGTGACCAACGAGATTTATTTATCATCATAAAAACTTTTTTTTAATTTTAAATAATTAGAAATAAATCAATGAAATATTCAAAGATTATAAAATAACGTTAAAACTTAAAACCATAGTTTTATTTATTAAAAAATAAAATTTATTATGAATAAAATATGATTTGTATGCAACAATAACATAATAACTAATAAAAATATGAGATAATAAAAGAACATGACTGCAAAAAAGAACATTAAATCAATTATTTTGATTATCCAAGTTTTGAGCGTGCAAGAAATATGGGAAAAAAAATACAATAGACTCTAGAGATTAAAAATGTTATCATTAAACATCAAAATTTCAAATTTTGATTTCTTTCTGATTTAAAATATTCACAAACCATAGTAGAATACTAGAATGTGACATAATTGAGGATAGGGATATTTTTGATTGTCTAGTCACGAACAGAGCCATGTTTTATGCCCTAACTTGAGACAAATGACCATTTTTCATTTATTTATTTTATTTTTCAACTTTGTTTTTATATTTATTTTATTTTTCAACTTTGTTTTTAAATAAATAATAATAATAAACTATAATGCAACCAAAAGGTGAGTTTACAAATATACAATCATATCAATCGTTTCAATAATATTTAACTATTAGATGTAAAAAATTAGTTTTTATGTTATTTTTCACATTTGAGTGAGACTTGATATTAAAACAAATTGTAAGTTATGTTGATTTGTATTGGCGTTCATATAATATCTACTTTACTTAATATTTATGTCAATCTTTATGTAAGATTAATTACTGATGATTCAGTAGTATACATATATTGTTACTTCTATATAAATTTTAAGAAGAAAAATATATTTAAAAGAGAAATTCATGAATAAAAGTTATTAACTATGAAAAATCATATTAAAACCAATCAATTTTTTATAAAATAAAAATAATTTGAACACCCTTAAAATATTTTAATATTTGAGAAATAAAATCCCTTATATATCTTTAATTTTAATCTCAATATTTTCAAATTAAAATAGTCTCAACTTGCCTATACAATAAACTATAATAGCCAAAGAAATAAAGTTTTTTAGATCAAACTTTTAACCTGAGAATCCTTCCATCCAAAGTCCTACTTCATAATTATATCACAATCATCATAATATTGCACTTCTACTAATAAAGAAGGTTAGGGAAAGAGGGAGAGTGATGTCACAACTTAATAAGAGAAAACTCCATGCATCATTTTTGCATAATCAATATGATGATGCATGCTATACCATATGAAGATTTCATGCATGTTTAGAAAAGTGGTAGTCATATATAGTATGTACTAGGGAGATTTTCCTTTAAAACCCAAGCATACAATAATAAAATATGCAGTGTCAGTCATAAATCTACATGACTACTCTGAAATACATGGATGGTCAACTCTGAGATTCAATGTAAGGTTATACTTTGAGACTCAATGTACGGTTATACTATGAGATATATATGTCACATATATTCGTCAACTCTGAGATACATAGGTGGTCAACTCTAAGACACATGGGAAGTCAACACTAAGACACATGGGAAGTCAACCTCGAAACCTAATGTGTAGTCATACTTCGATGCCCTATGTATGGACAAAATCTAAGATACACATGTAAATACATACATGTGGTATGTGTAAATTTGTCTGTTGCAGCCAATATCTCTAGGTAATACTCAGTAAGACTAACATAGGTAATACTCTCCATGAAAAAATAATCTTATGATGCATGCATAAAATTACATATGTCATGTACATTTTAATATCACATATCATATCGTAAAATCTGATGTACCAACATAAAAGTCAACATCGGATACTATATAATAAAAATGTACACTTGATTCCATAAACAAGTGAATATGAATGGAATTTTTAAGTATAATGCATGAATAAAAAAATGGAGTAGTTCCCCTCCTTGAAAATATGTATGCCCTGTACTCTAACTTCTTTAATTGAGTCCTTTTTCCTTTTGAGCAGAAACTAACATAATTATATTCAAGTATTAATAACATTCCCAACTTTATTGATTATTGTAAAAACCAACCCTTAATGGAATAATTTACCTTATTGAGTTTGTCTAAGTAAAATCTAATAACCTCTCATCCTAACACTTCACTCTTTCTAACTTGAATGTTTGGATATTTTATCCTCAATTTGACTACTTAAAAAAGTATCAAAAATGGTAATCTTTTAGAGAGAAAGATTGTAGAGAAAGAAATAGATGATGAAATTTGGTATGATGGGAGGGCTGTATTGCATGCCTTTATAGGCCAAATTGCACCCTTTGTCGGCTACCCTCGATGGAAGTTTGCTAGGCACGACGATGAGACATTAGTGATGTCTTAGAGATTGTTGAAATTTCTTTGCCAATCCACTCACTACTACTCGCCAACCATTCACTTATACAAGATGGCCACCCTCGTTGGTAGCATCGATGAGCATTGTGGTAAGGCACTAGTGAGCTTGGTCAAAGTAGCCTAATAATTTTTGAAAAATTTGATTTTTGTATGAAAAATCTTGATAAATTTTTACATCTTAAAAATACCATTCAAAATGCACTTCATAAAATTCTTAAAATTAATTACAAAGACTTAAGGTTTCACACATATTAGATACGTTTTGGTTTGATCACACATTGCACATCCTTGTATATTTAGTAAAAATGTTTGGCTAGAAAGTTAGCATTTTGTGTGGGGATTTTGGAACTGATTCAAAATTAAAAAGTCTAAACTAATTCAAGACCATATGGGGAGATTATAGGGTGTTTTAATATTCTGGATAATTTAGGGTCAGTTTGTTGCTTCGATGAGCTCCTCATTGCATTGGGTTGTCTTAGGTCCTTACTAAGTGGTCATTGAGACTAGCAATAGTTTACTAAATTCATCAATGAGCTAGTTTGATGGCTATGGACCTCATCTAGTTATTGGTGAGAGGTCATTGAGGAGGCCCATGAGAGTTACTAAGGTTTGCTAGTTTTCTATAAAAACCATCCCATTTCTCTTGTTTTCTTGGCCAAAGTTTGGTGAAAGCTTTACCTTTATTTCTAGGCTTTCTTAGTCATTTCTTGATTCATTTTTCTTCAGAGTGTTGGGTCCAAGAAATAATGTGTTCATATGTAAGATGTAATACATCAGAAATGAGTCTCTCTCATATTTCCAAATACCAGAGTGAGTGTAAAAATGTGAGATTTAGTTAGGTTTTGGTAAGAAAGAATGTATGGTTAGTGAGTAAAGAGCCACATCATTTGAGGAGTTCTTTCAATGATGGTATGTCATGTGTTAACTGGGTATTGCAAGGTTACAATGGTTCCCATAAGTGTGGAGGCTATGTAGTAATAACGTTAGAGTTTAAAAGAGAGGAGCCCATGTGAAAGCAAGCTAGAAGATTATAAACCATCAATAGTTGATTGTGGTGATGAAGCTCTAAATATGAGCTAGGTTCTAATTGTATTAGGTGTTATGTTGCTAGCATTTGGTAGGTTAGGTGCAATTAGGGCTGGTACTAATACAGATAGATTTATTCCTGTTAATATTTGTATTTGTTGTAAACTATTAATTCTGAGTGAATTTTTGTTGTTGGTAATTGTTGTACATTTGGTTACTATAGATTAGTAATGAACACATGCATATAGTTAGGAAAACTATGATTGAAAGCATGTTTTTCAAATATTATGGAGTTGGTTGTTTTGTATGCTTACTAGGTTAGGTTGTGAGTGGCAGTTTCTGATGCAGGTATTTATAAAATTTACCCGACAAATTTTTGCATCCAAAAATGAACTTTTTGGCACCTTGATAGAGGCTTCTTTGTACCCTTCATTGAACCCATGGTGAAGTGGTGAGGATTATGATGAGGCCTCAATAAGGTTGGCTGGCTGTTGGTATTCTTCTATAAATACCTCCTATTAATTGTTGTCATTAATTCAAAGATACCAAACAAAACTCTACCAAATTTTCTATCTTTTTGAATTATGTCTTCACTAATTATCTTGAAAATGTTTTGATAATTGTGATACATCTATGTGAGTATAAAATAGTATGGTTGACTAGTTTACAAAGTTTGTGAGAATAACCCTATGAGAGTGAATTTAGATGAATTGTTAGAGTTCTCACATCTTTAGTTGTGTGCAATAAGTGAGATATCAAATCATTAGCTATGTGTGGTACATGGATTGATTGTATGTCCCTCGTAGATGATTGGTGATTTGTGATGGACTGTGTGTCCCATGGTGATTATTGGTTACTCATGTTTGAGGGTGTTCCTCAAGGTTAATAGTTCTTTTCACTTCAAATTATTGATCTATAGTTTATAATCGCACCACATTAGGTGGTGTTGACTTTGGAGGAAATCTAGGTTCATGTGTCATTCCAAATTATCACAAAGCAAGTAAGAGTAGTAATAGACGGTTCAAACAAAGGTTTCGATTGATAGAAATATTGGTGGTTTAATTTTGTTAGGATTGTAATTTTTTTATTACTTAGTGAATTGTTTGTTACCAAGTGATTTTCATAAGAAACCTGAGGATGTTATTACATAGATAGGATTTCTACGTGGGTTTACCTCATTACTTGATTATGTTGGAATGATCTGTTGTGTTATGAGTACAATAAAAGTCTTGCTATTATATGTTACTACATATAGGTTTAGGACTCTGATTGAAAAAATACTTAATTCTATTTTGCATAATTTACTTCATATTTATGCTGCTCGTGATTATATTTACTATCTAAGTATATAAACTACTTGCTTAAGTTTACTCCTGCTTTTGTTACTTGCTTTTTTACCACTTGTAGAGGTCTGTATCTCCTTACCTTGATAGTATACCAGGTCTCAGAATCTTTAAATTGGTATTAGAGTGATACACCCTTTTGGGCTCAACTGCACTGGTATGATTCTTTCCCCTTTATCTATGTTTAATCATGTCAATCTATTATTATGCATATTGTGGGAGGCTCAGTTTGTGGACCATTTCAATTCAATGGCTTGTGTTATTTTTAATAGAGATCTCAAATGTATTCATACTTAAGATCTACAAATAATTATGTTTAGTTGTTATTGAGAATGGTTAAAGGTGTCCTATACATGTTACAAAGATTGGTATTGTTGAACCTAAACCCATTACTGCTTGGAAAAAAGAAGAGCTTCGTCTCGACAACCTAAATTGTTAAAGGTTACATATCCTCATCAATTTTATTGAAGACTCAGCCTTGATTTCTAAGTTCACTACTTCAAAGGAAGATTAAGGCTTCCTAGAAAAGACATATGAAATGAGTTCTTCTCAAACTATTGTGTCTATTCCAAAAAGAGCCTTAATTACTACTCTCGATTGTTTTTCTTTGATGGCTTCTACTCAGAGTTTGTCTCTTATGGTTCCGTTTATTGGACAAGTGTTGGTGATGATGATAAGTTTTCTCTTCAAGATTCGTATGATCAACTTGTTTTTGATGATCTCAAACTAAAAAATGTTATGATCAAAATTAGTAGCAATTTGAAGGAAATGATAAGGAGGATTTAGACCTCTTTAGTCAATTACTCAACCTCACCTAGGATGGTGAAAAGAAAGTGAACAACTTGAAATTGAAGTTGGATAATTACATTAAGTCACATCAAATTCTTTTTTATGATAATGAGAAGTGTCTCGCTTGAGTTAATGAGCTTGAAAAGACTATTCAAGATAGAGATTGCAAAGAACTCTAGGTTTAATGCACTCCAAAGTCACCACTTTTCAATTCAAAAGTTATTTCCAAACAAAAGAAAGATGTTTAGTGTCTTGAAAGATAAAAAAGGATATTCTTGAGTCCTTGTTGAAAGACTGTGATACTGAACTAAATAAGCTTCAAGCATGTGTTGATGTTGATACTATAAAAGGCAAACTTCTTGAATCCTACCTGCTTGAAAAACATGAAATGGATAAGGCTCTTCAACTTCAACAGTATGGCTCTACAAGAAAAATTAAAGAATTTTGTGAAGTTGATCAAATATGGTCTACTGGAAAATCTTGTTTTGACAAGTTGTTAAAACTAAAAGATACTCTTGTTCCTTCCTCCTCTATTACAATTATAGTATAAAAACCTTCTCTCATCGTTGAGATTTTTGATAATGAATGCACTGTCAAAGTGTCGAGTGCTCAAAGCTTATCCCTATCTCCGATTTCTGACAAATTTGGATGCTTTCTTCCTTCAACTCTCTAAAAGATTCTCCTAGTTATGATAGAAATATGTTGGTCATATAGAAGAACTGTTGAGCCGATCTGTCACCTTGACCAATGAAGCCATGGCTTTATAGAATGAAGCAATTGAGATTTTCAAAGAGATTAAGTATTTTGATAGTGGATACTTTCGATACATGATTGGAGAAAAATCCTTCCTCGCCAAATTTACTCTAAATAATGATAAATCGATTACATTTAGTGATGGAAATAAAGCTTTAATTTATGGTAGAGAATCTATCAGTACTTCTAGAATTTCTAAACTCAAGGACATTCTTTACGTTGAAGGTCTCAAGACTAATCTTATCAATATTAGCCAAAATGTGATAAGAAGTACAATGTCAAGTTCACCCAAAAGGATTGCACTGTGTATGATGATTCAGGAAACAATTTGGTTAGAGGAATCATATATGAAGAAAACTGTTATTATATAGGTACTCCTTTAGAGGTGGTGTGTAACAGATTGAGTCTAAACACTAAAGAACTTTGGCATCAATATTTTGGTCATGTAACCTAAAAACTATTAAAGAAAATTACCGATCTTAAAATTGTTAGAGGTATTTCTAATATCTCTTATCTTCTTGAACATATGTGTGATCCATTTCAGATGGACAAGAAAAGTAAAAGCCACATAAGAAGAATCAACATTTGTCTACTATAAGACCTCTTCAACTTCTTCACATGGATCTAATAGACCCTGTTCAAATTTATAGTATCAATGGGAGAAAGTACATCTTGATTATTATTGATGATTTCTCTAGGTATACCTAAGTTTAATTTTTAAGAGAAAAATATGAAGCTTTTGATAAGTTTAAAACCCTTTGCATCAAGCTTAAAAATTAGAAATTTGAATCTATTAGTGTAATCATCAAAATTAGGAGTCATCATGGTAAAAATCTTGAGAATTATAATTTCAATGCATTTTGTGATGAAATGTATATCTAAGACCTCTTAACAAAGTGGCAAAGTTGAAAGGAAGAATAAAGTTATCCAAGAGATGGCTAGGGTCATACTGATCAATAAAAAACTTAGAAAAATGTTTTTGGATTGAAGCTATCAAAACTTCCTATTATACATTGATTCGTTGTTTTTTGAGGCATGGTACTTTTCAATATTCATATGAATTTATGCATGGAAAGAGACCAAATGCTAAGCACTTTTCATGTGTTTAGAAGTACGGGCTATATTCTCAGAGGTAGAGAGAATCTATATAAGTTTGAAGCTAAGAGTGATTTTGAAATTTTCATAAGATACTCCAATGATAATTGTGCACATTTATTTTACAATTTAAGGACCTCTACGCTTATGGAATCAATAAATGTTAAGATTGGTGCTCTAGTGTGACTAAACTTATGGATTCTAATGACAGTGATAGTTTTGGTGGTTAAGGTTCTCTAGATAGTGTCATGGATAAAGTTGAGACTCTTTCTTTAATAACTCCAATTAATCCTCTTAGAAATTCTAAGGATGAGAAATAATATGATCAAGAAGACCTATTTCTTCCAAATTACCCAAAGAGGACCTATTCTAGGGATAACATAATTAGCAATATGGAAGAAGGTGTTAGGATAATAAGTTAAGTACAAGAGACCTTGAACTATATGTATTTCACTTCTACTATTATCCCCAAAAATGTTAAGGAAGCCCTACAGGACGTACATTAGGTCAACTCCATGTAGGAGGAACTTAATTAGTTTTAGAGGAATGATATTTGGTACCTTGACCCCAAACCTACAAACAAACATGATATTGGTACATGTTAGCTGTACAAAAATAAGGAAGATGAAAATATGATAATTTCTCAAAATAAGTCTCATCTTGTTCCCCAAGAATATACTCAAATTGAAGGTATAGATTTTAATGAAACCTTTGCTCATGTTGCTTATGATGAGTCTGTACGACTTCTCCTTGGTCTCTCCTACTATTTTGAGTTTAAGCTAAATCATATGGATATAAAGAGTGCTTTTCCAAATGGAATTATCAAAGAAGAAGTCTATATGAAATAACATAAAGAGATTGAAGACCTTACTTTCCAAATCATACGATGAAACTGAAGAAAGTACTGTATGGTTTAAAGAAAAATTCTCGTGCTTGGTATGAACATCTTACCATGTTTCTCCTCAACAATGCTTTTTTAAGATAAGGTATAGTAAAACCTTATTTGTTTTAAGAAATCAAGATGAAGTTATGATCGCTCAAAGTTTATATTGATGACATTATTTTTGGGTCTACTAAGGATGACTTAGCTTAAACGTTTGTTGTTACTATGCGAAGTGAGTTTGAAAAGAGTCTGGTTGATAAATGGAAGCTATTCCTTGGATTTCAAGTAAAATAGATGAAAAATGGGATATTTCTATCTCAAGCCAAGTATGCCAAAGAGGTAATTAAGAAATTTGGGTTGGAAAATACCAATTGTGCTAAAATTCCCATGAGTATCACTCTAAAACATCAACAAGACACTTCTAGAAAAGAGGTAGAGTAGACATTGCATCGGAGTATAATTGGAAGTCTGTTCTACTTGACTACTAGTCCTCTAGACATCTCTTTCAGTGTAGGAGTTTGTGTTAGATACCAGTCTAGCCCTAAATAATCACATCTTGTTGCTATCAAACAAATCACCAAATATGTTAGTAATATGTTAGATATTGGTATTTGGTAACCTTGGGACATTACAACAGAGTTGGTTAGGTATTTTAATGTCGAATGTGCAAGGTGCAACGATGACAAGAAGAATACATCAGGGGGTTTCTTCTACTTGAGTAATTCTTTGATCTCATGGCATAATAAGAAGTACAAATTTGTGCTCCTATCCACTACTAAGGCTAAGTATATTACTGTTGGGTTGTGTAGTTCTTAATTACTTTGGATGAAGCAAATGTTATCTATTTATGATATCAAGGTAAGAAACATATTTTATTCTTTGATAAGACCAAAGATATTTTCATTTCTAAAAATATAGTTGAACATTTAAACACCAAACACAATCATATACGACACCATTTTATAAGAGATCTAGTAGAATCAAACACTTTATCTTTACAGCATATCAATACTGACCTTTAGCTTACTGATACTTTTACTAAACCTCTAGACATTCAATGGTTTGATTTCCCAATAAAGGCTATTAGTATTTGCATCCTTTCCTGAGAGATTTTTATTTGCATTCTTCAAATTTTTATAAGCTTGAAGAACTATGTGTGTTGTTACGTGAATTTTTTCTTGTTCTTACATATGTTGCATATTTTTGTTTTCTTTTATCTTATCTGCCATGTTGCATGATTATTAGTATAATTACATATTTGTATACGTCTTTTCCCTCATATAGGGTGTTTCCTTGACTTTTTGAGTCAGAAAGTAGGAGAAGTTTTTGATTTAACTATAAGATTGTTACCATGCTATGTATTGCATAGATGGTGAGTATAGGATTTTGCATACATTTAGGAGGAGTGTTGCATGAAGTCAATGATGGTTGTGTACTTTGCATGTGCTTCTACTATATGTATGCATGTGTTTTTTTCTATTTTTGTGTACCTATGTAGGGTAATCATAATAGCATATGGATAGACTACACGTTATTTCTACATGATACATTTATGAGATATGTGTTTTTTTGGTATGAATAGATTATAGGTGTAGATTGAAGTCTTTGAGCTTCAGTTGTCTTGTGTGCTCATGCATTGAGACCCTTATATTTAGGAATGAAAAAAAAACTACAGGTTCGGTTATCCACGGTCATCCGTACCATCATTTCAGTTTTTATCCGATAAATTTTAAGGATGGGTACGATTTTGGGTAAAAACTAAACATGAAGCAACGAGTACAGTTTAGGTATGGTTATATTGATAACCGTATCTGCCCGTACTCAAAATTAATTATATTTATTTAATTAATTTATATATTTATTAAATTTAATTATATACTTATTAAATTTAATTATATATTAAATAATAATTAGGGTTTATTGATTTTTCGTGTAGGTATATAGATTTTTTTTAAAAAGTTTGGAAAAACATTTTTTTCTGGGTATTTTTTAATAACTGTCCTGAATAATTACCCGTGAGTAAAAAATCATCCCCGAACTGTAATAGTTTTTAGGTGGTTTTGGGTATATTTTATAATTTGGTTCGAGGACAGTTATATCAATAACCATCCCCGCCCATACCCGTGCCCATTGCTACTCATATTTTAACTAGTTAGAGTGTGGATGAGTTGATCAAAGAAGATGGATACAATTGGAATATGTGCGTTTTTTGAGTTTTGTTATGATTCGTAGTTTTGTTCATGGAAACAAACAATTTTAGGTCATCTTCATGATCATCTCATAATTAATATGTGTTTGTACTTAATTGTGTAGTGTTTTGACACGGAAAGCCAAAGGGAAAGATTGTAAATCCATTTGTACTTTGTGTTTATGTGTTAACTTCCCTTGCTCAAAACATATAATTAGTTTATTTTACTTAGTGTTTTTGTCTTCTTTTATGTAAGGTTTGTTACTGTGGATCAGTAATGAACACATGCACATAGCTAGGAGCACTGTGATTGAAAGCATGTTTTTGCTAGGCTATGAGTGGTAGTTTCTAGCTCGACTATGGTGTGACTATTTATGAAAATTACTCGACAAATTTTAGATAAAAAAATGAAATTTTGGCACCTTAACGAAGTCCTTAACAAGGGCTTCATGGTACCTCTTGTTGGATCCATAGTAAGGTGGTCAGCGAGGTCTATGGTGTGGCCTCAACGAGGTTGGATTTCTGTTGTTATTCTTCTATAAATATCCCTATATTAATTGTTGTAAATAATTTGGAAAAACCAAACAAAACTTTGCCAAATTTTTTATTGTTTTGGATTCCATCTTCATTAATTATCTTAAAAGTATTTTGGTGATTGTGGTAGAATATTTTACGAAGTACGTGAGAACAACTTTATGAGAGTGAGTTAAGTAGAAGTGTTAGAGTTCTCACATCTTAATTATGTGCAATAAGTGAGATATCAAATCATTAGCTATATGTGATACATGGATTGATTGTGTGTCCCACATAGATGATTTGTGGTTTGTGATGAACTATGTGTCCTATGGTGATTATTGGTTGCTCGCGTTTGAGGGTGGTTTTCAAGGTTAATAGTTATTTTCACTTCACATTATTGATCTATAGTTTCTAATCACACCATATTAGGTGGTGTTGGCTTTGGAGGATAGCCAAGTTCGTGTACCAGACTAGATTGTTGTGGAGGTAGCAAGCAAGGGTAACATTTTGTAGTTTAGAAAAGGTTTTGGCTAATAGAGGTATTGATGGTTTTATTTCTATTAGGGTTGTAATTATTTTATTACTTAGTGGATTGTGTATTATCGAATGGTTGTCACAAGCAAACCGAGGATGTTACCACATACATAGGCTTTCTATATGGATTTACCTTATTACTTGATTGTATTTGAATGATTTGTGGTGTTATAAGTACAATCAGAGTCTTGATATTATATGTTACCATATATAGGATTACGACTCTAATCGGAAAACCACTTAATTATGTTTTACACACTTTACTTCATATTTGTACTTCCTATGATTACATTTGCTATCTAAGTCTATAAAGTACTTGCCTAAGTTTACTCCTGCTATTGTTACTTGTGTGTTTTTTGCTGCTTGTATAGATAAGTTCTTTAGGAGTTTGTATCTCCTTATCCTGGTAGTGTACTAGGTCTCAGACTCTTTCAAAAACAATGTGAAGGATATATTGGTGCAACAAGGGCTTCTTAAGACATTAAAAGGAACAAAACTAGAAGACATGAAGAAAGATGATTGGAGTAAGATTGAAGTGAAGGTAGTGAGCTCTATTTGCTTGAGTTTGATTTTTGAGGTCAAATATAGTTTGTTGAATGAAATTGCTTCATTGAAGTTGTGCAAAAAATAAAAAATAAAATTATGTATGTCAAAGTCCATTACAAATATTGTAGGATTTAGAGTGTTAGCAATATTCGTGAACAAAACATCCAAACGTAATTTATTTTTTAGGTAAGTATTTTAAGAATAATTTTAAACCAAAAGAACTATCAAGCTTCAGCGAACACATCACAGATATATATCTGTTCTTATGCAATTTAGATTTCATATAATACATATTAGAATATTTTGCATATAAGTCACTTGATCGATCAATACATATCTAGATCGATTGAGGTGAGTAGACTGATCAAGAATCGATCTACCATGATTAAAAATTCTCATAATTAATTTTCAATTTAGGTAGATTGATCGAGGGGTTAATGTTCGATCGATCGAGCACTAGATGGATTAAAAATTGAGTAGATCAATCTACCTATTTCATAATTTATTTTTTCTTACCCTAGATCGATCTAGGATTGGTTATATTGATCGACATTTTTCGGCTCAATCAATCAAGCTTAACTTAGATCGATCGAGTGGTCAGATTTTAAACTTTAACCTAATTTTTACTCAAGCCAAATGATTCAATGACTATTTTGTCCATATTATTTACTACTCTATCAATTGTTTAAGGGACAGAATTATAATTGGACTTTAACCTAGCATTAGGGCTTCAATCTTTTCTATATAAAGAACCTAATGCTCTATATTTTATTCAACCATACTTGCATCAACTTTTGCATTCTAAGATTTCTCTCTAAAACTGTTTTGCAAAAACTATTCTGGTAGGCTTTTTTATTAGTTAATTTATCAAACATTTTATAGTTGTGTTTGATTGATTAACAAGCCTACAATATTTTGAGTTATTATGCTTAAACATCTATTCCAAGGTTTGCTAGTGATTTTGTTTTTATCTGTAAATTTATTTAATATTCTAGCTAAGGTTATTCATTATTTAATCTGCCTAGGACATAGCTTATACTTGTGTTTTTGTGCTAACATTTTAGATGTCAGCTTCACGGGTTTGATAACTAGTGTGGCTCAACTTTATCAAAACGTTGGTTTAGATTCAAACACCTTACTTGTGGAGAATGTGAAAGAAAATAAAAGCTTGTAAACAGGCCACTTGGAGGCATTGCCTTAGTGAATAGTTTGAGTCATAGCCTTGTAATTGAACATTATTATTATAGTGGATAGTTAGGTAGTCTAGTGGAGTGGTGGTTTTCCTCTTAGGTTATTAGTGTGGCTTAGGTTATTTTCACCTAAACATCTTGTGTGTTATTTTATGTTCTTGCATTATTTTATTTACACATAATTACATGTTTGACTGTCTACGAAAATTTTAATTTGTCATATTTTTGCTATTTATCTATTCACCCTTTTTAGCTTATTAAACTTGGTATCAAAGCAAGTCACTAGATTTACTTAGTGTTTGTCTAGGACCTTGCTATGGATCATTTGAGAGAGGGTTTTCCTACTACCCCTTCACCTTACTTTGATGGGTCTAATTACCTATATTGGAAAGCTCGCATGAGAACTTTTATATGGTCTATAGATGAAGATTTTTGGAACTCTGTGCTTTATGGTTAGGAACCAAGTCATTCCTAAATCTAGGAAAGATAGTAACTGTGTATGTTGATGAGTTCCATTGTATTTCTCATGTTGATAATGCTAAGCATGCTTGTGATATTTTAAAGGTTGCCTATAAGAGTATCAAATAAGTTAAACAAACTAAACTTTGTATGCTTTTTACTCAATTTGAAAATCATAGGATGAAAGAAGACGAAACCTTTTTTGAATTCTATGTTAAATTAAGTGATATTGCTAACTCTTCTGCTAATCTTGGTGAGAAAATTGAGGAATTTAGTTTGGTTAGAAAAATACTGTGCTTCTTAACAGATCACTTCCATGCAAAAGACTATAATATATGAAAGTAAAGTTATGGATACCATTAAAATTGAGGAGCTAGTTGGCTCACTTCTTACTTTTGAGATGAGCTGTCGAACTCTTATAGCGAACAAAGCTATTTCTTTCAAAATAGCAATGATTAAGGATGGTGATAATGACGATGAAGAACTAGCACTCATAGCCAAAAGATTTAGGAAAATCTTCAACTAAAAGAATCCTCAAAGTAAAGGAAAATTAAGTCATCAAAAGAATCAAAATATGAAAGAACTCAAATCTATGAGTTCTGATGATAAGAAATCTAAACCAGCTAGACCTTAATATTTTGAATATATGGGTTATGGTCACTTTGTAGCTGATTATGCAAACAAGAAAAACAAAACCAGAAGAGCTTTCAATGCTACACTTGTTGACTCTGATAGTGGTAGTGAAACTCTAGTTGAATCAGAAAATAATGACACTAACTTTCTGGCATTTACTGCAATAATTGGTGGACACTCCAATAAGTTTAATATTGATTCAAACAATGAGAAAAATGACATTAAGTTATTATTTTATAAATTTAATGTCACTAGCATTGATGAATTATTCATAGTTTTAGTAAAATGTTAAAAGAAAAATGATAGGTTACTTGTAGAAGTAACTAGACTTAATGAAAAAATAAACTTTTATGAAATAAATTCATTGTTACTTGAAAAAAAAAACTTGATTTTTCTGAGCGTTTTAACAATATGAACTCAAGTTTTCCAAGTTTAGAACAAGAAAAACAAAAAATGGTGCAGGAACTTAAACAACCCAAATAAGTTGTGAAAAGAATAACAAATAGAGCTGTAAGGTTTAACAAAGTGTTGGATTATGGAAAGTCATCCAAAGACATGCCATGATGTAGTACTTGATGTTAATAGTTTTTGAGTCAAGATAAATATTGTTAGGATTAATAGCTCAAAAGCTAAACTAAAGAAGAAATGAGGAGAGGTTGAAATGTGGAACTCTTAAAGTCCTAAGAAATTTGATTAATTATATTTTTTTCATGTGTTATGAAAGATAGAAGGAGAATAGAGTGATATATAAATATTTAATTTTAATGTCATAAAACAACTCTTAGGTTTTCTTTTGCATGAATTAAAATTTATACTTATAAGAATAGTGTGTGAGAGATGTGAAGGGGGTGCTAAAAAATAAAATGGAAATTACAAAAACTAACACTTATATAACTCACAATAATAAAAATAACACTAAAATAATATTGAACGTGGTTCAATTGGATAGCATTCACTACTACAATATATACTTTTAGTGTCAAAAATTTAAAAACCGATACTATAAAGTTTTGGTCATGGTTTAATAAAAACCGAGTTTATAGGTATGTTTATGGCCTCGATTTTTATCAATAACCGTGACCATAAGTTATATCAATTTTTTTCATTTTTTTTTCTTTTTGTTTTCTTTTTTCCTTTCTCTTTTTTTCCTCTTCCCTCTTTTTTTCTTTTTCCCTCTATTTTTTTTCTTTTTCCCAGCTTTTTTTTCTTTTATATTTTTTCCCTGCACTTTTTTATTTTTTTCGTGTATCCTAGATCGATTATCTTCCCCCCTCTTCTTCTTCTTCATCGGCCCTGTCGCACACCTCTCTTGGTCCTCTTGCTAGTCATTGGTTCGTTGGTCACTGGTCTCTGGTCGCTAGTTCGCTGGTGCTGTTCGTTGGCATTGGTCGCTGGTGCATTGACAAACTGATTTTCCATCTGAGCTTGAACTCAACCAATTATGAATTTGGAATTCCTACTGAGTTGAGATGTTCTTGTAAAACTGATTTGGTTGTTGCCCATAAACACTGTGTAGAGGCTTGGTTCAAAATCAAGGGTGACAATGATTTTTAAGTTTCTTACTTTTCACGACATATACATTTTATTGTTATCTGATTGCATTAAGTTTCATATATCCTTGAACGTGTACAATTTGGCTGCTAGGGTTTGATTAGTTTATGGTCTAATATATATTGAGGCAGTTACTACCTTTCATTTTTTCATTGCTCTGTGATTCATCTTTTAGCTCTTGATATTATATTGAAATCACAAGACCTAAGATCAAGAAGAGACATTGCAAAACTTGCTTATGACAATTTACGAGCTGGACTTAATTACATTGAAATATAGGGATGTTTTTTGTTGGTACTCTTAATTATTGTCCATTTTGCTTTCTATTTCCACCTTATATGGTTCTGTTAAATGGTGGAAAATATTCACACCTCAATAGTGTTCTAGTATTAACCGTTTTGTTGCTGTTTTTGCACTTCTTGTTCTTTCTTTTCATTTAATTTCTCAAAATAACCCTTATCAAATGGACTTTCTTTTCATTTTGTCTGATACTCTTTCCAAGATTTTGGTTCTCTGTTTACTCTCTCTTTGGGCTCTTTTCTTTAAAAATGGTGGTTTGGAGTGACTTATCACTCTTTTCTCAGTTGCTATTTTGCCTAATACCTTAGTCATGGGCATCCCTTTGCTTAAGGCCATGAATGGTGATTTCACTCAGAGTCTCATGTTTCAAATTGTTGTTCTTCAATGTATTATTTGGTAATTCCTATACCTACTTAATTTACTTCATTTTTTTTCTTTTGATTAATTTCATGCATGCTTGCTTTCTTCATTTAGTGGTTTGGCATCAAGATTAACTTACCGTTTGATATTAAAAAAATTAATTACATGTATATCTATAGATTTGTTTCTTTTTTTTGGTATTTTATAATGTCTTATATTGTTTTTAGTAGCTAGATGTTGGATCTTCTGTTTTTATCTTTTACCTTTTTTTCCTACCCTTTTCATAAGAATTTAGTGATCATTTCTTGATTTGTTTGTTTGTGTTCATTCATGGGAAAGCAAAATTTTTCGCAAAAAGAAAACTAAAGTGTGGATAGGGTTATTGATTTGATTAAAGACATTATATTTTTCCCTTTTCACAGAAATAGAAAGCAAAATGGACAATAACATTAAAGACATTGTATTTTCCTCTGAATTTGATGCTTTTACTTACAGTATGATTTGTCTTTATCTTAGTCATCACATGCTTAATCTTGTGTTCTTTTATATTATTAAGCTGATTATACAAATTGGCATTATATTTATATATACAGAACTTGTGAGATATGTGGATCAAATGCAATTAATGTTGGTGGTATTAATGAAGCTGAGTTGGTGCAGTGTAACGAGGCCAATGATATGACATCAATAATCATTGCAGAGGTAGTTACTTTAAAATGAGTATCTATTTATACATGTTATGTTTTTCTTCTTAGATTTTTCATGCTATCATCCAGATTCCAGAGGTTTGAGAAAGATTATGTCCTCTCCTATCATCTAGTAGAGTAAGTCCACAGTAATGCCCTTTCATTTATATTAGTAGATTCAGTACCAATTGGTGATTATGGACCATTTGTTGGTATTTCTTTGTAAGTAATTTTATGTATATTCTTATATTTATGTGTATGTTATGCATTTGTGGTGTTAGTGGTAATTAATACTCTTTAATTATCTGTTGTCGTATATTGCATGGTATATTATCTAACATTATTAAATTATTATAAATATAATAGATGAGATAAATATACTTTATCCCCATAAAAGTATTTATGGTTCCACCACTGGCTCTTGAATGCAACTTCCTTTTTCATTGTGCATTTGATATGATTATGTAGTTTATGTTATCTTTTGCTTTAACAGGTTGTAAATTTGATTGGGAGTTCATGAACAAGTGTTGTAAATCATTGATGTTTATTTTCGCAAGTGTACGAATCGTTCAAGTAATAAAGTGTACAAAAGTACGGATATCGAACCCACAAGGAATGGCGTTACTAAGTACCGAAATTGACTAACCCTAATTTTATTTGAAAACTGGAAATTGTTTTAAAAGCAAATTAACATAAAACTAACGTAAATAACAAAATTTAATGTTGTTCACAAATGATTAAAAACGCTAAGGCATTTGATTTCGCTAAATCAATTCAATCCGATTTCAAGTCATGTTATATGAGAATCAAAGCTAAAAGTGATGGTTGAAAAACCCAAACTTATCTAATACTCTCTCTCAAGTTATATTAGAATTACTTATCTATGAAAACCAACTATATTTCTATGAAGATTTAATCACAAATAAGCACATTACGATTTATGGAATTTCTAGAATAACCACATACATCATGCATTAGGTGTCAAACTCACATTCAACATACGATATTTATCACAAGAAGCATTCATTACACATCTCCTCTCGATCTCAATATAATGCAACAAATCATCTAAATCTTGATCAGAAATTTAAAAGCATTAAGCATGGAAATAAATACTCAACTTGAAAACAATGAATTCATATAACAATAACAAAAGAAATCAGATTTCCTTGGTTTAACTACATCATAGCCTTAGCAAAAACGAATTAGTTCATAACGGAAATAAGAACAACCATTATTTCAATTGAATTCATGAATAACAAATATGAATAAAATGCAGAATATGAAGGCTAAGGAGAAGAGATGAAAAACTCTTGAAGATGAAGACTTGGTAGCAACAATGGTGATGATCCTTCAAACTTCTCCAAACTTTCTCTCCAAAATTGTCTTTCCTCCTCCAAAAATGACTCAGATTTGTTCTCTCTGCCGTTTCCCTCTTTTTCCATCATATTATATATATAGATCTAGGGTTTGGGGGGCAATTTTGGAACAAAACAACCAAAAAATCTGTTTTCGGACGAAACTCGCCGGCGGTGAAATTGTTCTCACCGCGAGGAGATTCTCGGAAAACTTACTATTTTGGTTCGCCAATCTTGCCTGCCAGATTATCAGGCTTACCATCGTGAATTCACTTGGCCGGCGGCTAGATTGATTTGGCCGGCGGCGAGATTGCTGTAGCAAAATCCGTGCTCCCTGCATGATTTTCAACGTTTTCTCCGTAAGGTTTTAATGCGTGATGAGAATATTCTACTGGCCGTGAAATTCCAAATTTTGAAATTTTGTTTTCTTTTTATTTGTACTCAATCCCGGTCATTGAAATTTGTCCCGAACTTCTCCAAAATTATGATTTTACCTAAAATTGCACTTTAAACACGAAATACCCGTGAAATGACATTTGTGGATTAAATAATCAAATAAATGCAATTTTTACACAAATATCAACCTTTAAATCATAACAAAAAATGCAATATGTTGACTCTTATCAACAACCCCCAACCAGCTTCTTGTTAGTCTCTAGCAAGAAAAGCGATCTATGAATAATTTCAAAGGAGACATTAAAAGAAAAATTCAAGGGAAATTTATTCTATTTACAACATTACATTAAGCGTATGCAATAAGCCTTTAAACCCCTAGGCGGCCCTAGTAGGACGAGTTGTAGTCTTGTGAGGGCTTCCAGTGATGATACCCACAAACATCTTACCTATAACTATCCTAACTTAAAACAATAAAATCACATAACAAATAATTTGCACAAATGTCTCAAAAATTGTAAATAACACCCAACATATAGAATAATTAAATGTCACCTAAGCTTTAAGAAATCTCAAATGCCAATTTCACTTTTGTTATTGACTCTTAAACATCCATCAAACCACAAACCAATAGCCATAATGCCCGAATAATATTATGCACAATATCCACAAACAAAAAGGTGAAATCTCAAACTCCATAGGCTCACTTTTCAAACCTCTCTCCACTAATGAAGGAAAATACACCACTTTGGATCAATAGGACTTTATGAGGCTTGTAATGTTAGGCTTAGGTATTTGGTTAAGAAAGAACGGGAAGTGTCAAAATACAAATAAGGGCACTTATTAGATTAAACACAACCAATTAAGTAAAAAAAGTAACACCATTTAACCCAAATTGTTTCTTCCGATCATAACCCATTTTTTCACAGATAAACAAAGTTCTTCCTCAATCTTTCACCTCAATACATCCATCACTAACACTCTTTTATTTACTAGAATGTGAAGGCTTTCTTCTTCTTCTTCTTTTTTTTTTTTTTTTGCATCCTTACTCCAATTGCTCTTGAAAAGACATAACCCCCAACCAATTTCTTCCAATATATGTGGAAAATTTCTCCAATTCCTCTTGAAAAGTTTGTGTTCAAAATTAAGTGCTCTTAACAAATAAGGTAGGAATTATATATATATATTTTCGGCTCAATAGAAGGTAGGTTATATAAGTCTTAACAAATAAGGTAGGAATTATATATATATATTTTCGGCTCAATAGAAGGTAGGTTATATAAGGCAAAAAGAAAGAAAAGTAAGGCTAAAAATATATTTAAATAGGCTCAAAGAGGTTACTGGTGATATAAGGATAACAAGGTAGGCTTAAAATGGCACAATCGATCCAAAAATGGCCTACATCATATCCTAAATAGTGCAATTCCAAATTATTTCGCCTCAAGAGGTTTTCAAATGAGTTCTAGAGTTTGTTGAGATCACAAAAATGTCCATGAAAAATTCGCACATAAGACTTCTCTAAGCATTTAGACTAATCAACCAAATCACACCACATACCAAAAGAGTCGCCAACTAGGTAAAATCAACATTTGAAATTCTCTTTAAACCGAAGCAAAATTTAATGTCTTCTAACAATTTACTTGTTATCACAATCACATTATTATCATCAACGTGCAAATTAAAATAAAAAAATCAAAATCAAAATAAGACAATAAAGAAATTAAAAAAATTAAATCAAAATGCAGAAAAATAAATGGAAAATCAAAATTAAAAACAACTAAACACACAAATAAAACTACTAAAAATGAAGGAGAGAAAAGATTTACATTTACACCCCCAACCAAAATCTTACATTGTCCTCAATGTAAGAAAGGAAAGAGAGATCTCCTTTCCGTCAGCGGTGAAACTGCCCTTGCTGGTAGTGAACGTAAGATTTTTTTTTCTTAGATGGGATTGCATTAGCTTTAGCTCAATATTGTTGGCTCCATTCTTTACCACTAAGGTTGGAGTTTCATTTGTTCCCAACTCCTTAAATTTTTCATCACTGCACAAATATTCATTAGGTGCTGCCAGTAATTCGGAACATTGTCTCATCCTCTTATCTTCCTCCTCAATTGTTGTAGATTTCACAAGGCAAGCTTCTAGTGGTAGCAATGGAGTTCTCTCATCAAAATTTTCCGAGATTAACCCGTCAAGAGTGTTAATTTGAAAACAAGAATGTACATCACTTGGAAATTTTATTTCTTCAAAAACATCAAAAGTTACTTGTGCATCTTGCACCCGTAGAATGAGCTTTCCTTGTTGAACATCAATCAATGTTCTTCTAGTTGCAAGGAATGGTCTCCCCAATATCAACGGTATCTCTCTATCTTCCTCCATGTCAAGCACCACGAAATCTACAGGGAAAATAAATTTGTCGACTTTAATTAAAACATCCTCAATTACCCCTAGAGGATATTTCACCGATCGATCCGCTAATTGTAAAGAGATTGAAGTGGGCTTCACTTCTCCCGTGCCTAGTTTCACGAAAAAGAAAGTGGCATCAAATTAATGCTTGCTCCTAAATCACATAGGACTTTATCAAAATTGCAACTCCCATATGGTACAAGGTATAGTAAAACTCCCTGGTCTTTCAATTTCGTGGTAGTTTTCTTTGAAGAACTGCACTACACTCCTCATTTAACATACACAGCTTCATAATCTCGCCTTTCCTCTTCTTTGATAGAATTTCCTTCATGAATTTTGCATACTTCGGCATTTGTTCCAACATCTCTGCAAAAGGAATGTTAATATGCAATTTCTTAAAAATATCCAAAAATTTGTCAAATTGATTATCAAGCTTTTTCTTATTCAATCTTTGAGGATATGGGATAGGAGGCTCATATTTCGCATATAGGGAAGGTTGAATATCTTGGGATCTTGATAGATTTTCTTTAGATTCTTCCATCTTTTTCTCCGATTTCCTCTGCCTTTCTAGTTCTTTACCACTTCTCAATGTGATAGCCTTTGCATGTTCTGTGGGATTTATTGTGTCACTAGGTAGTGATCCTTGAGACCTTTCTGCAATCTACTTTGAAAGCTGCCCCAGTTGGTTTTGGATGTCCCTGTTGATTGCCTCTTGATTTCTGAAATTTGCTCTCGTCTCATCAATGAACTTTCCCAAAATTTCTTCCAAATTTGTTTGTTTCTTCTCTTGGGGTTGGTAGGAAGATGATGACGATTTGAATCCCCCTTGGTTATTTCCCCATGACAAATTTGGATGATTCCTCCAACCTGGATTGTAGGTGTTCGAATATAGGTTATGTTGAGGTTTTTGGAAATTTGAAACATAATTTGCTTGCTCAGCAGTTGGTGAAGCAAATGGATTTCCAACTTGGCACTCGATAATAGCATGATTTCCACCACATAAATCACATTGTGAGTTGGTTTGGATTCTAACTTGGATGACAAAGAATCCATTTTTCTTGAAAGAGCAGAATCAGCCGACAAAGCATCTCACCGAATCAATTTCATGCACTATTGATGGTCTTTTGCAATTACCCGCTCGATATGCCACCGATTGAAGTTTTACGCCATAATCTCTAACAACTCATGAGCATCCTCCGTGTTTTTCCCATTAAAGACCCTCCAAATTTCAAAGATCAATCATTGCCCGATAGTTTGAAACCAAACCCATTATAAAATGTAGAGACTTGTAGCCAAATTGGTATACCATGATGTGGGCATTTCCTCAACATTTCTTTGAATCTTTCCCAAGCTTCATACAATGATTCTTGGTCATATTGTGTAAAAGATGTGATTTCATTCCTCAATTTTGCCGTCTTAGTAGGAGGAAAGAACTTGGACAAGAATTTGAACCAATTCATTCCATGTCGTAATTGATCCGGTGGTAATGAGTTTAGCCACTCCTTGGCTTTATCCCTAAGTGAAAAAGGAAAAACCCTCAATCTTATAGCATCTTCGGACACACCATTTATCTTGTAAAGATCACACACCTCCGAAAGTAAGAAATATGTGCATTTGGATCATGTTTTGACATTCCCCCAAACTGATTTGATTGAACCATTTGGATAAAGGATGGTTTTATCTCATAGTTATTGGCTTGAACAGTCGGCCTCCTTATACTTGAAATAGTTCCAGTAACATTAGGTGCAACATAATCCTTCAAAGCTCTACGATTTCCACCTCCCTCAACAAATGGTGGATCCATGGTTGATTGTCTATTAGAAGCTGAGGTTGAACGTCTTCTCTCGGTTTAGACGCCTATATGTTCTATCAATCTCCGGATCAAATGGAAGAAGATTAAGGCTTCTTGTACGTCTCATACAAAAATCGTACAACCAGAAAATCAACTAACACAAAAACAACACAAAGTTACTTTTTTTTATATATATTTATAAAATAAAACAGCAAAATAAACAAAATAAAAAATGAAAGAAAGATAAAGAAAATTAACTTCAAATTAAAACTAAGATTAGGTAGTATCGATATTAATAAAATCAAACCATTCCCCGGCAACGGCGCCAAAAACTTGATGCTTATTTTCCCAAGTGTACGAATCGTTCAAGTAATAAAGTGTACAAAAGTACGGATATCGAACCCACAAGGAATGGCGTTACTAAGTACCGAAATTGACTAACCCTAATTTTATTTGAAAACTGGAAATTGTTTTAAAAGCAAATTAACATAAAACTAAACGTAAATAACAAAATTTAATGTTGTTCACAAATGATTAAAAACGCTAAGGCATTTGATTTCGCTAAATCAATTCAATCCGATTTCAAGTCATGTTATATGAGAATCAAAGCTAAAAGTGATGGTTGAAAAACCCAAACTTATCTAATACTCTCTCTCAAGTTATATTAGAATTACTTATCTATGAAAACCAACTATATTTCTATGAAGATTTAATCACAAATAAGCACATTACAATTTATGGAATTTCAGAATAACCACATACATCATGCATTAGGTGTCAAACTCGCATTCAACATACGATATTTATCACAAAAGCATTCATTACACATACTCCTACCTCGATATAATGCAACAAATCATCTAAATCTTGATCAGAAATTTAAAAGCATTAAGCATGAAATAAATACTCAACTTGAAAACAATGAATTCATATAACAATAACAAAAGAAATCAGATTTCCTTGATTTAACTACATCATAGCCTTAGCAAAAACGAATTAGTTCATAAATGTAAATAAGAACAACCATTATTTCAATTGAATTCATGAATAACAAATCTGAATAAAATGCAGAATATGAAGGCTAAGGAGAAGAGATGAAAAACTCTTGAAGATGAAGACTTGGTAGCAACAATGGTGATGATCCTTCAAGCTTCTCCAAACTTTCTCTCCAAAATTGCCTTTCCTCCTCCAAAAATGACTCAGATTTGTTCTCTTTGTCGTTTCCCTCCTTTTCCATCATATTATATATATATAGATCTAGGGTTTGGGGGGCAATTTTGGAACAAAACAACCAAAAAATCTATTTTCGGACGAAACTCGCCGGCGACGAGATTTCTGGAAAACTTACGATTTTGGTTCCGCTCAATCTCGTCGGCTGATTATCGCGGCCGGCGTAGATTCACTTGGCCACGTGACTAGATTGATTTGGCTCACAGCGAGATTGATTTGGCCTGGCGATATTCACTTGGCCTGGCGGATTGCGTGCCAAAATCCGTGCTCCCCTGCGTGATTTTCAACGTTTTCTCCATAAGGTTTTTCGGCCATAGAATATTCTTCGGCCTTAAGCGAAATTCCAAATTTTGAAATTTTGTTTTCTTTTTATTTGTTCTCAATCCCGTTCATTAAAATTTGTCCCGAACTTCTCTAAAATTATGATTTTACCTGAAATTGCACTTTAAACACGAAATACCCATGAAATGACATTTGTGAATTAAATAATCAAATAAACGCAATTTTCACACAAATATCAACCTTTAAATCATAACAAAAAATGCAATATGTTGACTCTTATCATTCATGTTGAGTCCAAATCCAAAAATGGACTCATCGAAAGGTTATGATAATTTGAGGCTTAAGTCTGGGGTAAACCAGTAAGAATACTTACCCATGGCAAGAATAGGGTGATTTGTTTGGTTAGATTGAAAAAAACCTAATCAAACTTTTTACCGTAATAAATAGTTTGAGCTTCAAATTATGTAAAAAAAAGTTCATAAATTTTTGAATACTTAAACCAAATTAATCAATTATTATATATATATATATAATTTAGATAGATTTGACTATAATTTGGTTCATATCTCATCTGTTAATTTCAAGTTAGATGAAGCAATTGTTGGACAGGTTAAAGAATTACTTATTATGGACCATTTGTTGTATATGTAGGAACACATATAGATTGAAGAACTTATTGTGTAAATATGAGGTATTGCTTATATTCATGTAATATTGATGTTGGTATGTTCATATATAATATATGCTTATATTTACACGTACGAGGTTCTAATTCAGATAGATGTAATGTACTACTGGTTTGACCTTTTATAGGGCCGTAAGGGAGCTGTAAGGTTGACTCATGTCTAGTGTCTAGTACCCTTATTCTTCTTTTCTTTTGACTGACCTACTTTGATAGCTATCCATCTTTAACTTGGAAAGCAGCGCAACTCAAGTGATGAAAGTTATACGTACGTATAGTTGACTAAAGTATAATGTGTTCCCTTATCTAAAAATCGAGGCCATAAATACATATTTTAGTAGTGATTTAATTTTGAACAAAAGTGATCGTAGTTCAATTTTAATGACATTTAATGTGAAATGATGTGATTGATTTTTTTATAGTAAAAATGTGTTAGATGGACATAAAGAAATATTATTTTTGTTGTTATAAGTTTGAAGTGAATTATTATTTTTTAAAAAATAAAAAGAAAAAAAACATAAATACTTATTTTCTAATTCATTGTTTTGGGTAGATTTTGGGTGTAAGGAGACTTCAAGTTTAAGTTATATTTTGAGTTCTTAATATTATTTTTAGAATATAAGATATATTGAGTATTGAATTAAAATTCTTGTATTCAAGAATTGGTACTAGCCAATTTTTTGGGACATTAAGAGTGTATTATACAATTTGTCAAACCACATTAAATTTATTGCGTTATTTCTCATTAATTTTTCACTTTCTTCTACATCTGTTTGTTGAGTTTTTGGTTATTTTTCAATTCCTTTTATAATTATTTGTTGGGTTGAATACCAACTTCATTGTTTTGCATTTTGGCTACCAAATTATTGCTATTGTAAATAAAATAACATATCTATATTAAATATTAGATTGAAAGAGAAAAGTACGGTGAAATTAAAAAACAAATAGATAAATCAAAAGAAAACGAATCTATTTGGGAATATATCATTCTAGATTTAGGATGCAATTACTAATCTAAAATAGAAATCAAACAAAATCAAGATGTGAATGAATTGAAATAAAAAGAAACATAAATAAGTAAAATGATAACATTTGATATTGGTTACTAACTTTTTTTTTAAATGAAAATAAAAAGGAAACATGTTCCTACATAGAAAGTAAACATCTTGTATTGGAATATAAAAAAAAAACTTTACTAAAATGTACTTATTTTTCTTTATAAAAAATGATATACCTTCTTATTTTAAAGTTCTGATTTTTTTTAAAGTAAAAGTAATTGTATATAGTGGATAACTAAACACAAAAATTATTTGGTAAATAATTAAATTAAATTTGATATATAAATAATAAAATAATATATAGGATTAATGTAATATATAAAAGAATTTATTAACCTATTTTGATCACTGTTAAAATATAATAAGGTATTAAATTTTGAAATGTAAAAAAATAATAAAATGGAAATAAAAATCCGGTTGAGTTGGGAATAAATTTGAATATAAAAAAGGAATGTAAATGTGAATTTAAAAATAATTTTATTTTTATTATTAATATAATTTATAAAGTAAAACATATGAATTTTCGGATTATTTTTGGTGCATTATATAGTAAAGAAGATTTATCTCTCTCTTACGAAGAAAACTTATACCTCGTAGAAAAATAAAAAAAGAGAAACAGTCTAACAAGGAAGGGAAACAAGGATTTCGGCAAAACGAGTCTATTCGAAATAATCAAAATTTAATATTTAGATAAATTAATTAGAATAACGTACACGAAACAATGAGGGAAGGGTCAACGATAAAGAGAGCCAATTACTGTCGGGATTGGAAAAAGAAGTGTTATTATACATTCATAATTAATCCTTTAAATTACTAAAAATATCATACAACACGGATAATATCACATGCCAAATTGCCAATTATAGTTAATTAAATTAGTATTATAATATACGTATAAAAATAGATTTAAATAATTCAATATATAAATTAAAATTGTATGATTATTTTTTGTTTTAATATGATTTTATTTTTAAAAATAAAAAAAATAAGGAGAAGAAGAATATGTAGAGGAAATTGATATTACCCATGATTAGCGCAGGCCTAACCAAAAGTAGGACGGACCAATTGCCTTCTGTTCATATTGTTTATAAAAAAATGGTCATTTGTCGTACCCTATTTTACTTTTTTTATTGATATATATATATATTTTAAAAAATTTAAAGTTTTATTTTTAAGAATTATAACATGTTAATCAAATAAATGAAAGAAGAGTATTCTAATAAATAAATTAAATTATATTATAATTATTTTGTAAATTATTTGGTGATAATTTATGATAAATATTTAAATAAAATAATTTTTATTTAAGATAGTGTATTTATTTTATGGAGTTTTATTAATATCAAAATAATTGTTTATAAAAATTTAATTAAATTAATATTTAATTTATTTTAATTTTTTTTACATTTAATTATATAAATATTATTATTAATTTAAGATTAAATAAAAAATTATTATATATAATTTTAAAATTAAAGACTCAAATAAATTAAGTTAAATATGTTTGATAATTTAAAACTACACATTTTGTTAGGAAAAAATTTATACATAAATATAGTATTTTTATTCTTAAAATGTGATCAAAATTTATAGTTAAATGCATGATTATATATAAATTATATAAATAAAATATTAACACTATATAACAAACCTATTAACCTTAATCTACACGACACACTACACATGACACACAATGTAAGATATTTTGTTCTGGTAAACAATTACATGCTAATATAACATATAAAAAATTAGTTAAGTAAATATGTAACTATATATGGAGAAATAAAAAGTGAGAAATTCTTTGTCAATTTGTTTGTTAATTATTTTTTGAACGTTTTAGCGGCTAAGTTTCATAAGTGATCAATCTTTAAAACTATAACATTTTAATCACGTACATAAATGTGAATAAAATTGTAACTAAATTATTATTATTTTATTATAAATATTAACAAAAGTATCAATTTAATTAAAATGTTTTGAAAGTTAAGTAAAAATAACATAAATAAAATGATTTATAATATAATTTTTTTAAAAAATAATACAAAAAAATAATACTCTTAAAATTTATAATCATTAACGTAATATCTTTTATATTTTTGAAATAGATTATTTATATTTATTTAATATTATTAAAGTATTTTACAAAAATTATTTTTGTTATTTCTTAAAATAATAACCCTATTTTTTATAATATATAAAATCAAATCATTCAATAATATGGTAAGTTAATAACTAGGTATTAAAAAATATAATAAGTTAGCAAATTTAAAAAAGTCTTTGGACGACTTAGTCATCTTTTAAGGAACAATTTGCGAATAAAAATATAATAAAACGAAACAAAAGGAATCATCGCATCTTCAATTTTCTTGTCGAAATTTCTTAGGTTTGAAATCGAGGAAATAGAAAATAATACATGTGCTACATTTTAATTAAAATTACTATAATATCTTAAGTTTTTAAAAACATTTGCCAATTTTTTTAAAATTGCAATAAGTTGTAAAGTCTTTTGTATGGTCAGTTGTATGGTCCTATGAGACATCAGATATCTATTTCATAGTATTGGTAAAACGTACATTTTCTTTTTTACATTTACAATAAAGGAAGATATACTTTATGATAAAATTATTTAATAAAATACCGTATAGAATATAAGCCTGGTTTATAGTTTATTTGAATATGGTAAAGATTTTAATTTTAATTATAAGGTAAATAATTTACTTATTAAAAAAAAAAAATTGCACACCTCTCTTTTTCTTTCTATAAAACAGAAAATTGAAGAAGTTTTCAGAACCGAGAACAAACATTTAAGAGATAACTAATGAGAGGAAAATATTTTTCTTCTCTTGTGTATCTTTCTCTTCTTCTACTTTGTGTTTATTTTTCAAGGGCATCCTCAGATTCTGTCTATGACTCTTTTCTCCAATGTCTACAAAAAAACACAAGCAGTTCGGACCAAATTTCCGACATTTTATATGACAAGACAAGTGGTTCTTATACCTCTGTTCTCCGAGCATACATACGAAATGCTCGGTTCAACACATCATCAACAAGCAAACCCTTAGTCATAATCACTCCTACACAGAAAACCCATGTCCAAGCCACTGTAATTTGCTCTAAAATCATGGGATTGCAACTTAAAATTAGAAGCGGTGGCCATGACTATGAGGGTATTTCTTACATTTCCGACATACCCTTTATTGTCCTAGACTTATTTAATCTCCGGTCGATCACCGTCGACATGAAAGATCAATCCGTTTGGGTTCAGGCTGGTGCTACACTTGGTGAATTGTACTACGCAATTTCAGAAAAGAGTAAAGTTCATGGCTTTCCTGCTGGGGTTTGTGCTACAGTTGGTATTGGTGGGCATATAAGTGGTGGAGGATATGGCAATATGTTGAGAAAACATGGTCTATCGATAGACCATGTTGTTGATGCTGAGATTGTTGATGTTACTGGAAAGATTCTTGATAGAAAATCAATGGGAGAAGACCTTTTCTGGGCTATAAGAGGAGGAGGAGGAGCAAGCTTTGGAGTAATATTATCGTTCAAATTGAAATTAGTTTCTGTTCCAGAAACTGTTTCGGTTTTTCGGGTCGAGAGACGTTTGGATGAGAATGAAAATGTAACTGACGTTGTAGTCAAATTTCAACAAGTTGCTCCTTTTATAGAAGATGGTCTTTTTATGAGGATGTTAATTCAACCCATAAGTTCCAAAGTAAAGAAGGGTGATAAAACAATAAGAGCAACAATAGTGGCACTTTATCTTGGTAATGCTGATGAGCTTGTTTCTTTGTTAGGAAAGGAGTTTCCTGAATTGGGTTTGAAGAAGGAAAATTGTACAGAAATGGATTGGATAGGGTCTGTGATTTGGTGGGCTGATCTTAATAATTCAACATCTGCTTTGCTTGATAGAAATGTTAATTCTGCAAAATTCTTGAAAAGAAAATCAGATTATATTCAAAGACCAATTTCAAAAGATGGGTTGGAGTGGTTATGGAAGAAGATGATTGAATTGGGCAAAACTGGATTGGTTTTAAATCCATATGGTGGAAAAATGAATGAAATTTCTGCTTCTGATACCCCTTTTCCACATAGAGCAGGCAATTTGTTTAAAATCCAGTACTCTGTGAATTGGGAAGATCCTTCAGTTGAATCAGATAAGGACTTTATAACACAAACAAGAAGACTTTATAGTTACATGACCTCATTTGTATCCAAGAATCCAAGAAGTGCTTATTTGAATTATAGGGACCTTGACATTGGTATTAGTCACAATGGTAATAATAGCTATGAAGAAGGGATGGTTTATGGAGTTAAATACTTCAATGACAATTTTGAGAGGCTAGTGAAGGTGAAGACTGCCGTTGATCCTGAGAATTTCTTTAGAAATGAACAGAGCATCCCAACACATCCAAGTAAGGCATAGATAGGGGAATTTATCACAATACAACAGTTTCATCATTCATATTACGTGCAGGTTTCATTATTTTTTCCAATATAGAAAGATAATTGGATACTTTGGAGATTGAATTCCTTGGAGATTATTGCAGTTGTTATTTTTATTAGAATAAAATAAAATAAAAGAATAAATCATTTGCACACCCTTGATCATAATATTTACCGTTCCCTAATCGTAGTATATGCAATTCCCGTGTTCTAGTACTTTGAATGTTGTTCTACTTCATTTTCAAGCTCAATTGTGCATTTGTTTTTAGCTTTTTACATTATTATTAATGCTTAATGACTTTTCGAGATTCTTTACTTACTGCTTTGGAAATCTTCGGTCTATAACATGAGCAAAAAATAAATCAATAAATAAATAATGGAAAACAACAAAATAATATCTTTAAAACATGTAAACATGAAAATAAACCATTTTATGTCTATCTATTTTTATTATTAAAAAAAAAGTTTAGTATATCATTTCATTTTAAACGATATCAAATTAAATATTATTTAAATTAAACTATGATTATTTAGATACGTTCAATATTAAATATTTAACACCGTTCAATTACATCCCTTTAATATCATACCGTATTTTTCGTAATTTCCAAAAAAATCTTCAATCTAGAACGCTTTGGAAAGTCAGCCTTTATTTATTGATATTCTTCCAACCAATTTGTTTGAACTATGACCAAAATAGCTTGGAACTTTCATTGGTTTCATATCTAATTTACTGATTTCTTTTCTTATCCGCCGTGTTCTATTTTGGTTCCACTTTCAGACTGTAGTTGTTAACTTTACGAGTGTGAAACTGACGACTCCTGTCCATTTCATGAAAGAATAGACTGGGTTGATTTTTCCCATGTCAGTCTCCTGAAACCACATGTTTTGGTTCAGCAATCACTCTTCTTTGGTCTTCTTCAATGCAACGTGGCTTCTCTTAAAGTTGCACCTTAGCTTTGCCCGGATAATATGGCCTAGGTATATTATAAAAATATTACAATCACAATCATTTGATATAATTTTATAAATTCAATTATACTATCAAATCAAAGTTTATATTGTTGGAGGGGATGATACAATTTTAAAGATAATTAATATGAATGATAATTTGTGATTTCCATAGCTTTATTACTTATATATAGATTCATACGAAATTACATATATATGTGTTAATTACGTAAGTTATCTGTGTATTAGATGTGGATAAGGAGGCAAAAAACAAAATTCTTGGTGCGTGTCTTTATGTTAAGGTCGGGCTGATGGTCGGCTTTGACAAGGAGCTGTCGAGTTTCATAGGAAGGGATTGGTGTACAGATATAAACCATTCTTCCATTTTTGAACTCCACTATCTGGCAAGTAGTTTTTACTGTTTATTCTTTTACCCAGTGAAAGATAAATTGATGGTGGTTGTGTTAGACTATAAGAAATTCTGCTATGGTTCATTGTTGTATGCACTCTACCCGACAATTCAACTCTTAGGCCATGTGTATGTCACATCATACTTAATCGTAGGTTGTATTTTATGTTCAAACAGTCATATTATTTGAGGATCTATCATAAATTTGTAATATTTGTATTAAGACTATTTATTAGCTCTTATTAGTTCTTCCAAACCAGTAAAAAACAAAAAAACAAAATCTTATTCTATTTTTGTTTAGCGAAAAAATGGGAAGAAGAAGAGAAAAACAAAAACTATTCTTGATGTTAATTCTAACTAAAAACCTTTATAAAAAGCAGAGGCGGCTTACTATATATATTTCAGCCTAAAACTTGGTTTTTATTACTTTTGAGGATGGCGTAGTTGTTGTCTTCAGGCTGTGAATGTACTATGGTTGGTGCCTTCAGGCATTGCATATGATTTTCCTTTTTCTAATGGTTTCTTGAAAAGGTTTGCGGTTGGTTTTCGTAATGAGCAAATTGGCAAAGTTTAGGCTGAGCTGTTTAAGTGGTCTTAGAGGATTAGATGCGTATGGCCTTTTTCTAATGGTTTCTTGAAAAGGTTTGCGGTTGGTTTTCGTAATGAGCAAATTGGCAAAGTTTAGGCTGAGCTGTTTAAGTGGTCTTAGAGGATTAGATGCGTATGTGCATAGTATATAGTATGATAAAACATCATGATTTTTGTTAGATAATTAAAGTGAAACTATACTAAGTGTAGCTTGTAAAGTTTACTTATTTTTGTATGGTTGCTGGTTTCAGGTTCCCATTCTGGTGTTAATGGATGGTCCAGGTTTCACATGTTGACTAATATGCTACTAGGATTGCTGATCGACTTGGTTATTGGAGGACATCTGAGAATTTAGCAATAAATCAGTACCTTCTTATTTTTATTTTGTCTTTTTCTTTCTTTCTTTCTTTCTTTTCCTAATATTTTTTCTGACTCTAAATTTTATGCTTTTCACTATGTATGCAGTGTGAGAGAGGAATAAAAAACCATTCAAGAGAATGGATGTGACCAGTATATTCTGTATATTCACTTCAATGCAATATAATGAGAATTAATAGTGTATACAATTAGTATTGTAAAGTGCTAAATGCACATGACTAGCCACTAGACACCTAGGCACCTAATAGTTTGTTATAACATAAATGAAAGAGAGTACATGCAAGGCATTCACTGATATTCTACCATCCCTACAAATCGATGATGGTGGAACAATCATTAATTTGACTCGAATGTAATAGAAAGAGTTTTAGTTAGAGCATGTGTGATTGAACTGTACATCTAATGTATCAGCATTAACTTGATCACAAATTAAGTGTTAGTTGAGCTCAATATGTTTCATTCTGGCATGCTAAATAGAATTAGCAAACAAATTTTTAGCACTAATATTGTGCATAATAAAATAGATATATAAGGCAAGATGACATATAGTTTTTGAAGGATTGATTGTAGTCAAATCAACCCAGAAGAGGCAAGAGTCAATGCTTTATATTCAGCCTTAATATTAGAACAAGAAACAACATTCTGTTTGTTAGAAAACCAAGAAATTAGGCTATCCTTAGAAAATGCAGTAAGCACTTGTGCTTCGTCGAACATTAGTGCAATTGGCCTAGTCAATGTTAGGAAGACTAATTAGGCCAAGAGTAGCTAACCTCTACAAGAATAAACCATAATGCATAATGACTTTAATATAGCGTAAGACATGCTTATGAGTTGACCAATGTGTATTAGTAGGTACTAGAACGAGCAATAACCTTCTGATTGTTAGAAGACCACAAAATTAGGCTATCCCTAAAGAAAATGTAGTAAGTACTTGTACTTCGTCGAACATCAGTGCAACTGGCCTAGTCAGAGTTAGAAAAACTAATTAGGCCAATAGTTGCTTACCTCTAAGAGATTAAATCATAATGCATAGTGGCTTTAACATAGCATAAGACATGCTTATAAGTTGCCCAATGTCCATCAGTAAGTGCCTGAAGAAATTGGCATAATTTGTTGACAAGGCAAGCTGGACGAGTGAACACATAATATTGAAGAGCTCTCACAAGGTTTTTGAACTCAGTTGAAGTCAGGCTTTAGATGTTTGTTTGGAACTTTTCCTATTAGATCTCGAAAAGTAGGTAAGAGATCAATCATGATAGACTTCAACTCAAAAGTTTCGCCATTTTCATTGTATTGAATGCATAAGGGTTATTAATATAAACCTACAGTTGTTGACATAAAGCCAGTGCAATCATCTCTTTAAAAGTTTGATTTTGTTTATTCTTAGCCATTTCCTTGTGATTAGAATGATTCGAATTGTTTGAAGAATTGCTTGAAAGTTAAAGATCAACCTCAATTGCTTACTTAAGTAACTTTTTGTTAACTGATTGATAAACATGTCATGGGAGTAGTGGAGGAATAGGTGCAATGCATGAATTAGTTCTTATATTTTAGTTTTGGTTGATTGAAGAATTCGTTATGTTACTATGTTATGTGATCATTCCCTAATACTTTGAAAAACAAATAAGAAAAAGAAAAATATTAAGTAAAAATAAAATAAATAACTAAAAGTACACAAAGAGTTAATTTAATGAAACATCGACGCTAAAAATTGATATACTCCAAATACAACAGTCAATTTAATTCTTACTATAATTATCTTAAAATGTCACGTTTCAATAAAAACAAGAAAGGTTCTTTCTTGCAGAAGATTTTAATAAAATAACTCATATTTGCAAAATTAGAGAGGCTTTGATTTTGATAAGAAAAATAAAGCAATAAATTAAAAAAACGATTAAACTGAAAATGAGATTGAAATAATATGAGTAAAAGAATATTAGATGATCATCCTCCACCATTAGTATGAATTATAAATTAATAAAATCATATCATAATTTTCTATTTTTTTAATTATATTAATTTATAAAAGTTCAAAAGCTCGAAAATCTTCATATCTTCTTATCTAATCATTAAGTTAAATAAACTTTTAATTTAATCTTTTTCTAATAGGCAATATATAATAAGTTCTTTAAATTTAAGCTATTAGAAGCATTTTATTTTAAGAAGCACATTGGATTAATGTTAAATTCATAAATTCGTTTTAATTATCTTGAATATTAATTTTCATTGCAAAGCAATTTATTACTATTTGTTTAAATAGATTAAGCAATTATTTACCTAATAAAACAATTGTTGATGAACTAATCTAATTACTTAACTATACACTTAAATAATCAAGAAAATCTATCATGACATTAATATAATTAATGAAACATATCATCAAAGAGAATAAAAAAGTAGAATATAACATATTTTATTGATAAATGCAAAATATATCAAGGGCTTTAAAATCACCTATAATTAGAAGAAAATTAACTATCCATATGGAACAATAAAAGAAAGGAGTAGAAATCTTAAGACTAGCATCCAACTATCCCAATTACCTCTTGAACTCTCTTAATTGTCTCTAGAATCAATCTTACATTAATAATAATAATTAATCTATTTATATGCTAGCTTTTGCAAAAAAGTGGGAAAAAATCATAATTTGTCATATAATCAATTCTTTTAATGTACGGGCTATGGTATCTATTATTTCATTCCACGTCATGAACCAAAATTTCTAATTCCATAGTGAAACATGTGGTTTCAATTTCGTGGCATTCAATTTCTCATGCAGAGGCCCACATTTCATTTTTTAGCTATGGCTATTAATAAAAATGATGTATTTTGGGTAAAAATTGTACGTAGGCCTTTAAATATGACATTTAATGTCCCAGAGTCTTCAAATCTTGTTACTTTGGTCTCTTACCTTCAACATTACTTCTTTCATTTATATCTTTTAAAGCCCAAAGTACTTAAAATACGTCAAAACATGCCATGTGATTCCGAAAAGCACATTTTGTGAAATAATTAAGTAAAAAGAAAATATTAAAACCCAATTCTCCTAAATACTTTTGATAACTCACAAAGTAGGTGTGCTTTTCAAGCACTTATCACTTGACAATCCCAATTAGGATGAAATCACAAACTTATCTTTAGGAATGGTTGCTACTGTCTTCATATTAGGATCTGAGACCATTGACTTGATAAATTTTAGTGCAACCCTTGGAGTGGTAGAGACCTCTTAAGTAAATCCCATACCACGTCTATCACCAGATGCCTTGTTTTTACTTAGAATTTCATTCAACTTCTAAGTTCGTAACATGATCTTCTTAACTCTACTTTGTTGTGTTCTACTTCTAGCTTTAACTATTTAGCTCCTAACGCTCGAATGAGGTCATCCTTTTTCTTAATGGATGCCTCCAGGAATTCAACAGAACAACCAAGATCCTTAACTTTTTATTCGGAGTGTATCTAACTCCACATCTTTCTTAGAAAAAGTATATGTCAAATACTCTTTGTCACGTTCAAGAATTATCACGTTATTTTCAAAAAGTGTGATTTGATCAACTTGATCTTTAGATAAATAAGGGTTGATTGCTCTCTAATTTTCTTAGTTTGACTCAAGCTTCTTCATTTCCTTCTCGAGATACTTCATTATGGAACAATTCCAATATGATCTCACATTTCTTTGAGAGATCATCTTACTCTAGGTTGACCAAATACTTCTTTTCCTTAAGACTAGCTTTTGACACTCATTTCTTTAACTTTTTACTCTAAAGTTTTTAAAGCTTTTTTTTAGCTTTTTCAAACTTGATATGCTCCCTTAAGAGCTTGTTTAAGTTTCTAGGTGCTCATCATGATCATCTTCATCATCTTCAGCAGATCTACCTAACATCGAGGTTGCAATAAGAGTGTTCTCAATAGACTTAGATTCCATAAAGGAAATAAAGTTGATTTCATCCTCATTTACACTAGATTTACTATTCAAAGTAGTAACCTCATCTACTCTTTCCTTTAAGCATTTCTACTTTGTAAAGTACTAGGTAGCTATGTGTATGAGATTTTCACACTTGAAATACTTTATCTAGTTAACGTGCCCTTACTATGATGTTTATCACTCTCATCATCAAATTTTTCTTGTCTTTTCCTTGTCTCAAGTCTCTCCTAATCGAGCTTTTTCTTCTAGTCCCACCAAAAGAGTTATTCTTACATTGGAAGAACTTGGTAAACTTCTTGGCTAGTAGAGACATTTCTTCTTCACCTAGGCTAGAGTTGTCATCACTAGCCACAAAAGTGTACTTTTTTTGTTGCTTCCACTACCCTTATTGAACTTAAGAGTCAAAACTCTTTCCTTTTTCAGTATTTACCTTCCCTTTCTTAGGCTAGTGAGTCTCAAATGCTTGAAGACAATCAATTAACTTATATACATGGTCCTCAGGATTGTGAAAGGTTTCAATTGGAATTACTTTATCCTTGAGCTGAGAAAGGAGACTTACAAGGACTTTCTCAACTTGCTTCTCATCATCGATAGATCGATCCAAGTTGTAAGAGTTATGGATGTGATTTGAAAATCTTGCATAAGCTATCAAAAGTCTTGTCTTCTTCCATATATAGGAGCTAATAGTCTATGTTTAGATGAATCATCCTTGATATTTTGATCGTAAAGGTACCCTTGTGTGTCACTTACAATATATTCCCAAGTCCTAGGACATTCTCCAAGCTTGGATTATTCAATACTCATTGAGGTTAACTGCTTTGATGATGGCATACAACCCTTTAGTCTTCAAGTATGACTCTTTGTTCTCTTCTTTCATTCATTCAATCATCAACTTCAGGTTAATGGAGCCATTAACAAGAGTTTTTGTGGGATACATCTAATCATTTTCAACTTGAAACCAGATACAATCTTCTTATGACCACAAGAAGGCAGTCATAGTTAAGCTCATTGAATAGCAGAGGTTCACATACTCTATCCCTTCACCTAAATCCATCATGGTGAATTTGTGTGTAAAAAGCGAGATAGAAAGAATCAACACCAAAGCGGTTAATTTAAAGGGTATATCCACTTTGATACCAACTGATAAAGTCCAATACCCTGTGCACAACCAAGACAAGGTAATACTGACACCTTAAGACTCACGCCAATCTCACAAACAATGGAAACAATTAAAAGACAATACAACTGAAGTATATAATTAGAAAGAAAAAAGTAGATATTAAATAATAAAGATAGAAAAATAGTTTAATAATTGACACACATCATGAAAATAACATAAAATATGGCATCAATAATAATAGTTAGAAATAAACCAAAAAGAAAGACATATATCAATAAGGAAAGCAATAAGAAAGAAATACTTTCCGATCAAAATTAGATCCTTCTATGTAGGACATACTTGGATGTAATCTTCATTATACTCACATTACATATGATCACCAAACATAATAATGTAATAATAGACATATTTAGGATCCACAACTAAATGGTAACATTTATAGGTTGCTGAGAGCAAGAAATTCACTATGTAAAGTAAATCAATAGCTCACAACCTAAAGATAATATTATTTAATAACTCTATTAGTTAGAACATTACACTTAACTGGACCTAAGTTGCCTCCACTACTATCTGTACAACAACTATGATTCGATCTTTGAATTCAACTCTCCACTAAAGGGCTACCACTTTGGGTCATTGCATAATCATCAATGGGTCAATATATGTGATACAACATAAGGTAAAGGAAATCCTAAGCACATGCACCTAATTTGCAATTACATCTTGGTGTTACTCTAATTTTAATTAACCTACTCAAAACTTGTTTTACAAAAATACTCAATGTATCACCAATACTGAAACACACTCGAAGTATTGATGATATAAAATTTAGAAAATAATATTTTACTGAAAATCCCAAGTTTGCAAACTACAAGAATTTTCCCACATTTTATAATTTATTTTCAAAATTCGAATAAGAGATATTTATAAAAAACTCTTCAACTACTCAAGCCCTCATTGAGTACCTCGTCAAGGATAATAGCCATTACAGTAAAGATAATGAACCAATTTCTCGCCAACTACTTCATTGAGTATCTCACATACTACCTCGACGAGCCCTTGGCAACCTCAAAAAACTAGTTATTTTTTGTTTGAAAAATTCTCGAAGTAGTTTTTCCAAAAATAACCACAAACAATAATAAATAACCCAATGAATAAACACAACTTAAACATACTAATTACATACTCTCGACCACCGGTGATGTGGTTAACATACAAATATACAAAGCGTAAAAACTATATGAGTGTGTGCAACATATAACCTTCTGTAATTGACCTTACATAAAGGATGACAATACATTAAGTAAAACAATATAGATTTTGTATTTTTCACACAGGAATTCCAATACAAACATAACAAGAAATATACACTTATACCCCTATCCGTAAGAGTACCATGGTCAATTACATCTAATTAGTAATAAATTTTATAGAAATCTTGAATAAAGAAATAATCTCAATTAATTTTATGAAAGTATTCACCTAAATTAATTTTTACAAACGCGATAATATTACTAATATCCTAAAATAATAATAATAACATACTCAAATTTAATAAATGGCCAAAATATTAAAAATAACATTCAAAAAAATACATAAAGATTTAATATGTAAATAGTCAAATACAATTAAAGTAAAATACCTCACTATATTCTTCAATATAAAGACAACTTTTGTAACAATCTGTAATCTGAAAAATCTCAAAAAGAATCTGCCTATATTGTTAATGAATCTAAATTATTTGAGAAAACTAAGAAATAAAATTTTGAGAAAACTAAAGAAAAATAAACTTCAACTGGCTTATATAAAAATCTATCTAACTTATTTATGTATATGATATATCAAAACAAGAAAACATACACTTATTTATAGCTGAAGCTAGGCGTGAAAAGTTGATCATGAAGGAAAAGTCATTGCCTATCGCAACCCAAGTATATCCCTACCGCGATCTATAATGCGTAATGATTCTCTTGAAATTGATGTTTAAACAAAGTAGAGTATGTCGTGGCTCAGCTCAAGCTGCTTGAAATTGATGTTCAAATTGAGTGGAGTGTGCTACGACTCACTGTACTTCATGCCACAATCCATGTTGCTTGTTTTCACTTTTTGTCTTTACCCCCTTATAACTAGTTGTATCACATATAAGGCTTACATGTATGGTTCTTTTAATCTTCTAAGTTAAAAATGAGTACTTTAGTCATGATTTTTTAAATGTTTATCAATTTAATCAAATTAAAGCTAAAAATACCTGAAAAATAACAAAATATACTCATGATATTGCAAATAAATATTTGTTTAAATAATGATAAAATTATACATATTCTATTTATAACACTTAAGTGCAAATAAATCACCAAATAATAGTGTTTTTCAAGCACTCATCAAATGGTAATAGATCAACATTAAAGTTAGGTACTTTGGTGTAGATAATAGAGAATATGGACTGATTTGTGCTCATGTTTGTGATGTTCTTCAAAGAAAATTCTACTTGGGGTAGAAATAGATCCCATAGGCATTTCACTAGCAAGACACCTTAGCATCCTATAAATTAATCTATTAATGACTTCAGTTTTTCTTTATGATCGGGGGTGGTAAGACACTACTAAAATTTAGTGTAGTATCAAATCATTTCCATATCTTTTTCTAGAAATAGCTTATGAATTTCACATCTCTATCAAATGTGATAATTTTGGGAATTCCATGTAGCTTAACAACTTTTTGAAAGAAAATGGATATTATGTTGTTAACATTATGGATCTGTGTACAAGCTCTTGGAAAATCGATTTACCACAACTATAATAGAGTCCACTCTTCTCAGGCTTATTGGTAAACCTAGGATAAAGTCCATACTAAGGTCCTCCCAGATGGTAGAAGGCACTAATAGTGGTGTATAGAGACTAGTATTTTGATTGCCTGCTATAGCTCTTTGATAGATGGAATACTTTTGAATAAACCTAGTCACATCCTTCCTCAAGTGAAGCCAATAGTGTAAGTCTCGTTGTACTCGTGTCCGTATGTTGACTTTCCGTGTGTAAAACACAATGTTTTATTTTACTCTATGTTTTGTCATCCTTTATGTAAGGTTAGTTATAACGAATCTGTAACACACACACACACATAGTTAGGTATACTTTGTATGCGAGTATGTTTACACACACCATGGGGTTGGTTTTCATAGTGTGCATGCTAAGTGGAGTGTTGGTTTTTGGCGAGTGAGTGTGCAAGTAAGCTAACGTTTTTTCTTGTGTTTTTGTTTCATTTCGAATGTGAGTATTTATGAATTATACTCGGTAATTTTTGGAATGAAAAAATATGACTTTTTAGCACCTCGCCACCAAGGTTGCCACTACCCTAAGCGAGGTGGTAAAAGGGAGATTTATAAGTACCCCAAATTTCTTCTTATTTATATCCAAAAAATGTAGCAAAACTCTGTCAAATAGATATATCATTTTTCTATTTTCGGATAACTAATACCTCGAGTGTTATTAGGTATTAGTGATTTTTGATTGTGTGAGGAAAACCGTGCTTCTGAGTGTTGAGTACTCAAGATGATGTTTGCGAATGGATTGTATGTGAGTCGTGTATCGACTGGGAGTTGCTTAGATTCAACGATTTATTTGTGAAAACCTCATTGTGAGAGTGAGCTAAGTTAAATGCTTTGAGTTATATCTCTTATTGTGAGCAATAAGAGATACATTGTTTGAGTTTGAGGATGGCTCTCAAGATTTGGAGTAGTTACAATTCTGGTTACTGATCTTTAGTTACTAATCACACCAAATTGGGTGGTGTAGGCTTTGAAGAAGAGTTGGGTTCGTGTGTCAAACTAAAACTAGGTCATTACGAAAGCGACATGCAAGAGCAACAATATAGGAAGTTTTGACAAAGGTTTCAACTGATAGAGGTACTGATGGTTTTATTTTCTATTAGAATTGTAACTGTTTCCTTGATTAGTGGATTATTTATAACTGAGTGATTACCTTAAGCAACCGAATATATAGGATTTTTATGTGGGTTTACCTCGTTATATTCGATATTATGCACGCTCAAATGTGAGGTTGGTACAATTAGAGTTTAATTGGTGTATGTCTCTACATACTGAATTTTAAACTTTGATTAAAAATCTTTTAATATATATCACTTACTTTTTGTTGCTGAATTTTATATCTACTGCTTTATTATACTATATGTCTGTGTTTATTTATGCTACAACTGTGCTTATCTATCACAAGTTTATATCTCCATTGTTTGCGAGTTTTAGTAGAGTCCTTAACGAGTCTGTTTCTCCTTAACCTGTATGTATATCAAGTCTTGGACTCCTTCTTTGTAGTTATGCATGATCTGACAATATGTTAGTATATTGTGCATTTTATCTACAAGTGAGTTTGGTGTGAGTCTCTAAGAAGTCAGTATCTCCTTACCTTAGTAGTGTATCAAATGTTAGACTCTTTAATTGGTTTGCTATGATGTATATGATTGCATGCTGTGAGAATACAATCATAATATACCAAATGTTATAACATATGAGGACTTGAAGTGATTGAAAATCCTTTATAGTTTTTTAGTATGTATGACTATTTCACATGATGTGTGTTGATTGCCATATTTGCATGTTGTTAGCCTAGATAGGAGCACGTGAGGTACACTATCATTAGTGTGTTAACTATAGATTGTAGTTTTCGTATTTGTTGGTTGTTTTTGTTGTGTTAAATTGAGAATGTTGTTTGTACTTTCGTTATGTTAATTGCTCAATTCATATTGTGAGGCTTGCTCTGTCGAATTGATATAAAGCTCATGAAAAAATTCCATGGGTTGACATTTTCACCCCTTATCTAGGTATCGTTTACCTACTTGAGTCAGAAGAATAATTGACATTTGTGAAATTATTTCTATGTATGAGAATCTTCAAATAGTATCTCTCTTCAACAAGAATTATTGTTTTATCTCTCCCAACATGTCTAGTAAGTAAGGTTTGAAATGTTGATATCGGTCAAGATGTAAAGATATAATTTTTACGAAAAATGTCGAATATATTATCCTTGTCAATGGAAACTTTTAAAAAAATCAAATAAACTATGGAAACTCTATAAAAAATATAGAAATTTTTTATAGAACTTTATGAAATATCAAAATAATTAATTACTTATATTTTAAACTAATTTTTTATTTAATACTTGTATTTTTAAATACTTATAATATTTATATACATAAAATAAATGTACGAAAAGCATAATTTTCCATTAACCCTAATTGGATACTTATAAACTAATATATGTCTTAATTATGGTAAGACCATAAATGTTAAATATTTAAAGAATAATGCAAATAATAATATATACTCAATTTAGTTCTCCTTCTTAAGTTGGAGCATAGATATCACATATGCTAACTTGTAAAATGTGAAAAGATCTTTCTATAACACCATGAGTCATAATGTCAACTAATTGATCACTACTCTTAATGTATGAAATTCTAACGACACTCACATTCAGATTATCTTTAATATAGTTTCTATCAAGTTTAATGTGTTTTCTTCAGTTATGTTGTACTAAATTATTAGCAATTTCAATTATTGAAGTATTATCACATAATAAGGTCATAGAGTCTTTAGGAACAAAATCAAGCTCACTCAAACAAAATCTTTAACCAAGCAAGTTTTATAATATCACATTGAAGAGAGCAATATTCAACCTTTGCACTAGATAATGATACCACACTATGTTTATTACTCATCCAACTTACCAAATTTTCTACGATGAATACAAGGTACATTGAAGTAGATTTTCTATCTATCTTGGAACCCATAAAGTCAAAATTGGTGTACCTCATGATGTCTAGGTGTTCATGTTTTGAGAAAAAAAATTCTTTGCTTGAAGAGGACTTCAAATAGGCCAAGATTTGGTTCACATCATCCATGTGATGCTCACTTAGATTATGTATGAACTGACTTACCATACTAACGACATAAGATAAATCAGATCGAGTATGAGTAAAATAAATCAATTTTCCAACCAATCTCTAATATCTCTCTTTATCTCTCTTTGTTAATTGGAATTTGATCAAGATATATAGTCAAGCCATGATTCACCTCAATAGATGTGTCTATAATGGTGCAGGACAAATTACCATTTTCAGCCAATAGATCTAAGATATACTTCCATTGGGATAGGAAGAATCCTTGTTTAGATCAAGAGACTTCAATACCTAAGAAATATTTCAATTTCCTAAGTCCTTCATTGCAAATTCCTTTACCAAGTAACAACGCAACTGTTCTATATTTGCATTACTACTGTACCAATCATATCATCAACATACATCAAAAGTAAAGTAATATAACCACCATTCCTTTTATACGAAAGAGTGTGGTCTGCTTGAGTTTGTTTAAAACCATATTCCTTCATCGAGTGACTCAACCTACCAAACCATGCCTTGGGTGGCTGTTTCAACTCGTATAAAGCCTTTTTCAACTAGTACACCTTTTTGCCTTTAGTTGAGAACCCAAGGGGAGGATTCATATACATCTCCTATATTAATTCTCCATGAAGAATTGTGTTTTTGACATCAAATTGAAGTAATGGCCAATCTATATTCACTGCCATTGAAAGTATAACTTGAATAATATTCATCTCGGCTATTGGAGCAAATGTCTCCTAATAGCCAATGCCATAAGTTTGGGCATATCCCTTAGCCATTACTCTGGCTTTATTCCTTTTCCATGTTCCATCAAAATGAAATTTGATAGTAAACAACCACTTGTAACCCATAGTCTTTGTAAAACTCAGAATTCACTCTTATATTTTCATTCAAAGAAACTACCTATTTATATACAAAGTTAGAGACAATCTTAGGTGACATATACCTAATACACAACTAAGACACCTAATACACAACTAATATATTCACCTAGTGTTAGACACCTAATACACACACAACTAATCATCTTTAACACTCCCCCTCAAGTTGGAGCATAGATATTAAAGCTTTCGTGAAGATATCTCCTAGTTGTTCTCCAGTCTTCATATATCCTGTAGAAATCAAACCTTGTTGAATTTTCTCGCGAATAAATTGACAATCAATTTCAATGTGTTTAGTTCGCTCATGAAACATAGGGTTAGAAGCAATATGAAGAGCAGCTTGGTTATCACACCACAATTTCACTGGTACTGAAGTTTTAAGACCTACTTCATCCAAGAGCTGATATATTCATATTATCTCGTGAGCCTTGATTATGCCATAGCCCTATATGTTGACTCTACACTCGATCGTGACACAACATTCGCTTCTTACTTTTCCACGAGACCAAATTTCCTCCAATAAAAATACAATGCACGTGGATCATCTATCCACTTTGGAACCCCGATCTGCATTTGAAAAACATTCATATGAGTATGTCCATGATTTCGCATACAAGATGCCACGTCCAGTGCTCGTCCTTTTAAGTAACACAAAATTTGCTCTAACGTTGCCCAATGATGAACTGTCAGGGGATGACATAAATTGACTAACACCGACCGAATATGCAATATCCGGACGAGTCACGGTAAGGTAATTCGCTTCCAACCACCCTTCGATATCTCTCGTAATCTTTAAAGAGTTCTCCATCTCCTGTAAGGTGGATGTTCTGAGTCATCGGAGCAACTACAAGGTTTTGTTCCTAATTTTCTGTCTCGATTAATAAGTCCGGACATATTTTCTTTGAGATAGAAAGATACCTTTTTACTCGTGTGACTTCAACACCTAAGAAATACTTTAGCATCCCCAAATCCTTCTCGTGTGAACCGAGTATGTAGGAAAGACTTAAGAGATGAAATTCAGTAGTATCACTCTCCGGTAATAACAATGTCATCTACATATACAACTAAAAAATGATACCAATTTTCCGATTGTTTGTAGAACACGAAAGATCGACTTGCTTTTCATCATACCAAACGTTTCTATAGCTTGACTAAATTTTCCAAACCAAGCACGAGGACTCTGTTTCCAAACCATACAAAGATTTGCGGAGACAACAAACGTGCCTGTGACTTCTCGAGCAACAAAACCGGAGGTTGCTTCATAAACACCTCATCTTCAAGATCACCACGAAGAAAAACATTCTTGATATCTAGTTGATGCAAAGGCCATGGTGAGTAGGCTGCCGTAGAAATAAACAACCGAATGTATGTCAATTTAGCAACAGGAGAGAAAGTGTCGAATAGTCCATTCCATGGGTTTGGCATATCCCTTAGCAACAAGACGGACCTTTAATCGAGCAAATAACCCATCTCGGATTAACCTTAATCGTGAACACCCATTTGCATCCGATAACGTTTCCGCGAAGGTAAATCAACCAAGTCCCAAGTACCATTGTCATCCAACGCATTCAATTCCTCGATTCATGATGCCAACCGGGATGACGATATGGCTTCGTAACAGTTTAGGGATAGAAATAGAATCAAGAGAAGCAATAAAGAGCAAAGAGGAAGACGACAAGTAATTATACAAAACAAAAGAAGAAATAGGATATGTACATTGACGTGTATCTTTGTGTAATGCAATAAGAAGATCATCGTTCGTGATCGGATCTGGATGAAGGCGAGAGTGCGACGTGAATCGAAGGTCTGTCTGGAGTAGACTTGAGTTATAGAAGGCCTAATAGGAACTGGATCAGAGACAGGTTCAGATGATGTGACAGAATAGACTAACAAATCGTCATTCTCCCCCTGACATGTAGGAGGAGGAGAAGACGAAAAATAGGGTGTGTCTTCCATAAAGGTAACATTAATTGAGACAAGATATTTGTTAAGATTAGGACAATAACATCTATAACCTTTTTAGAGACGAGAATAACCAAGGAAGATACACTTCAAAGACTTGGGATCTAATTTAGTAACATGCGAACGAACATCCCGAACAAAACAAGTACTACCAAATATCCTAGGGTCAACTGGAAATAGTGACTTATTAGGAAATAAAATTTTGTAAGGAATCTCACCATGAAGAACAGATGAGGGCATGCGATTAATAAGAAAACATGTTGAAACTGCATCGGCCCAAAATGGTTTAGAAACATTCATTTGAAATAATAAGGCATACACAGTTTCGAAAAAATGTCTGTTCTTACGTTCGGCCACTCCATTTTGAGATGGAGTATTAACACACGAAGTTTCATGAAGCATGCCATTTTGAACCATATAAGATTGAAACAAAGCCGATGTATATTCTTTGGCATTATCACTTCAGAAATGTACCTAATTGAAACATTAAATTGAGTTTTAATCTCAACACAAATGCTAAAAATAGAAAACAATTCAAAATGACTCTTCATTAAATATAACGAGTTACACGAGAATAATCATCAACAAAAGTAACAAAATACTTAAATCCAAGTTTAGACAAAATAGGACAAGGACCAAACATCGAATGAACTAATGCAAAGGAACACTAGCACGTTTATTAACTATTGGATTTGAACTAAGACGATGATGTTTTGAAAATTGACAAGACTCGATCTAACGAAGACACCTTACTAAAGCGAGGACAAAGTTTCTTGATAAAGGAAGAGATGGATGACTCACTACAATGCGCCTCGAAGGGAGAGGGTTACACAGAAGCAAGCGGCATTTCTCGGTATTGGTGTGTCAAGAATATGAGGCCTACTAGACTCATGTCCTTTACCAATAGTCTTTCGTTACAAGATCCTCGAAATAAGCAACGATCAGGGAAAAATGAGATGCAACAGTTAAGTGAGTAAGTGACTTACAGGATCAAATTAAAAGATAAGCTAGGTAAATGTAAGGCAGGCGACAGGAAGTAAAAAGTGGAAGTAATTGTCGACTCCAAGAACACGAGATGATGACCCATCTGAGTAACTTGATGAGGTAGAAGCTGTGTCAAGAGTAGAAAAAGATTAGAATTACTCGTCATATGATCTGTGGCACTTAATCAATAACCTATTTGGAAGATGAGGAAATGAGACATGCATTTGATTTACTGAATCAAGAATAGCGATTGAGGGTGATGAGGACCTTAGTGATTCTTGATACTACGAGAACTTGGTAAATTCATCTCAGAGATAAGAACCGATTTTTCGAAGTGGATCTGATATGGTCGGCGACCTTTCTAATGCCAGTACTAAAGCTTTCTACATTAAGTTTCGTATGTCTGGTTTGTGACAATAGTGACATACAATACCTCCGAGATCCGGTCGAGTTTCAAACCCGTCGAGCCGCCTCCTTTGTTTCGTTCATATAAGTTGACCGTCCATTACCGTAATTATTACTGCACGGTGACCAGCACGTTTAATTGACGGGGAAAGTGGAGTGGAGTGCCTTCATGCATCGACTAAACACCTCTTGTAAGAGGGAGATCTCGTAGCACCGGAAAGAACTGGGACTAGATCTCAAAAGTATATGGAAGACCAGTAAGAAAACTCATGACCGCCATTTGTTCCTCAAGTTGGCTTTGTTGAACCTTGATCGCCGGCTAAAGGCATCAAACTATTTAGCTCCTCATAAGTCCTTTTAAATTTCATAAAATAATTTGTAGTGGTAGTCGATCTTGTTTGCCTTGCAGAAATGCTTTGCATACCTCATATATGCAAGAAAGATTTCTACCAGAATATAAGAAATCCAAATAATCCATCAATTCCTTAACGAATTCACAATGATTGATCAAGTCAATTACATTGCTTTCAACAGAATTCCGAATCTGCAAAAATAAGCGAGCATCGTCTCTAAGCATGTCTGCTTTGAATCATCTTTAGGAGGATCATTAGTTAAATGAGTATCTTTTTCGATACTTCTCAAATAAATTTCAAATGGTCTTACTCCAAGCCAAATAATTCGAGCCATTAGATTTCTTTTCAGTCATAACTCTTACAAACGACAAGACAGCAAGCGAACAAACAAAATCCAACAACAGCAACGACCAAATGCAGCGAACAAACGCAACGAATAAGAACACAAAATTGGAAGAACCCAAACCTGAACAATCACAAGCGATGAGTGCGAAACCACCACAGATGACACAGGGGAACGACAAAGAGCGACACAAGGTTGACCGGAGAAGAATTCTGCACGGACACGCTGTCACGCACCGGCGCGTGGAAATTTGATGGTCGTAGCGCGTGGTCCAGCTTCGCGCTCGTCAGCGGTGTGACCGGACTTCGGGGTTTGGTCGGTCGGCGACTGTTCTTCCTCCCTGTGCCGGCGGTGAGATAAATGGAAATTTGACAGGAAGTCGCGGTGGCGCGTGTGGCTCACTTGTGGCTCGTCTGGTGGCCGAACGTCGGGATTTGGCTGGTCTACGGCTGGTCCTCCTCCCTGTGCCGACAGTGAGAAAAAATGTGCACTCTAAAAGGGTGTTCCGAGTTGAAACTCAAAAATGCACTAAATCTTAATTTGTGTTTACCCAAAATTAGCCCCCAATTTGAACGAAAAAATTTCCCAAATTTTTTAACCCAAATGCTCTAATACCATGTAAAACTCAGAATTCACTCTTATATTTTCATTCAAAGAAACTACCTATTTATATACAAAGTTAGAGACAATCTTAGGTGACATACACCTAATACACAACTAAGACACCTAATACACAACTAATATATTCACCTAGTGTTAGACACCTAATACACACACAACTAATCATCTTTAACAGTCTTCTTCTCCTTAGGTAGCTTAATCAACTCCCAAGTATCGTTCTTTTGAAAGGCATTCATTTCTTTTACCATGGCAGGTTTCTACTTAGGATTTTCAAGGGCTTTCTAAAAATGACTAAAAATGGACACAGAAGAAATTTGATAGGAAAAATTTAACTGAAGTTTAGATATGCGATGACAAGAAACAAAAGCTCAAATGGGATAAACAATATTAGATAAAAGCTTAAAGAAGTCTAACCTATTAGGTTGTTTATTATCTCAAATAAGATCCCTCCTACCTTGATCACTAATTAAAGGATCCAAGAAAGTAGGTGCTTGCACAATAGGATAAGTTGATATGCTAGAAGTAGAAATAGTAAGAAGTAAATAAAAGACTTTTACCTTAGAATAAATTTCGAAAGAATCATTCAAAGGCATGGTAGTATTCTCAAGAAAAGCATATGAGTTATCATTAGAGGATGGAGGTATAGTAGTAATCTCCTTATTCCTTCTATCAAAGTGCCAGTAAAACATATGAGATGGCCTAGTTGGCTTTTCTTATTAAATTCGAGTTCAAGTACTTCCAAAGAATAAGATGAGTCAAGAGGAACACTTACACTTTCTAAAGAATAATCCTCTTTACCAAAAATCCATCACTTCTTTTCTTCTGACCATTGCTTCTCCTATTCCCTACTACTAATCCCTCTTGAAGAGGAGCTAGAGAAACCTCTTCGAAAAATAAGACTTGTGTTCAAAAAATCAAACATCTATAGTCATATAATACTTACCTGTAAGTGAATGAAAATATTTATACCCTATTTGTCTATTAGATTAACCAACGAAGACACACATAAGAGCACGTGGGTTAATTTTGTCTCTATTAAGTGCATGTACATAAACGTAACACACATAATCAAAAACTTTAGGACATAGATTAAGGGTGGAAGGTATAGAGTGAAAAATAGATCATTTTGGAAATGGAGTTTGATAACCAATACTATAGGCAGGCATACGATTAATAAGAAAGGCGACAATCATGACAGTCTCAGCTCAAAAATGTTTATGAACACGTATAGTGAAGCATAAGCCACGCACCATCTCAAGAAGGTGACAATTCTTACACTCTGCTATACCATTCTATTGTGGCAAATAAGCGCACATTGTATAGTGAAGAATGCCATGATTTTTGAAAAAATAGGTAAGAGGTTAATTTACAAACTCTTGACCATTATTAGAGTGAAAAACTTGTGTGATAATCATAGTATAAAATTGAGGAATAACATGAATTACATCACTCTTAGACTTCAATAGATAAATCCAAATGACTCTAATACAATCATAAATAAAAGAGACAAAATATTTATGACCAGAAGTAGTAAGAATAGAGAAAGGACCCCACACAGTAGTAAAATACAAGCAAAAGGAAAAAAAACTTTATTCATACTAATTTTAAAAGAAATATGATGGTTATTAGCAAAAATGTATTGTTCACATATCCAGCTAAAAATAAAAATGTTAAAAAATAATTTTGGAAACAAATGCTTTAAATAAGGAAAGGATGGATGTCTTAAACGACAGTGCCATAACATAATCTGTGCTTTCTCAATCTCTCTATCTACTTGAAAACCAAAAGTTGATTGACAACCCTCTTCTCCAAGTAGTAAAGATCTCCTCTCTCCTTACTAGTGCCAATTGTCATCTTAGTTTGGTTGTCTTGAAACACACATTGGGTAGAGTAGAATATTATAGAACAATCGAATTATTTGGTAAGCTAACTAATTAACAAGAGATTAGTTTTAAGAGTGAGTGCAAGTAAAAAAAAGACAGAAAAAATAGGTGAAAGTGAGACATTACCGGATCCTAAAATTGACATTAATGTCCCATTTACAACCTGTATAAACTTAATAGAAGATGATGTTAGAGAATCAAGAATAGAAGGATTATTAGTTATATGGCCAATCACCCTTGAATTAATAAACCAAGTATCATCAGTAGAGAAAAAAATAATACGGATCCAGAATTACCTTCTTGAGTAGTTACTCGAGAAACCAGAGAAGCAAAATTGGTGATAGTCGCAAGTAGAGTTGATTTCTTTTTTTTTTTTTCGACTTGCTTGAGTTTGTACCACTCTAGATAGCTATGTTTCTTCCAACAAACATCAATAATATGCCTAGTAATATTATAATAGGTGTAAAATCGAGAACCAAGATCAATAGAAGGAGGATCTCGGCAAAGGAAAAGTAGCCAACACCCAACTCTTAACTTGATTGAAACTTCAATCCAACCCAATAAGAAACATATAAACCTGATCCTCAGGAGTATGCTTTCTAAGTTTTTCAATGTCAGTACCACATGCCATATCATTAGATCTCAGATAATCTAATTCCATAAAAATAGAGTTCAATTCATTATAATACTTAGAAAGCGATTGATATCTTGATGAAGTTTCATTAACTCATATACCTATGAAAAGTCAAAAACATCACGATAGCTTATTCTCACTGTATACCAAAAGAATTTCGTTGTTCTACACCGAACAGAATGAGAAACTAATTTATCAGTCAGGGAATTAATAAGCCAGGATTTAACTAAGGCATCATCGACTTTCCATTCACTATACGTGGGACCATCTTCCTTTGGAATAGATTTTCTTCTAGTAATATAACCTCTTTTTTCCTACCAGTAATTTGCATCTCCAAAATTTTGGACAAAATACGGTACAGAGGATGGTGAATCAGCTACAGAGGATGAATCTAAATCCTTATTAATAGACATTACAAAAAAAAATTTGAAAATAAACAAATTTGAAAGAACTTCCTGTTCTTGGAAAATAAAATCCAGCACATTAGCTCAAAAAAATGAGATCACCCAAAATAAATGATACCAAATGAGATCAACACAAATAAAAAATTGAAACCAAATGAGATAAGCCCAAAACTCAACACAAACATAAGCTACGAAGGACAAAAATGGAAATTCGAATTCGCATACACAGGTAGACTGGAGATTCTGACCAATGGCGAGAAGCTTGACAGACGGTGCTGGAAGAAAGGAAACAGCGAAGAAACAACGTCAGGGCTCCTTTGATGATTTCAACGTTTTGAAAAAAATGGTAGTGCAACAAAGAAATAACAACGTCGGACTTGAAAGACACTAAGAGGCTATCGGCGACGAAGTTCACGGCGCCAGCAGCAATGGGTCAAACGACGACGGTTACTGGTAACAATTCTTGGCAGTAAGCAACATGAAATATTAGGTTTTAGTAAGGTGCTGTTTGAACAGCGTGTCTTTCATTTTTTTAAATAATTTTGCTCTGATATTAAAATAAAATAAATGTATGGAAAGCATAATTTTCCATTAATCCTAATTAAGTATTTATGCATTAATACATCTCATAATTATGATAAGATAATAAATATTAAATATTTACAGAATAATACATACAATAATATATATTTAATTTAATTTATATTAATCAATAAATTAAATAAAATATTTTATAATAAAATATATTTTTTTAAAATATTATAGAATAAGTAGTTAAAATATTTGAAATAAAAAATATATTTTTTAATTGTATTAACAATTATAAATAGATAAATTTTGACAATATAAAAAAAAAATTCATTAACATTTTTAATATTTTGATAATTTTTATCAATATTTTAATAACATTTTAGCGATAGTATATAGGATATTTTAGTTCAAAAAAGACATTTAAATGATAATTTAACGATAAATATATTTAGATAACAATTTATCAACATTTTCAATAATTTAATCAAAAGATATAGATATCAAGATGTACAAAATAACGACATTGTCACAAAAATATTAACGATATCGTTGATATTTTCATCTTTGCCAACAAGTACATCAACATGGAACTTGTGAGTCAAGTAGTCTCTCAATGTTGCTTTGGAAATACAGAACTTATTATTGTTAAACAAATTGCCTTTATATATATGAAAATCATTAACAATTTCATAATTGTTTAAGTAAGCTCATACAATATCAAAATCTTCATATGTTACATATAATTCAAGCATAGAATCAAAATTGGTGATTTCAATCTTAAGAGTAATGAGTAGCTCATGTCTTTTACTAAGTACATCACCCACCTTATTCATTTTTCCTAACTATGTTTAATTACATAAGTAAATCTTTGCAAGTAAATAACCTATCGAGGGTGTGCATGAGAAATATCCCTTTATGAATTAATCCAAGTGTTGAATGATCACTATGAAGGATGAATTCCTTAGAGATTAGATAGTACTCCCAGTGCTTGAGTTCCCTAACAACAACATAAAATTCCTAATCATAGGTAGACCATTTCTACCTAGGTTTACTCAGTTTCTCGCCAAAAAACTCAATAGGTTGACCACCTTGTGTCATCATTGCCCCAATGCCCATCATCAAGGAATTAGTCTCAACTTCAAAGACCTGGTCAAAGCTAGGTAATGTAAGTAGTAAGGTTGTACATAGTTTTTGTTTAACGAGTCTCTCTAACAAAACCAACCTTTCTTGAGGCAATTTGTTATTGGACCTATAATAGAACTAAAATTTCTCATAAACCTCCTATAGAAGGTAGCCAATCCATAAAAACTCATTAATTCTTAAATGGACTTAGAGGTTGGCTAGGTTTGGATAGCTTCGATCATCTTACTATTCATAGAGATTCCTTCAGAGCTAATAATGTAACCCAAAAAGAGAAACTTGGTAGTTATAAACTCACATTGTTTTAGGTTGAGAAAAAGTTTATTTTACTTAAGTGTTTCCAAGACAAATTGTATGTGATCCAAATGATCTTGATTGTTTTTGTTGTATACCAATATATCGTCAAAGTATACAGCCATGTAAGTTATGAACATTATTTTAACCTATTATTTGCTATGTTTTTAAGTATTTATTTTATGTTTATATTTTGCTTTTAACTTGTTTTGGAGAGTATTTTCGTATTTTATTAGTCAAAGTATTTTTAGAAGAATTTTGGACAAACACGAGCAAATAGAGTGAAAAAGGGTGATTAATAGCAATTCACACAAGTTAGAACGAACTAGAATGTCAAAGACCATAAATTCTATACGCATCTAGTAAGTGTTTGAAAATCACTCATATTTCTGATTTTAATGTGCTTATTTGGAATGAATCGGTTTAATTATAGCTTTTTTATTTAATTATTCATACAAATATATCTTTTTGGAATCATAGGTATGTTTTGTTATAATTTAAGTGTTTTAGCTTCAAAAGAGATAAACAATATCAACACATGAATACACAATGGTTGGAGCACTCAAGTAGTACCTTAAGAGTGCAATAGACTAAGGCATGTAAGCCTTACATCATGTATCAACCACTATGTAAGGGGCACAAGTAAATTTATGACAAACGTTGCTCACTGTTGCGAAGGATTAAGTGTGCCACGACAGTCAACTCTAGGGATTACAAGGCCATTGAACATTTCGTGTCGTGGTGTGATTAAAAGTGTGTCACGGTATAGTCCTATTAGGTTGCATGATGATATTGATTTTTAGCTTTGTTTCACAGCGAGAAAAATGTTATGCCACAATACGCCTACTATTTTTGGGATTCCATTTGTTGAAAATTCTCTTATAAATAGTTTCTTTTGTTCATTAGGTTGGCTTCTCATATAAGTAATTCATAAAGTAGCCATTCATATAGAACAAAATAAAAATTAGAGTTTTTAATATTATTTATAGGCAGCTCTTTTGGAAGTTTTTCCATATCTAAGAATAGAAGAGAAGATCTCTAAAGATTCAAGAGCCTTTTGAATATCAAGATTGCAATTTTTAGAGCATAAAACATCATTCATCCATTGTTGGCATTTAGATCTAATTTGGAGTATTTTTTAAGATTTTTATATGTAGGAACAATTACACGAAGGCCAATTATTCTTCTTACTCAAATAGGTAATTATGACCTTGATGATAAGTGAAAATGCCAATCCATGAAATTTTTTTGCAACTCTATATCAATTCGGCCAAGTAGATCTCATAATGTAAATTAAGCAAGTAACATAATAAAAGTAAAAAAGAACATGCTTAATTTAACACATAACAAAAAAAACTAGTAGATACAAAAATAATAAATTTGCAAAATACACACTAGGAATAGTATGCCTCATAGACATCAGCTAGACTAGCAACATGCATATATGAAAAACAATACACAGCTTGTGATATAGGGATACATACCAAAAAGCTAAAAGGATTTTCAATCACTATAGGATCTCGTATGTGGAAACATATTCGGTAAATAATGATTGCATTTTCATAACATGCAATCAAATAAACATAGAAAATCCTAATAAAGAGTCTCATACCTGATACACTTCCAAGGTAAAGAGATACAGACTCCTTAGAGACTCACACCAATCTTGTATGCAGATAAAAGATAGATTATACTAACAGACAACCTAAACATATATGTCTACTAAAAATGAGTCTAAGCTTCGATACATAATCAGGTTAAAGAAATGTTAACTTCTTAGGAACTCAACCCATCCTCGCAAACAACAGAGATAAAAACACCTGACAGATAATCACAACTACAATATAAATAAAAATAGATATGTAGTATAATAAAGTAGCAGATATAGAATTCAGTAAAAAAACATGTGATAAATATTAAAAGCTTTCTAATCAGAGTTTAAACTTCAATATGTAGAGTTATACAACATTTAAACTCTAATTGTACTAGCCACACATTCGAGCATGAATAACACCGGATATAATGAGGTAAACCCACATAGAAACTCTATCTATGTGATAACATCTTCGAGTAGCTTATCAACGTAAATAATCTACTAAACAATAAATCAGTTACAATTCTAAAAAAAATCACTATTATCTCTATCAATCGAGACTTTTGTCTAAACTGCCTATTACTACTCTTACTTGTTGTATTTGTTGTGACTTGTTTTGACACACGAACCAACTTACTTCTAAAGCCAACACCACCAGATCGGACACACAAATTGTGTGTAGTGAATACACAAGTATATGTATCACAACAAGCAATATAATGATAAAAAAATATCATTCCCATAGAGATTATGTTATTATAAACTAATTTTTAAAACAAAAAAATAAATCAATTTTTTTTGTATTTTTATATTTTAAGAAAGCAGAATTAAAAGAACTAAAAATAAATTAACAATAATTAATATAACCAAATTTAACAACTAATAAGATATATGAGAAAATATCTAAAATACTTAATTTCCCAATTTTCTAAACATATGAATCACTAAAATCCCCCAATATAATTACCAATCAGTTATATGATCAATTGAATCAAATTTAGCATGTATTACTCTCTCAAGTAAACTACACACCATATAGTAATTAACCTAATCACACTCTCATGTTAATTAAATTGTATATTATTCATTAAGTTCATCAATTATGGGTCACATACATATCAATCATACATCTTTGCCTAGAAATTATGCATATTATTTAATCAAGACAAATAATTAATAATTCTCTCAAATTTATTTAATTGCATCTATAGATTAATTGTTGGCCAAACAATTAATAGCATAAAATCAGATTAAATAGTATAATTAAATTGAAATCATAATTACGATAAAATATTATATCATCACATGGTGAAAATTGAGTTCATAAGACCCATAGATTAATAAATTAACTAAACATAATTTTTTTCATAAATATCATAATTTTCATAAAGAAATACAAAAAATGATAAAGAAATGACTAGAAGAATAAATACAATCAATCTCTTGAATTGTAGTATTAATCTCTTCTTGAATCTTCACCAAAATTGTATCTTCTTTTGAATTTTTCTATATTTTTTCTCTCAGATCAGCTTTTGATCGAGGGCTAAGATCAAAACAAGCAAAATTAACAATGCCAACCAATGGGAACATGACATGTGGAACATAAAATTCACTGGGCGAATCATAACATGACAGATAGTGGGGAAGAGTGGTCTCAATCAAAGCTCACTTAGTCAGCCCCATGCGGTGCAACATGATTCATGGTTATGGATGGCATGGAATATAGGTGGAATGACTAGAAGAATCCGATGAAGACGCACAACAAATGCAATGACCAAACGGGATGAAGTTGGGATAAATGTCGTGCTGACACGTGGTACGACATTACGTCACTCTATACAAGTGGCTTTGCATGATTTTCCTTCTCTAATTGTGTGGTGTCCACGTGGCTTACTTCGTTAGCTTCTCTACTTGCATGGTATCCACGTGGTAGCTTTTGATTGGTCCTCCTTTAAAATTCATAAAAATCCCAAATAATTCCAAAAATTCTATCTTCATCCTTTTTCACTAAAAAGTTTATATTTTAATATTTTTAACCCTAAAAAAATTATTTATTGAATAAAACGAGAAACTATAGATTAGTAAACAGAAGTGTAATAACTCCTAATTTTGAGGACTGCCCTTAAACTCAAACAACATATCTCTTATTGCACACAACAAGAGATATGAGAATCCAAAGCATTTAACATAGCTCACTCTCACAATGAGGTTCTCACAAATAAATAGATTGATCCAAGCAACTCCCAGCAGACACAAGGCTCTCATACAACCCACTTGTAAACACTGTCTTAGGTACTCACCACTCACATGCATTATTTTGTTCACACAATCATGAATCACTAATACTAAATAGCACTCAAGGTATTAGTGATTCAAAAATATAAAAATGATATATTAATATGACAAAGCTTCGCTAAATGTTTTTGGATACCAAATAAAAAGAAATAGGGGATATTTATAGAGACTTGGATAACCACTATGCTATCCACCTCACCAATAACCTTACCAAAGGTGGTGGCGAGCTTGATGGTGATGGTGAGCTTGGTGGCATAGTGCTAAAAATCATATTTTTTGTTTTCCTAAATTGTAGAGTAATTTTCATAAATACATGCACCCAAAATGAACAAAAAAAATGAGCAAAAATGTCGAAGTGTGACCATTGGTCCACCTAGCATGCATATTACGAAAACAACCCCATAGTGTGTGTAAACATGCTCATATATAAAGTGTTTCCAACTATGCACATGTATGTATTACTGATCCATAATAATCAACCTTATATAGAGGAGGACAGAAAAACTAAGTAAGAATAAAATAGACACCATGTTTGGCACACAGAAAACCAACACACACACACGAGTACATCGAGGCTTACAATTTTATATCTGGATTTATCTTCTTCTTATTTTTTTGAATGAATGCTTATTTTAATATGATTGTGAATTTTCATTTAACATGTCAATCTAATTTTAATTATAAAAATTGAGCTTTGTTTTCATGATTGTTTAGATTATTTGGGTGGATATTCTTACAATTAATTATATAAAGATTATTTCTTCATTTATGGTTTGTTATAAGATTTATTTATAAATAATCTATTAGCCATTTACTCTTCATAATAGATTGAAAATTTGATAATTATGTTTGAGATATATCTTCTAGATCTAATTTGGATAACTTCAATAAGAGTTTAAATTGGTAACTTGATCGCCACATTGATTTAAATGGTTTGATATTTCCTTGAGCACAATTTAATTAATTAGTTAAACACCCTGATCATAGGATATTATGGTTTGATTAACAAAAAAATGATCTCGATCATAGAACTTTTCATATTTTAAAGGAAAAACTAATAATTCAAGTTTATATTTCAATTAACCTAAATCTTTCTAAGCAAGCATGGTTGACTAATTAAAGTTTCCATAAATCCTCCATTGATTTTGTCGACTGACTTTATTTTATTTTGAATTGAGTTTATATTTAGTTATTAATTTAGGATTTTGAAACCAACCATTGTGATAGAGTGTTTAGATATTATTTTTCGCTCATAGTTCGTTTAAGTTTTTTTAAGAAAAGTGAAAAATTATTTAAATTCAATGCAATTCATAAATATCAATCTTGGGAGAATACTTGTCACTTACTATAGGTGACTCATGTAATTACGAACTTTTAATATAAAATTTGTACATTAAATTTTTGGCACTATTATAAAAAAATTGGCATTTTAGATTGTTTATCAAATTTTTTAAAAACTCTTTATGAATATTTGTAGTTTGTTTAATTATTTTTCTTTATTGTCTCTTTTATTTATTTTCTTTGATATATTTACTTTTAATTGTTTATATTATTTTTTTTCTTTCGTTATTTATTTTTCTTATAGTTTACCTTCTAGTGCTTTAATTTAATTGTTGTTTTCGTTAGTATATACAAGGTAGGAGATCCCTTAGAATTCAATTCTTACATTTTATAGATTATGTTAATATATCTAAAGAGCATTTAAAAAGGGTGGGTACTAAAATCCAAGAGCTTTTAATGGAGCCACCATTAGAGCCTCTTTAAGAATCTTTAAACATAGACTATGTTTTACCAAGGGGGTTTCCTATGAAGAAGTATGCAAGGCCAATTATTGGCACTATTACTGTCTCTATGCAGTTAAGTGAGGCAACGAGGAACTATGAAATGAAAAAGACTCATTATTTTGTGTTCCTTCATTTTATGAAATTCTTAATGAAGATCCTTTAACTTTCATTAAAGATTTTTACTCAATTGTCCAAACATTGTCTTTACAAGAGCTAAATGAAGGCCAACTAAAAATGAGGTGTGTCCCATATATGCTCAAAGATAGAGAAAAGGCATGGTTAATGACTCTTCTACTAAGTTCCTTGATAACTAGGGAGACAACTTACGATAAATTTGTGAAAAAAATTCTATTCACATTAGAAAATTTCCGATTTGAGGACAAAAATAGCAACATTCTCTCAATTGAAAGGAAAGACATTCCATAGGGCATGGGATATGTTTAAAAAATTTCTCACTCGATGCCCACACCATAACTACCCACTATAGTTGGAAAACCAATTATTCTATGAAGGATCGAAACAACAATGTCAATTCATAGTGGACAATGCTACAAGTGGTGCTTTGGGGGGGGGAGATTACCTTAGACTTATAATCTCTATAAAATGTTAGGTGATAATTCTTAATAGAAAAGTGTTAAAGTCAAAAAAGCCAGAGTTCATGAGATAGGCTCTTACATTGAAATGCCTATGCAACTTATATAATTAATCAAGCAAGTTACATTTCTAGCCATTAAAGGCACTTAAAACAAAGAAGTATGTGGAATGTGTAGTGATTATGAGCATGGTGCTAACATATGCTCTTATTAAAGAGAACCAATTGTAAGCCATGAATAATTGAATGCAATTGAGGGTCATCAAACTTGACTTAGGAATGACACTTATGCAAACACTTACAATCAAGGATGAAGAAATCGTCATAATTTCTCTTGGAGGACAAACAACCTTCCCTTTGCCCAAAACCAAAACCATATAGAGGGTTAGAAATACAACCAACACATGCCATATAATCCTCTAAATAAACCAACTTTAAAGGGTAAATTGAATGCTTTCATTAAATTTAGTAAATACAACAAGTTAAAAATAATTAAATGTTGAATTCTTTGGAGGCATCAATGAAAAGAGCATAAGTACAAGTGGGGAAACATCCTGAGCATTTGTAGAAGCAAGCAAGAGAAGAGTTGTCTAGTCAAAATGAACATGTGAAGGCTTTTACAACCCTTCTTAATGATGAGTTGCTAGAGGTTGAGTTTCTTGAATTTTCTAATTATTTACATAATAATGCAAGAAACACAAGTAATTCTATAGCTATCTCAAAGGATCATGGAAGCTTTAATGTTAATATCACCATTAGTGATAAAAAAAGAGGTAAATGATATGTTAGATCAAGTTTCAAGCATTAATTTAATACCTTATTCTTTATATTTACATTTAGGAGTGAGGGGGGAAGGGGCTGAAACCTACAACCATATCCTTACAATTAGGGAATAAGTTTATAATATATCCAAAGGTCATGGTAAAAAGCTTAATGGTACATATGGATAATCTCATTATATCTGTAAGTTTTGTAATTACTTATGTGCAAGAGACCCTAAAATTGAACAAGGAGCACAACATATTTCTTGGTAGGCCATTTATAGCCGCAACCACAATAATTATTGATGTCCATAAAAGGAGCCTATCAATGATAGTCTTGGGAAAGACTATATATTTTCAAGCACATTTAGATACAAACTCAATGAAAAAGGGAACATTGAGTAAATTAAAATATACAAATCGTAGCCACCCCAAGCAGGGTCTTGTTAAAACGTTAGATTAAACCCTAAATGGGAGGTAACCCATTAAACGTTTTTTCATTCTTTCTTTTTTACTTTTTGTTAGTTAGTTATAGTTATAGTTATTTTTATTTTATTATTTTATTATAGTTATAGTTATTTTTATTTTATTATTTTATCTTATTATTTTTGTCTAGTATTTCTTAATTTATAGCTTAAATTGTTTTTTTGTTTAGTTTTATTTATAAAAAAAATAAATTAAATCAAGCTGTAGCGTGAATTTTTTGTAAGCCACGACATGGGGCTCTCGGATAAAAAATTGGGTTGAAAATTTTTATTTCACATCGCGGTACACTATTCTTGGGGAGTATACGTTGGTCAATTTTTTGTGTGTGCCGTAGCATGAAAAAATTGTGCATCAATGCTCACATGCATATTTCACAATAAAAACCCCATAAACATGATTTCAAACTAGATCTACACAAAGAAATTCTCCTTTTCTTCTACAATACTAATTTTTCTCGACCCAAACACTAAAATTTCACCAAAAACTCATTTTCTTCTCCAAATATTTTCAAATTTCTTCTCACATTTTCATCCCTAAGTATTTTTCAAGACATTTTTGCCAAGCTTTTTCTCAAATCTTCATCAAGTTTTATCTTCAAGGGGTTCTTCACATCAACTTCATATTCGTCAAAGGGGTTTGCTAAAAGTTAAAATTAAGTTAACAATATTCTCAAAATAATTACCAAGTTTATTTTATGAAATTTTAAGTGAATATTTTTTGAATTGAAGTAAAAAAAACCCTAATTTGATTTAGAGAAGGTGGTGAAGAATCTTTTGTTATATTTTTAGGAATATTTTATAGGTATTTATTTTTAGAACTTGAGAGTAATGGCACATAAGAGACAAAGTAGTGAGAAGGGAAAGAAAAAGGAAAAAGAGGTTACATAAGAATATAATAGAGCTAAATTTGTTAGCCTTGAAGCTAAACTAGGGTTTGATAAGTAGTAGAGATTAACAAAAAAATGATTGTGGAAAAAGGATTGGATTTTGAGAAACATCCATTCAAGGGTATAACTGATAAAATATAAATCCTTAGTTGAAATGGTTCCTTAAGAACCCAGAGGCCACTGTTGTGTCAATATAGTATGGAAATTTTATGCAAATTTTCCCAATACTATAAACAATCAAGCAATGGTAAAAGGTATGTTTGTCCCATTTGGCCCTTTTGATATAAATGCCTTTTATGGAATGATAGATGTTGACCAAGTAGAGTATTAGAATTATTTATAAAATATGGATTATGACGAAGTAATAGAAACCTTAATTGTGGAGGGGGTTGACTGAGATATTGTCAATGAGAGACATGAATCCTTTGATGCTAAATTCTTAATAAAGATCTCCCATATTTGGAAATATTTTATCTACTCTAGTCTAATGCACACCACATGTTATAGTACAATGGAAAAGAATGAGCTATTTTACTATATGTCATTATATCCACCAAGTTAATGAATATTGTGGAAATAATCAACTACAGGATTAGATTATCCACAAATAATCACTGATTAAGTTATTTATTTCCCTAACTAATCCTAGCCCTCTGTGCTAAAGTTGGGGTGAAATTTTCCAAAAGTGAGGTTTTACTGTAACCTGGTGACTTATTAACCCCTAACTACATGAGAAACATCACAAGTGGAACCATAGCCACTCAAGAGACTAAATGAGTCACTTCTTATTCTTCCAAAACTTTAATCAAAGACCAAGTATAGAAGTTGGAAGAAGTGGTAGATTATATGAAAGATTACCATGCTCTACAAATGGAATGGATAAGTGGGCACATGCATTTTTAGGGTGATACACACAATCTTTCCATGAGATACAAAGATTACACTCTCCCATTTCAGAATCAACTATAATCAAGTAATATTACTTGAGCCTCTTGGTTATGAGTTTGTTTATGGGCTGCTTGAATTTACACGTAAGTATGAAGATGAATTGGATGACATAGAGAACTGAGCTCCACCTTTTTTCGGCTTTTTTATGTATTTTTATTTTTATTATGTTTGCTTTCGATTTTAATTTGATGTATTTTATTTTATTTTATTTTATTTCTATTAGTATGAATAATGTTTATGTTAATTATAATTGTTAATTTCATAACTGTTTGGTAATGTTTGATTCATAAGAGATACACAATGATTCTCTTTGGGTGAAAGAACTTGAATTGATAATTAATGCAACAAAAGTAACCACGTCACCATGCTTAATCACATTGCACTATTAGAATTTGATAACTTTTCTTTTATTTTTTCTTTTACTTTGAATTACATTTTATCATTAAAGACAATGTAAACTCTAGGTTGGGAAAGAAGGAAAAGTTCCTTATAAAATTATGCATTTTAAATTTTCTCAAATATTAGTTTGCTTTTGTTTAGTCGATTAGGGACATTTAAGTGCAATAATGTTTTTTTATACAAAATTATAATGCTTTTAGTTAATTTAAGGTGATTAATTGAGTCTATGTATATATTGTTTGATGTCTTAAACATGTTCAAGGATTATTGCAAAAGTTAGTTATATTCATAGTTTTTGTTTCGTGCTTGGATATTGAAATTGAGATAAAACTAAGCTTGGTGTATAAGAATCAAATAATATAGACTATTTTATGAGATTATTGAGCCAATATCGTTTTATTATGAGTAATAATATTTATTTTTAAATATTTTTCCTATTATTTTAAATTGTTAGATGATCTCTATAGGGTTTGCGTTGAGTGTTAGGATTTTGAACATCTAATGAAGTATCATTTACTTATTTTCATTTTTTTATTAGATGGTTTAAGTAGTAATTGAAAGTATGTGTCTATCTTCATTCATGCTTGAATTTTAGTTCATATATATATTCCCTTTGAAGAAAAAGAAAAGGCTATATTAGTCATCACTATAATACGTTATATATACATGGGTGTGTTCTAAAACAAGAATAAAGAAAAAATAAGAAAAAAAATAGAACTAAATATTATGGTCCTTAATTCTTAACGTAGTGATATTGCTATTAAAAAAGGAATAATCCCTTAAAGTCAAAAGCATTTTCATTCATCTTAAGACACATATTTGTTATTTTTGTGTAATAATTTTTATTTAAGTATAATATAGTAGTATGATGTATTCATAATCCTAACATTTAATTCCTTTCATGAGATCCATGTTATGCACATTTGAACCTTTCTTATTTATAAACATAAGCAAATCTTTTTTGCTTTATTCTTCACATAACTTATGTTCGTATATATTTTGTTGAGTGCTTGAACATATAGGATCAGTGTGATATTGAGAGTATATCTTATGAGGAATTGAATTGAAGTAAATTCAGATTCTTAACACTGGGTTTTTGGTAAATCAATGTTGACATGTTCTCGTAATTAGGCATGAATTTGTGACGTGTAATTGATTTAAATGATGGACATTGATCCTTTGAGATTTTGGATGAACTTTTACTTGAGATTTTAATTATGAATTTAAAATAAAGGAAAGCATGAGAATTTTTGTTATTAATATTTTTAGTTTTTGTTTTTGTGTATTAGGATGTTTATTGGTATCATCACTAGAAGCCTTCACAGAACTTAACTCGTTCACTAGGGTCACTTAGGGGTTTAAAGGCTTGTTTCATACATAAATGCAACCGTGACAATTTACGAAAATGATTTAGGTTAGTATAATTTAGTTATTCATGTTTTCTTTTAGGTTTTTAGATTGCTTCACTTGTTGTATTTCAGGTGTTTTAGCTTCAAAAGAGATAAATAATATCAACACATAGAGACACACCACTTGGAGCACTTAAATAGTACCCTATGAGTAACAGATACTAAGGCATGTAAGCCTTACATCAAGAAGCAACCAATGTGTAAGGGCCCAAGAAAAGTCAAGACAAATGTTGCACATTGTAATGTCAACTATTGGGATTTTTTACTAGGGCCATTAAACATTTTGACCTATAGCATGATAAAAAGTATTCCCCAACATGATCCTCTGGGGTTTCATGGTGAGAGTGATTTTTAGCTTTGTGCCACAGCAGGAAAAAAATTATTTTAGGACGTGCCTATTATTTTTGGGATTTTGTTTGCTAAATAGTATTTTTTTATTATAAATAGTTTCTTTTGTTTATTAGGTCAACCTATCATATAAGTAGTTCATAGAGTAGCCATTCATATAAAATAGAATAGTGATTAATGTTTTTCAAATTATTCATAGATGCATAGATTAGACTTAGAAAGAGATTACAGATAGCTCTTTTAGGAGTTTTTCCATATCCAAGAAGAGAAGATAAGATCTCTAAATATTCAAGAGTCATTTGAAGATCAAGATTACAACTTTTAGAGCAGGAAACATCATCCATTCATTATTGGTATTTAGATATGATTAGGAGTACTTTATTTCTAGATTTATCTTGTTCTTATTTTCTTGGATGAATGTTTATTTTTATCTGATCATGGATTTTAATCTAAGCATATTTGGCTTTTAGCTATGAAAATTTAGCTTTGTTGTCATGATTTTTTAGATTATTTAGATGAATATTTTTATAATTAATCAAATAAAGATTATTTCTTGATTCAAATATTATTACAAGATTTATTTATGAAAAATTTATTGGCCATTTACTCTTCATAATAGATTAAAATTTTGAAAATTAGGTTTCAGACACATCATCTAGATCTAATTTAGATAATTTGAACAAGAGTTTAAATTGGTGACTTGATCATTGTATTGATTTAAACGGTTTTCTATTTCGTGCCATAACCTAGACCTATTCCATGCCACGACGAGGTGCTCTTAGGTTCCAATAGGTGATTTTAGGATTTCTATGTGCGTTTAGGCCCAAAATAATCATGCCATGGTACAAACCTCTTAGATCCAACTTGTGTTTTCTGAAGTTCTATGTGTGTCATAGCCTAACTTAATGTATGTTGGGTTGTAATTGAAGAATCAACATTCAATGTGTGTCGCAATGCAAAATAACCATGCCATGTCCTGATTGTCCAAAATTACCAAAAATCCTAACACAATTTCTACATGTGTTTGACCCCTAAATCAAACCTATAAAATCCTAAACTCTCTTAAAACAACATCAAGCCATATATCCAACCACCAGCTCCAATAGCCATTCCACCATCCATAATATATATATACAGAAAGAAAACCTCCCAATTGTAAAGAATATCCAAGGATTTAAAGAAAATAGCAACAACTTATTCAGAAATTTAGAATCGCTTCTTAAGAATGGGTATTTTTGTTGTTTTATATTATTTTTCTCTATAGTATGATGTGTTTCGTAGTAGAATTAACTTTTTTTTAATTTAACTATGATTTGTTAATTTTTATAATATGGGATTTTAGGATTGCGTATAGTGATTGGAAGAACAATTTTATGGTTTATAATAAATAAATATTTTATATTTATTTGTCCATATCCTTCAAATATTTAATTATAAATTCATGATGGGTGAAATCTTGATTTATAATTAAAGAAAATATTTTAGAACTAAGCATTAGACAAATATCTATGCTTCGTTGTGCATTAATAAATAATAGTCTAAATTAATTTCATTGATTTGTATTAAATTAGATGGTTAAAATTATCTTTAATTATAAATTAATGATGAGTCAAATTTTGATTTATGATTAAAGAACATATTTACCTTATGTTTACCAATTAATTATTTTTAAGCCCGACCAAGGAAGTTATTAATTTATTGAGGATTATGGTTTATATATTTTTCTTAGTTTGTCAATTAATCAATTTCAAATCCAACGAAGAAAGTTATTGATTAATTGAAAATTGTGGAAACTCACCTTCATTATAGGGTGTTCTCTTATTTAAAAGTAAATATCAATAACTCTAACTTATTATTTAAATAATTTAATTCATTTTTTCCATAAAGAGACATGCAAACTAATTTTCCATATTCATTTATCATCCTAATATTTGGCTATAAATTTACTTGTGATATTTTAGTTAGTTAATCAATTTAGAATATACAATTCTATTATCTCAACTAATACTTGATAGAAAGTTTAAAATTGTTTTTCTTGATTAATTTAGAAAGTAATTTAATTTTTTAAAACAATCGGCCAATTTCCTTACAGACCAACCTCAAGATAACTTATTATTAATTTGCTAGTGATTTGTACACTTGTGAGCAATTAAAATTTATGCATCACCAAGTTCCATTTAATGGTTTGAGGACTTGGTGTATCAATCTCATGAAAGTACTAGAGACATTACACAAGTCAAATGGCATGACAAGCCACTGATATAATCCCTCCCTTGTTTTGAATGCAGATTTCCACTCATCTTTCCTAATATGAATTTGGTGATAGCCACCATGAATGTCAAGTTTGGAGAATGCTGAGTGCTTAAAAAGCACTAAAATTATTATGATTTAATATACTTTAATTGATAAAATAGATTTATATTTGTATGATTTTCATATTTTTATATAAATTTATCTTTTTGGATCACGGGTATTTTTATTATTTTTCAAGTATTTTCATTAAAAAATAACTTAAAGACACAAAGAAAAATACTATAGGCAATACATCACAAATATATTGAGAAAATAAATGAGTAAAAGTCAAAAGGATGGAAAAAATGAGTCAAAATGGTCAAAAATGTCAAAAAGGCTGAAATCTCATGCGCAACAACTCATCCGCACTGAGTCCCATGCGCACCAGCCTGCGAGCTGTCCATTGCGCTGAATATCGTGTGTAACAGCCCATACACGTAGAGTCCTGCACGCGCATACCCAACATACACCGGTACATACCCAGCACACACCCACACGTGGTCGGCACATATCGAGCACACGTTTGCATGTGGTCGACACACGCCTAGTACATGCTCACATGCAGTCGGAACATACCCAACCAACACACGCAGCCAGCACACACCTGACACAAGCCCGACACATACTGCGCTTACTTCCGCGAATGCCAATACACTCCTCGTAGTGTCTTAGGTGCGCCCGCACAGACCAATCGCCCGTCTGATGACCTTTCAAAATGCATCCAAATTCAAATTTTGAAATATTTCCCCCCCTTTTTTGGCCTTTATGTTATTTGATTAGGAAACAAACAAACCAAAATATCGTGATAGGATATTTATGATTTAATTTCTTTTTAAGATTTTGAATAATAAATTAAAAACCACATATATTCCTTCCTTAGATCGACCTTGTAAGTATACTTATCATTTTCTATAAAATGATTCGTGCACTTGTGAGAGTTTTACAAATAATAAAACCAATAAGATTCCACAAGATCAGTATATGTAATGCCAGTCTTGCAACTCATCATAGAACACCATGGATCCTTTATAATTTATCTAGCATATCTTTTATCCTAGGAATAGGGAATTTGTTTTTTATAGTGATTTTATTGATAATTCTACTATTAACACACATTCTTATGGTTTCATCTTTCTTGGGCACTAATAATATTGGAATAACACAGAGACTCTTGCTCTCTTGGACTAAGTTTTTACTCAAAAGTTGCTGAATAACATTAGGAATGTCATGGATACTAGAGTTTTGCTCTTGCATAACTAAGACCAAAACCATCCTTGAATTTTTTATCTCATTCTTAAAATGGTTTATGCTTGGGCTTAAAAGTACCTTTTGTATGGAGATGGAACTATCAAGTACCCTATCACTATCTTTAGTAGTCAACAGAGCAATATTTGTACCTTTCCACGTGAAAATAATGATATTATACCTACCTTTGTGAACATCTACATCATATTGTCAAGGGTTACCCAAAAAGATATGACAAACATCTATCTCTACAATATCACAATGCACTTGATCCTTATAGAGTTTTCCAATAGAAAATGTAACCCTACACACTTCTTGCACTTTAATTTTATTAACCTTTTTAATCTATCCTATCTTGTATGGATGAGGATGAGGATTTGTACTTATCTCAAAGTTTTGACTAAGGCTTTGGATACAATATTTTCTATGCTCCCAATTTCAACAATAACATTGCAAATCTTTTATTATATAGTGTTTGGTTTTGAAAATTGAATGTCTTTGGGATAACATAGGATGCTTAGGGGATAGTAAAAAATTTTGCACGATGCAGTTGATAGCTCTATAACCTTCATCACCTTCAACTGGTTATTCTCCTTCCAATTCCCCCAAGGTAAAGGATCAAATTCATTATAGTGATGACCCTATTGATAGAACCTAAAAAATTTAATAGGAAGTGTTTTGGCATAAGGGTTATGTTCGAATGGAGGGTTTTTGGTTTTATAAATTGGTTGTGTTTCTACAGTAGGGTATGGGGTGGTCGGTTTTGGGGGAAATCTAGTGTAGTTTTTTGATGTGAAATCATTGAATCGAGGTTTGAATGTATTGGTTTCTTTGGTTAAGCAAGTTGGTTTTCCATGTTTAGGGCAATGCTATTGGCTTGGTTTACAATCCAAAGAGTTTGGCTAATATTCTAGTCTTTCTCTAAAAGGTGAGTTTAAGCCTAAACATACCTTGAAACCTTTTAAGGATCACACTCCCACATGTTAGCTCGAATGGTAGACCTTATAAATTCCATAGTGTATTCATTGACATTCTTTTGTCCTTGTTGGCACTAATGATGCTTTTGGCTAGAACTATTACACCATCAATTCCTTCATATGTTCCCAAGAAATGATTGATGATTTTCCCATCAGTATTTTCTCATTCTACACATGATCCCACCAGGTAAATGCATCACCTTTGAGCTTACAAGCTACCAATTTCACCTTCTTATCTTCTCGCATCTCTGTATAGTCAAAGAACTTATCAAAAACGATTATCCAGCCTATAAACTCTTCCATGTGTGAATGACTAGTAAAATTTGGAAGATATATGTCGAGCCTGTAATCCTATCTCTCTAATTGCCTAAGAGTTGAATTTTTTTTTCATTCAACAATCCCTTATTGACCCATTTAGAGGTACAACCATTAAAACCAAAATCTTTGTAGTTTGGCTTACAGGGTGGTGTAAATTCATCATCAAACTCCAGTGTAAATTCATCATCAAACTCCATATGATCTCGATGAGATGAAGAAATGTGTTAGAGCTTAATTGGTTGTTCAATCGGTGTGGGTGAAATTTCACGATGAACTTCCTTCCTTTTCAGCCTCAAACTTCTATGAATATCACTCAATTGGGACTAAATTTGATTAATGGTCTGCTAAAAATATTGTCGAAGGTCTTGAGATGCTTCTTCATTGCATTATTCGAATATACTCTTGAGATCAGCCATTGCTATCAATAAACTCTTTGCATCGTTAATTTCGTCACCAAAAACTTGACTACCTAAGGTTTCTATCTGAGTTAAGGAATTCATTTGGCTCTAATACAAATTCTGATGTAGGAAGCTAGTAACTCAATAATGGATGATAACTTATAATATTCAAATGGATAACAATTTAATGATTTAACTCTATAACAACTTACAGAGGATTCACTCTCACAAAAAGGAATAAAAGTAAATTAAAAGTAGTGCTTCAGTGATAATGTATGATATATATAGTCACCACGAGATTTAAGATGCTAACGGCTCACATGTGATGATTCTATGAAAGTAGAGTCATCAATGTACTTTTCTACTTAATATTTTCTCGTTTTATTCAATAAGTAGTATTTTTGGAGTTAAAAATATTTAAAAATGAACTTTCTAATGAAAATGGGTGAAAATATATTTTTTGGAATTGTTTTGGATTTTTTAATACAGGACCAATCGAAAGATGCCATGTGGATGCCACACAAGTATAGGAGTTGGCAGGCATGTCACGTAAATGCCACACAAATAAAGAGGGCCAATCACGTTGTCTGTAGCTAATGACGCAAGGCCATACCACATGTCAGTATGACATTCGTTTCGGGTTTTACCACGCGATCAACCACCATTCCATATGTCATCACCTGATTCATCCATTCTTTCTATCGGGGTGCCACACAATCCATAATCATGAATCATATAGTGCTATGTGACACTGCCTCAGCACGCGTTGATTGTGACCAGTCCACCATGCCACACGTCGTGCATTGATTCGCCCAGTGAATCTCCCATGGAACGTGTTACATTCCTATTGACCATTGCTATTAATTCTCTTTTTTCATCTCAACCCTTAATCTGAAGCTAATCTAATGATCTAGATTCCACCTGAGCCTAATTTAACCCCCTAATTGCTTCATAAACTCTAATGAGTCAAAAATTATATTTTTTTTATAATTTTTTGGAGCCAATAAGAGAGAAAAGTAAAAAAATTAAAAGGAGAAACAATTTTGGTAGAGATTGGTGCTACAATTAGAGAAATTGATTGTATTTCTTTATGAAAATTTGAGCTTTGTGAACAAAATGATATCTAGTTAATTTATTAATATGGAGTTCTCATAAACCCAATTTTTAACATTTGATGATATAATATTTTACCTTAATTATGATTTCAATTTAATTATATTATATTATTTAATTTAATTTTTATGTTATTAATTATTTGGCCAACAATTAATTTATAAAGATAATTAAATAGATTTGAGAGAATTATTTAATTGTTTGTCTTGATTAAATAACATGCATAATTTCTAAACAGAGATGTATGATTCTTATGTATGTGATCAATAATTAATGAACTTAATGAATAGTATACAATTTAATTGACATGAGAGTGATTAAGTTAATTATTATACGATGTGTAGTTTTTACTTAAGAGATGAATACATGTTAAGTTATATTCAATTGATTATATAATTATATTAGAAAGATTTTAATTATTCACATGCTTATAAAATTAGGCGATTAAATATTTCTAAATATTTTCTCATATATTTTCTTAGCTACCAATTATGAATTAATTAATTACTAATATTTATTTTTAGTTCTTTTAATTTTACTTAAAATATAAAAACACAAAAATAATAATTAATTTTTACTTTTTAATTAGTTTCTAATAACATAATTTGTAGAAAAACGGTCTTTAATTATCATTACATTACTTATTACGATACATATACTTGTGTATTCATTACAAACAATTTGTGTCGATCAACGTGTCTCGATGACACTACACACCAAATGCCTTTAAAAAGAAATGACTGAAACTACAATAATGGTTAGATCCGACAATACAGTAGAAGTGGTTTGATCCGACAATACAGTAGAAGTGGTTTGATCCGACAATACAGTAGAAGTGGTAAAAGGATGATAATCAAAATGATAATAATGTTTTAATCAGCCACTGCATCAGCAAGGCCTTCAACTAAGTTAGCTATCTAGCATTTTTGAGAGGGGAAGAGTTGGGATGCTTTGTTCATTCCTAAAAAAATTACCAGGGTCCACTTTGGTCTTGATACCCACCAATCTCTCGAAATTTTCCTTGAAGTACTTTATGCCATAAACTCTTCCTTCAAAGTAGCTTGCTTCTCCATTATGATTGATACCCAAGTCGAGATCTTTGTAGTTAAAATACGCTTCTCTTGGGTTCTTAGACACGTAAGGAGTCATATATTCGTATAGCTTTTTGGTATCATTTAAATGGTTGTTTGTAGCTTCACATCCTGATTGGTACCAATTTGTTACGTACTGAATTTTAGCCAAGTTACCCGCTCTATGTGGGAAAGGAGTTGCAGTTGGTGAAATCTCAGCCATTTTTTCACCATATGGATTAAATATCAACATTATTACTTCCAATTCTATCATATTCTTCCAAAGACCTTCCAAACCCTCTTTTGGTATAGGCTTCTTCAAATAGTCTGATTTTCTTTTCAGGTATGGAAGTGATTGAGGTGCTCTAGAAAGCAAAACATCTTCACGAGTACCGATTGGAATATCTGTCCAGAAAAGCACTGATTGAACCCATGTTGTTTCAATATAATCTGATTTCTCCAAACCCAATTCAGGAAACTTCAGTTTCATGATGGAGTGAAGTCTTCCAGAGTTTCCAAGAAACAAGGCCACAAATGTAGCTCTGACTGTTTTCTTCTCCTCTTCTTTTGTTTGATTGCTGCTTATAACATCTAACATAAGCCTAATGAAGAGGTCTGCATCTAATTTATCTGCAACATGTAGATATATAGAAACAATCTCACTTGTATTTTGTTCCAAAGTTCTTGGAACCTTGAAAACCGTAACGATTTTCGGGACACGAACAAGATTGATCTTGTAAGAAATAACAACTCCAAAGCTAGCTGCTCCACCTCCACTTATAGCCCAAAAAAGATCTTCCCCCATTGACTTTCTATCAAGAAGTGCTCCATGAACATCAACAAGTTGAGCATCAACAATATTGTCAATTGTAAGACCAAACTTTCTAATCATATTACCATAACCACCTCCACTTATATGGCCTCCAACGCCTACATTTGGACAAACGCCGGCAGGAAATCCATGTGTTTGGCTCTTCTCAGCTATTCTGTAGTAAAGTTCACCCAGAGTAGCTCCTGCTTGAACCCATGCTGTTTCACTCTCAATGTTGACATCAATAGCTCTAAGGTTGAACATGTCAAGAATGAAAAATGGGACTTGAGAAACATAAGAAATACCCTCATAATCATGGCCTCCACTTCTGATTTTCATCAGCAAGTTATGCTTTTCAGCAGAGATAATGGCTGCTTGGACATGAGAGACATGCAACGCAGTGATTATAAGGAAAGGTTTTGGAGTCGTGGAAGTGTTGAATCTTAGATTTCTAACATAAGATTCCAAAACAGATGAGTATAGAGGATTGTTAGGAGTATAGATTGCTTGAGAGATTGGGTGAGAGGGGTGAGAATGGTCTAGAAGACATGAAATGAAGGAGTCGTAAGGAATTGAACCACCTGAAGCTGCTGCCATAGAAGAGATTAAGTGCATCAAACAAAAGTTAAAAACAATAGAAAGGTAACAGACCTTGAATTGAATAATTTGTAAATGTTTGGTTGATAAAGATCAGTTTTGGGGAGGGTTTTTATAATAATATGATTATCATCCTCCTCTTTCGGTGGAGATTTTGTGTTTAAAAAAAAAATTGTTTTTACACAGGTGAAAGAAATGCTATGCTACTGGAATACACTGGGACCTCTAGAACTCATTCCTAGAAAGGAGCAATAATTGTATTTTATTTAAAGGAACATATGGTCCCTGTCAATATGGTGAATTGTGACGGGTCATTGTCACGTTTTTAATCTGTGCTATCCTTCTTTCAATGTACTCACTCACCTACCACTTAGTTTTGATTTTTTTTTCTCACCTTTCTAAGAGGATCAGTTACCCTAGTTTGGATGAGCTAGGAAAATTACAGACAACGAGTAGCAGAAGTCTGTAGCTATAACATATTTCAAAGAGAGACTACAAGAACATACTAAATTTCCTTTCTACCGTTAAAAACTACTATTATGATCCTATAATGCTATGTTCGTTGGAAATAACAGCTGCCCAAATAATATAATATGTTCATGGGTGTAGATATTTGAGAACTTTAATTTAGTTTAAAATTACAAGAATAAATCTGAAAATGAGTGTATCAAATATTTAGATAAGTATTTAAAAATTTATAACTTTCGATATTCTAAAACAGTTCATAAAACATAGGTTGAACGTGTATAAGAATGTCAATAGGAAGAAACGGTATAGGAGGGTGTTTTAAGAGAAATCCAAACCGAAAAATTATATTATATTTGTTACTGAAATCGAATCCGAATGAACGGATATAAATACGAGGAATCAATATCAGATAACTGTTACTTGTGTGGAGTTCTAAAAATCAAATTTCAATATCTTTTTAATTAAAATTATTCAAAAATATGAAATTTTAATTAAAAAATATAAAAATTAAAAATAATCATACGTTAAATATATTTAAATTATCTTACATTCAAAACATTATCTTACATTCAAAACCGAAACAGAACCCAAAATTTAAAAACAATAAAAAGAATAACTGAATTCGAAGATAGAACCAAACTTTATTATTGAAAACCGAATCTGTTCGGTTATTAATTTTTAGAAGCACAATATTTATGATAAGTTAATTACTTTTAGATCTATTACAAGTAATTGCGAAGTTAAGGCCTGGTTTTCTTTCTTAAGGCTAATTAAGTTCAATTCTACAACAACATTCCAACTTCTTTTGCAGGTTAATTACTTGAAATGGAGCCCTGAATACTCTCCAGAAAGACATGATTTTAATAGTTATAACAACATTGCAACTTCTTTGTCCAATTATGTGTTTATTATGTGTTCAAGGTTTAACTGGTTTGCTTAGGAATGTTGAAAGCTGCGGTGCTCTAAAGGGTGTTGCTGTTGCTAGAAACTGTACTCCAAGAGTATCACATCCCCTTTTTTGTTGAAGAGAACTTCATTTTTATGGAGTTGATTGGTGGAAGTTGTCAAAATCTAAATGATGTTTGATCAGATACGAATTGTATATAATGAATACGCAAATATACATATCGTAACAAGTATATAATGATAAAAAAATATTATTCACACAAATATTATGTTATTAGAAACTAATTTTTAAAACTAAAAAAAATCAACTTTTATTTTGTGTTTTTATGTTTTAAGAAAGTAAAATTAAAATAACAAAAATAAATAACAATAATTAATTAAATAAGAATTGTCAGTTAAGAAGATATATAAGAAAACATATATAAATATTTAATTCCCCAATTTTCTAATAATATAAATCAATAAAATCTCTCGATATAATTATCAATTAATTACATGATCAATTGAATCTAACGTAGCATTTATTCCTCTCTCAAGTAAACTATACATCATATAGTAATTAACCTAATCACATTTTCATGTCAATTAAATTTCATATTACTTATTAAGTTCATCGATTATGAATCACATACATTATAATCATACATCTCTGCCTATAAATTATGCGTGTTATTTAATCAAGACAAATAATTAAATAATTTTCTTAAATCTATTTAATTGCTTCTATAAATCAATTGTTGGCCCAAAATTCATAGTATAAAAATTAGATTAAACAATATAATTAAATTGAAATCATAATTGAGATAAAATATTATATTATCACATGTTAAAAATTGGTTCATAAGATACCTAGATTAATAAATTAACTAGACATAGTTTTGTTTATAAAGATCATATTTTTCATTAAAAAAAATACATAAAAATTGATAAAGAAAGGAGAAGAAGAAGAAATACGACCAATCTCTTAAATTGTAGCATCAATCTTCTCTTGAATCTCTACTAAAGTTGTGTCTCCTTTTGATCTTTTTTTTTTTGTATTTTTCCCTCTTTTTGGTTCCAAAAATTGATAAAAAATATGTTAATTTCGACTCATTAGGGTTTATGGGGCAATCAAGGGGTTAAATTAAGCTCAAATGGAATCTGGACTGTCAGATCAGTTTCAGATAAAGTGTTGAGATGAAAAAAGAAAAAAATTAATAATGCTAGCTAATAGGAGTACGACATGTGGCATATGGGTTTTACTGGCCAAATCAACATGCAACACGTGGCATGGAAGGACTGGTTTGATTAATGCATGTTGAGTTAGCGCTACGTGGCATGACATGATTTGCGATCACGGATGGTGTGGCGTGACGTTAGAAGGAATGCACGAATTGCTTTAAGACACGTAGTAAGAATTTTGACCATGCGACCAACTCGAAATGAACGCAGTGTTGACATGTGACATGGCGCTGCATCACTAGAAACATGCGACGTTATGTGATTCGCACTCTCCCTTACGTGTCATCCACTTGGCTTGCCCATCAGTTCCTCTGCTTACGTGGCATCCATGTGATAACTTCTAATTGGTCTTGTATTAAAAATTCTAAAAAATCCCTAAAAATTCTAAAAAATCCCAAAAAATAAAAAAAATTATATTTTTACCCCTTTCACTAAAAAGTTCATATTTTAATATTTTTAATCCTAAAAATACTACTTATTGAATAAAAAGAGAAAATATTAAGTAGAAAAGTACACTGAAGACTCTACTTTCATAGAGTCATCGTACCCCCAAACTTAACTCTTTACTTGTCCTCAAGTAAAGCCAAATCTAACAAAATAAAATGACATCGTGAGTATATTCATAAATATATATCTATTAATACATACATATTTAACAAAAAATATCTCTCTCAAAAGTCATACAATTCTATGACAAGGAAGTTCACATATTCATCAATCAATATTTCATCAATACAAGGATATGTAAGGTTTTTGATGAATTGATTCATGTGTATGTGTGTGTGGTATATGATATCATCTAATACACTTATGAAATCAACCTATATGATTATGTTAATCAATTCAATCTTAGAACAAGTCTCATAAGTCTATTTTTCACATCTCTCTCCACTAATATAAATATGCACTTAGCTAAAGATCAATAAGGACGTTATATGCTTCTAATGTAAGGCTTAGGTATGGTCGATAAATAAAGACATTTAAGTTCTTTCCACACCTTAGCTTTCATTTTATTCATCATGCATTTTTTAATTACAATTGAGCTTTAACTTGATATTTTAATGCACCATCTTTTATCATTCCTTTAATATTCTTTTATTACAAATCTTTTTTTTTTTGTAACTTCACAATACCCCTAAACTTATTTTCAATTTTTTTTTTGTTTAGAAAAATAATTGTGTTGTGAGTTTTTTTCATAAAGTGTATTATATTTCAAATTACTCTTTAGCATAACACATGATTGCATATTTTTCATACAACCTAAAGGTGCAAGGATAAAGATAATGTTTATTAGTTAGGCATAAAATGTGGCTTAACAAAATGAAAGGTTCTTAATTAGCTCAAATGTGTGACTAAAGATATTAATAATGATTAGCTTGAAATGAGCAATCGATCCAAATAAGGCTTAAATTATTTCTCTTGCAAAATACTATTTAGAATTTCACCTCAAGGGATGGTCAAATAGATTCTAAAACATGGAAGATCTAATTAACTCGCACAACTCACTACAAAAATCAATTAAAATAAAAAAAACTAAATAAATTAAAATAAAGAAAAATAACTAAAATAAAAAATTAATTTTTAATGTTTATAATCTCTAACAACAATGTCAAAAACTTAATCGGACACGAATTGTGTGTAATAAATATGCAAATATACGTATCGTAACAAGTAATATAAGGATAAAAAAATATCATTCTCATGAAAATTATGTGATTAGAAACTAATTTTAAAAACTAAAAAGATAAAAATCATTTTTTTTTGTATTTTTATGTTTAAGAAAGCACAATTAAAATAATTAAAAATAAATAATAATAATAATTAATTAAATCAAAATTGAAAACTAAGAAGATATATGAAAAACAAATAATGGAATACTTAATCTCTCAATTTTCTAAGTATGTGAATTATTAAAATCATCCAATATAATTATTAATTAATTACATAATCAATTAAATTTAACATAGCATTTATTTCTCTCTCAAGTAAATTACACATTATATAGTAATTAACCTAATCACACTCTCATGTCAATTAAATTTCATACTACTCATTAAGTTCATCAATTATGGATCACATATATCTCTCCCTAGAAACTATGTATGTTATTTAATCATGAAAAAATATTAAATAATTTTCTTAAATTTATTTAATTATCTCTATAGATCAATTGTTGACCAAACAATTCATAACATAAAAATAAGATTAAATAATATAATAAAATTGAAATCATAATTAGGGTAAAATATTAGACTATCACATATGGAAAATTGGGTTCAAAAATTTTTAGATTAATAAATTAACTAGACATAATTTTGCTCATAAAGCTCATATTTTTTTATAAAGAAAAACATAAAAATTGATAAAGAAAAGAGAAGAAGAAAAAATACAATAAATCTCTTGAATCTCCATCAAATTTGTATCTCTTTTTGATTTTTTTTTGTATTTTTCTCTTTTCTTGGCTCCAAAAAATGATAAAAAATATTTTAATTTTGAATCATTAGGGTTTATTGGGCAACCAAGGGGTTAAATTAAGCTCAGATGAAATCTAGACCATTAGAGCAGCTTCAGGTCAAGTGCTGAGATGAAAAAGGAAAAAATTAACAGTGCTAGCCAATAGGAGTACGACATATGACACGTGAGTTTTATTGGGTGAATCAACGCGCGACGCGTGGCATGGGAGGACTGGTTTGGTCAACGCATGTTGAGTCAGCAACACATGATGCGATATGATTCACGGTCATGAATAGCGGGTGCTACGTTGGAAGGAATGGGCGAATCGCTTTACGAAACATGGTAATACTTTCGACTACACGACCCACTCAGGATGAACGTTGTACTGACACATGGCATGGTGCGGTATCACTAGGAACACGCGGTGTTGCGTGATTTGAGTTGTTCGCTTACGTGTCATCCACGTGGCTTGACCATCAACTGCCCTACTTGTATAACATCCACGTGACAACTTTTAATTGGTCTCAAATTAAAAATTCATATAAAATTTATAAAAATTTCAAAAAAATCACAAAAAATTTCAAAAATTATATTTTATCATTTTTTATTAAAACGTTTATATTTTAATATTTAGAACCCAAAAAATACTACTTATTAAATAAAACGAGTAAATATTAAATAAAAAAGTACACTATGATTCTACTTTTATAGAGTTACTTAGTTACTTGTAAGCAAGCCTTTAGTTAGAATATAAATGTTACAGTCAACTATGTGCTTCAGCCTTAAAACATTTGAGGCATTAAATAAAATCTCTCAAGATACTTTAGGGTTTCCTATGGTAAATAGTCATGAAACATACTCGTGATTCCTATGGTGAATAGTCATGAAACATACTCGTGATTGGCTGCAATGACTGGTAAAAAAAAGGCTCAATGGTATGACATGAAATGCAGGAGTCGTAAGGAATTGATGAACTACCAGAAGCTGCTGCCATAGAAGAGATCAAGAGCATCAAACAAAATTTAAATATAATAGAAAGGTAACAGCCCTTGAATTGAGTAATTTGTATATGTTTGGTTGATAAAGATAAGTTTTGGGGAGGTTTGTTATAATCACAATTATTATTTTCCTCTTTTGGTGGAGATTTTGCATGAAAAAAAAATATATCGTTTTTACACACTTGAAAGAAATGCTATGTTACAGTAATACAGTAGGACCTCTAGATCTCATTCCTAGCAGGACGCAATAATTTTGTTTTACTTAAAGGAACATATGGTCCCTGTCAATATGGTGAATTATGATGGGTCATTGCCACATTTGTAATCTGTGGTATCCTTCTTTCCATGGACACACTCACCTTTCACTTAATTTCTTTTTTTTTTAAATAATTTTTTTCCTTCTTTGTTCTCACCTTCTACGAGGATCAGTTACCCTAGTTTGGATGAGCTAGCAAAATTACAAACAACGAGTAGCAGAAGTCTAAAGCTATAACATATTTCAAGGAGAGAATACAAAAACATAACAAATTTCCTTTCTACCATATAAAACTATTAGTCTAGTCGTTGTTTGGATTCTTTATTTTTAGTGAAGTAATAGCTACCCAAATAATATAAAATGAACATGGTTGTTGATATTTGAAAATTATAATTTTGTTTAAATTTACAAAAAAAAAAAAATGAAAATGAGTGTGTGAGACACTCATATACTTATTTAAAAATTTACAGCTCTCGATATTCCAAAAGAACCCATAAAACATAGATTTAACCTTTGGTGCTTTTTAGAAGCACAATATTTCCGATAAGTTAATTACCTTTAGATATATTACAAGCGATTGTGAAGTGAAGGCCTATTTTTCTTTCTTATGGCTAATTCAGTTCAATTCAACAACATTGCAACTTCTTTTGCAGGTTATTTACTCCATATGCAGCCCTGAATATTCTCCCAGAAAGTCATGGTTTTAATAGTTATAACAACATTGCAACTTCTTTGTCCCATTATTTGTTTATTATATGTGCTGAAGGTTTAACTAGTTTACTTAGGAAGGTTGAAAGTTGTGGTGCTCTAAAGGGTGTTGCAGTTGCTAGAAATTATACTCCAAGAGTATCGCATCTCTTTTTTGTTGATGACAGTTCATTTTTATGGAGTTGACTGGTGGAAGTTGTCAAAATCTAAATGATGCTTCGATTCCTTATGAGCAAGGAGAAAATAAATGTTATTGAGTCAACTATGTGCTTCAGCCCTAAAACATTTAAGACATTAAATCTTGACAGATTCCTATGGTGAATTGTCATGAAACATACTTGGGATTGCCTGCAATGACTGGTAGAAACAAGAAGAGACTCAATGGTAAGTTGAGGATAGAGTGGATAAAACTAAAAAGTTGGGAAGGAAAAAACTCTTTCCAAAGCTGGAAAGGAAGTGCTCTTGAAGTCTGTGGTACAGAGTATTCCTACATATTTTATGAGCTGTTTTAAATTACAGTTGGGACTTTATAATGAATTGCAAAGCCTTTATGGTAAATCTTTGGTGGTGATATGACTTAGACAAGAAGGCGATATATTGGATGGCATGGACAAGCTTTGCAAACCTAAAGCATTGGGAGATATTGGATTCAAAAACTTGGTTTCTTTTAACCCTGCTTTGGCTTCAAAGCACAGTTAGAGGTTGTTATAGAACTAGGATTCATTGGTATGGAAGGTTCTTAGTGGTAAATATTTTCCTAATACTTCTTTTACCGCTGCTATTGTTCCTGCTTTTGCTTTTGCTTTTGCTTTCTACCTATGGAGGAGTTTGGTTTCGGGAAAGGAGTAATGTCAACAATGTGTGAGATGGAAAGTTGGCAATGGTAGGAGCATAAGTGTAAGGTGTTTTCGTATGCTAGTTCTGGTAAGGTGTTTTCTACTCGGTTGTCATATGCTAGTTCTAGTAAGGTGTTTTCTACTCTTATGCTAAGTGTAAGGTATTACGAGTGTTAGTGATTTTTATGGACAATACATTTATTCGTAAAATAGTTTCTAGGCTTGTTATTGATTCCTCCAAGTAAAACTAAACTAACAATCGAGTTTCGGATAGTTTCACTTCAGATATGATTTATATATTACACTTAAAATTATAATCATGCATTCACAATCATATTGCACAATACATGAAATTATTTGTGTTGCATCAATTATTGTTGCTAAAATATAGGCTAAAGTATATCCTAAAATATATGTTAAGATACATCCTAAAATATAGGTTAAGATATAGTCTAAAATATAGGATAAACTATAATCTAAAATATAAAATAAAATTCTAGAATTTTGGATATAGATTGAGAGTCATTTTTCGCTTAGGAATCGTTCGAATAGGAAAAATAATATTTTAATTGAATCATCTTTGCAACATATTTTGATTAATCTCCGTTAGATATTAGATGAAAAAGATATGATAATAATATTGATAGTTATTTAATTAATATTATTAATCATATTTCTTATCAAAAAATAGCATTAGTAATCCTATTTAGAGTATGATTTTCTTTCCACGATGATCTAAGAATTTTTTTTTTTTTGGAAAAACAATATGAATTCCATTGCAATACTCCCAAAGAGCAGTACAAACAGCCCTTCAACAGAATGAATGACACATAATCAAGATTACACCAAAACCTCCAAGTAGTACGATGCAACAATCAAATAAACAAACACGACACAAAAGCCCCAGCTAGGACACATGTTTAGAAGCAATGAAGCTAGAGACCAAGCTAACAAGATTAATAGCACAGACCAAAACAACAAACACTAGCCACACATCCACAACACAGTAAGTAGGAAACTAAGTAATAGAAATAAGAAGTTCATAGGAATAGACAACAATAATACACATTATTCCAGTCAAACAGCCATTAACCACCAGCACACCACAATCACACTACTCACCAATACCATATATTATTATGTTACAAAATGTTAAATTTGGGCCTAATTCCATCTCAAAACCCAGAATATGAGATGTAGGATTGCTCTCATTTATATATGAGTTGGAAACTTTATGTCCAGTTGATGTGAGACTTTTTAACACTCCTCCTCACATCAGCAGTTCATCGATGGACGGTGGTGGACTTATAACTACGTGTCACGGGATAAGTTTACCTGCTTTGATACCATATTTAATTTGGGCCTAACTCTATCCCAAAACCCAGGTTATGAGATGAAAGATTGCCCTCATTATATATGGGTTGAATATTTTATGTTCAATCGATGAGAGACTTTTTAACACAAAATACTAATATTTATGCAAATACATTATTACTAACTGCTACATTTTTATATTTAATTTATCAAAGTTATTATTAAAAAAATTACAACATAAGTGTTTTTTACTTGCAACCCATGTATTTTCAACGAGTAATTATTAAATTATTAAATATTGGAGAAAAATTACCTTTAATGAAAGGAAAGAATTTGTTTTCATCATGCCTCAAATCTTATAAAGTTCGGCGATAGCCCGTGGAGTAAGTCTAGGATTTGTCTCGGGATCATATACTATTACAACATAAGTGTTTTAAATTGAGTGACTTAAAATATAAAGTCGGTTCATCGCGTGAATCGACTTTACATATACATTTTATGATTTTTTTTATTTGTATTCTTATTTTTTGTATTCAATATTCAATATATATAACATAAAAAAACTAAAATATAAATAATAATACAAATAATTATAAATTTAAATATGATTAATTATTTGATAATTAAATTTATTACAAAAACAAATAATGTATATACAATACAAATAGTTAACTTAAATTACAAATAAAATAATGTCGTCAAAATGTAATTAGATTGTACGAGCAAGCTTAGTTGGCTAAAAATCACCAGCATTATGACAAGGAAATTAGACAAAAAACAGCTGATCCATATAATAATTCATTCCCCTACATACATGAGCACGTAAACATTCATCAAACAAACAGTCTAAACGTCAAAGAAATACGAATGGAGAAATTAAATCATTATAAATACTACCATTAAAAAGAGATTACCACAGCGACATCTGAGTGATATAACCCATCGACGAACTCATATTAGCACTTTATTAATCATTTGTCTATAAATATGAAGTTATCTGGAATCTTTATTAGTATTTTTAATACTATAATGAACTCTAAATATGAAATCAAGTGTAACTCCGATTTCTTACTTGGCTTGTGTGAGTTTTGGTGCCCTTAAACATATGGAACACGTTCATGGGCACCAAAACTCATACAAACCAAGAAACAAATCGGAGTTACACCTGATTTCATATTTAGAGCTCATTATAGTATTAAAAATATTAGCAGAGATTTCAGATAACTTCATATTTATAGACAAATGATTAATAAAGCTCTAATATGAGTTTGTAAGGAAAGTAGGCAAGAGAGATGAGATGTAGTTTGGGCCAAAAATAGGTCCATAAAACATTGCATTCCCCTAAATACATGAGCATATAATCATCCATCAAACAAGGGACTTCAGACACAGGAATAGATAGAGAAATTAAATCATTAAAAAAATTATTTTTATGTTGTCATATGTTATTCAAGATCATCAGAATCTTCTCCTGATTCTTCTTGTGATGATATAATTTGAACCATGTGTTCTGCCCATTCCTCTCGTAAATCATCAAAAATTTGTTGGTCGTAGCCCGTCTTGTTCCAACCAAAGAACTACATATATTTAAAATCAAAATAAGAATGTAATTTCATTTATTTATAAAAAAATAACTCAAATATGTTAAAAAAATTGTATATGGGTAACAGATATTACCACATCATCAATTGGAATTTTGATATTTGTGATGATTTTGCTCATAAATTTCATGACATAATAACCACACATGACTCCATTATTTTGTTGTGGAACATACAAAAAACAAGTGTACATGATTTTTCATATTTAAACATCTTTATTATTCAATTGTAAAATTATTAATATTCGCTTGTACATACCATAACTTTTGTCCATATAAGCTTATGAGACTTTTAAGGGTAATGCCCCTAAACTTGTTCCATAACTTTCATGCCCTATCAAGGTTTAAAACAGTTAGTTTTTATTAAATATTACAAAAAAATAATAGAAGAAACTAATATGTAGCTATAACTCTTACATTTCAACAACTGCTTTTGTATCTTTACTCAGTTCTATGGAAGCTGAGTCACAGTACCAAGCATGATTATTGAACAGATCAATGATTACCAACATCCAATGATCTTGGCCTTGTTCAAACCTTAATGGCCAAGGGATTATCAACTTTTGATTTCTCTTAAGCGTTAAGGCACTATCACATAGTTGTTTAACTCTGATGCTAACATCCTTCTCTTGATATTGATTGACATATGAAGAATCATAGAACATTGTTAAATGTGATGAGTGATTATGTTGAAGTCGATAATAGCACGCCCTATATAAAAGATATATATATATATATAAATAATTAGATAATATAAATTCATTATATATGTTCTACATAAATGAAAGAAAAATAAATAGATTGAGGACTCACATTGTCCACACTTGAATTATACTTAAATCGATCATTTGATATTCAAATAGTTGCAATATGCACTTGATAGATATATAAGTTTGGTCGAGGTATACACCAAAAATTTCTATAGGAAGTTGCACAGTCCATCCATCATTTATGCTAGATACCCTCCCCACAATAGTCATCAAAGTGCCAAGATTTCTACTGAAGTTTAAAGCATAATCATAACTATACTTTTTCCAAGGCTTCTTCTTGAATGACTTGGTGCGCGATGATTGGCCACTAGACATAGATTTAGCATGAGATACTTGCTTTGTATCTCTTAAATGTGCCGCATTTAAGAGTTATGGTATAATAGACTAAAAAAAAGTATTATGTATTTTAGTAACAATAAAAGATATAATAAAATAATAGTAGTAAACAAGTGTTATCTTTTAAGTTAAAAAATAGTACCACGTCAAAATTTAGAACAACTTGAATCGACGGCCAAGCCACATACTGTCCAATTGCCTCTTGGACTGTGGTAGCATCAGAAGGCACAAGTAGTGGACAATCATGAAACAATGATTGATCAATTACAACTTAAATATTGTTGTACCGTTCCAATAGCAACAAAGTCCGTTGACGAAGGATGTTTCAACAAACATTTCATATTTTGTAAAAACTTTAAGTGTTATATATAAAAAATAAAACATATAATAAGAAATTAAAAATAATAGATTATATACACCAGAAATTAAAATCTTACCACATATGATTCATCAAATAAAGGAGGACTCCCATGTGGGGTAGTTATTGGATGTACATTCTTACCAAAACGTTCATCGTGGTTTGATTGATGGTAAGAATACGCAGATTGCATTGGAGAAAATGAACCACTACTTGATTGCATATGCATTCCTGGCATATAGGGAGGACCAATAGGATGACTATATCCCATACTGGATGTAGTTTGAGCGCAATGCGATTGCGTGGGTGGCATGCCTGGCATGGATGGTGGCCTGTATATCATGGATGGTGGCCTGCATGTCATGGATTATGGCATGCCTGGCATGGATGGTTGCATGCTTGGCCAATGTGGCATGCCCTGGTTGTAGAATGATGTCATGCCTAACATGTGTTGTGATTGATATTATTTTATAGTGGCAATCTCACTTAATACTGAGGCCTTAAAAAAGTTGAGTTCTTCTTCAATTTTAGTGTACTTCTCCTTACTTACAGACACGACCAAGATGCTCGCGTCCGAATGCATGATATAAAGCATCTCTCCCAGGCTCTTTGATTATTTCACCCCTGGATATTTTTTCTTGAACAACTCTCTAAAAATAATAAAGCATACAAACATAACATTCATTATTACATCTTTTAAGTTAAAAAATCATTAAGACTTTTTATCAACTGAAATTACTAACCAACTTATTTAGTTGTTCTTATCCTCGCTTAGTCATCGGTCTTGAATTCTTCGTTTTGGGAGTCTTTGTTTCTATGTACAATTCAGTTCGGGTAACATGTCTACCCAATTCAGCTTCCTATATAAATTATGAAAAATTTATTAACAATGACATTAAATTAAATTGAGGAAAATAAATATAAAAATATTTATAAATTAAGACAAATTAATAATACCATTCTATATCTAATTTCAGGATTTTAAGACCTCTCAGTACGCTTAGGAAGAATGTTATGCATTTGTATATTCTAATGTTCTTCCCTAATAATTTGAAATTCATATGAACGTCTATATTCCACAAAGTCTTTCCAAACTTGAGGTGTAATCCAGGGGTGTCCTTCATGGATTTTGTGGAGCTCTACCTTATCAAGTGGTTCCAAAAATGGAAACACATAATTTCTTGCCAATCTGGAAGTCTTGTATTCCTTCCACGCCTTATTTGCAATCTTATAACACTTAAGTTTCCAACTGTCATCGACTTTGTAATGATTCTGTAAAAACACAGTACAAAATATTAGATATAATACAAAAAAGATATAATATATATATTGATTATAAAATATAAGAGACTTACACAAATGGTTATCCATATTTTGAACTTTTCTGCATCGTCAACCTGAGACCAATCATTTATATTGATTGGTATACTGGACTTCGCAAGTCGGCCAATAGAGGATTTCAATTGTTGGCCATTTTCTCCTATTGGATTACCAATGCCATCAAATAGAACAGGTATTATATGGTCTGGGTTAAGTGGAGCATGAAGTATATTCGCCTAACCCCTTCTTTTCAAATAACCCAATGGATCATTTGGATCTACGAGCTCTGTTATCCGAGGATCCATGAAATATCTACAAATAATGAAGAAATATAAATTAATTGACAATTTTAGGAACATACATATATATAATATTTATTACAACAATATAAAACATACGTTATGTTTAATTAGGTTGTTGATCGTATACATATATTCCTTCACAATCAATTCGAGCCCATGACGAAGAATCATCATCATCAACTAGATCATCACATACATTAGGCAATTTATTTGATAAATTACTAATATTGGTTAATGTATCAAGCATAGGTTCATCATCTTCTACAACATCACAATGGTAAAACTATTTTTGTGGAGGCGTTAACACAATAGACCATCTTGGATCAATTTTATCGCTCATGTAAAATACTTGTTTTGCATGAAGTGCTAACATGAAAGGATCATCAGTGTGACTTATCTTGGATAAATTTACAAGGGTAAATCCAAAATCATCTATTTTATATCCAACATTGATAACATCTTCAACTCAATTACACAAGAAAACTATTTCATGGAAGACCTCATAATCCAATTCCCAAATCTCTTGTATTATACCATAATATGTTCTATCAGAAAGTACAGGATTAACATCTTTTGAACTGAAAAATTGCATAGTTTGTGCAACCATCTTCACACCACTATTTTGATTTACTCAGACTTTGTCCCTAGCTTGAGTCGTAAACCTCGATCCATTTATTGTGAAACTATAAAATGATTTGACATCGAATTTTGGCCCATGTGCAAGCCATTGTAAACTTTCTGATATTTTATGACTGGGTTTCTTGAGTTCATCTTGAATCTATGTATACAAAAACATGAAATGTGTTTAGAGCAAAGTTTTAAAACATTGAATAGATCTAGGAACATACATGCATGAATTTTTTTTGTGACACTTACATGGTTGTGAAACCAATTAATAAGTTCTCACTTATGTTCATCATACAACCATTTTTATCCTCTTTTTTTTATAACGAGAATCGATCTTCAATAAGTTTAAATACATCCTATAATGTTATTAAATATATATGAAGTTATATATCATCATTAATAGTTAAATAAAAAATTATTTTTGCAATCATGAAACAATGAACATCACTTACTCTATGTACGGTTGTGCCTCATTATTATTTACCAAAATAATTCGGTGTGCTTTTTCCCATCGACTGCGATCAATAAACAATTTCTTACTTCCACCAAGCATAGGGTTACCTACTTGGATCATGTGACGTTCTATGAACAACTTGTGTGTAAGATTCCCAATTTCAGTACAACCACTAAAGTATTCAGAATAAAACTCAATGGCCTCTTCAGCAATGTATCGTTCCACCATGCATCCTTCAGGTCAATTTCTATTATTTACACATCCTTTAAGGACTTGTATATATCTCTCAAATGGATACATCCACCTTAAGTAAGTATGACCACACAATTGAACCTCTCGAACTAAATGAACACACAAGTGAATCATTATATCGAAGAAAGAAGGAGGAAAATATTTTTCAATTAGACACAAAGTCTCTACAACATCTTTTTGTAAAGATTTTAACTCGCCAATTGATATAGATTTCTTGCATATTGTATTGAAGAATGAACAAAGCCGAATTATTGATAATCGAACATATTTTGGAAGAATTGATCTAATAGCAACTGGTAATAACAGTTGCATTAAGATATGACAGTCATGTGATTTCAATCCATACAGTTTCTTATCGATGATAGATACAAAATTTCTTAAGTTGAATGAGTAACCATCAGGAACTTTCACACCCTCCAAACATTTACAAAACACATCCTTCTCTTTTGTTGACATTGTATATGATGTTGGTGGTAAGTATGTTCGATTCTTATCATTTTCCACTCTTGGTTCCAATTCAGGTCGTATGCCTAGTTTCTTTAAATCCAATCTTGCCTTAATTCCATCCTTTGTTTTTCCAAATATATTAAGTAAAGTACCAATCAAGCTCTCACATACATTTTTTCTCAATGTGCATGACATCTAAGATGTGACGAATGTGTGGGTCTTTCCAATAAGGTAATTCCCAAAATATTGATTTTTTTTCAACAACCATGGTAAGTCGGTTCAAACTCTTTTTCATTTTCACCCATTTCATTAGTTGACCTCTTTTGTTTCCCTACCTTAGTGAGTTTTCTTTTCATCTTTCTATATCATTTGAATGTCATACCATTCAATTGCCTTAATATCTCAACACCTCGCAAAGGTCGAGTTGCATGATCATGATCTTCTTCACCAATGAACGGTTTCTTTTGGTATCTAAACTTGTGTCCAGATGGAAAAAATCTTCTATGTATTCTATAAGACATCTTTCGTCCGTGAACAAGATAAGTAGCAAAAGTTCCATCACTACATATAGGGCATCCCTTGTAACTTTTTGTTGCATGTCCTGATAAATTTCCATAGGCTAGAAAATCATTAATTGTCCATAAAAGGACCCCCTTCAAGTTAAAGTGTTCTTCTTTATGTGCATCATAAACATTTACACCATCATTCCACAACGTCTTTAAATCATCTATCAGAGGCTGCAAATATACATCAATATCAACATCGGGTTGTTTCAGTCCTGAGATCAGTAATGTTAACATCATGAATTTTTTTTTCATACACAACCAGGGAGGAAGGTTGTATGTTACCATAATTACTGGCCAAAAACTATATCTGCTACTAAGGGAACTATGTGGATTAATTCCATCAGCAGTAATGGCAAGACGAAGATTGCGCGAATCATATGAAAATTGAGGAGATAAATTATCTACTACTTTCTAATTTGCAGAATCATAAGGATGACGTAGCACCCCATCATCAGATCGATTATCTGAATGCCAAGTCAACATCTTTGATGTATCTTTACTATTGAACAACCTTTGAAAGCGAGGAATCGGAGGAAAGTACCAAAGAACCTTTGCAGACATGCCTTTCTTATGTATTGTCTCATTTGTACCATGCTTCCATCTCGATTCTTTACACATAGGACAATCATCTAATGTCTCATATTCTTTTTTATAAAGAATGCAATCATTTGGACAAGCATGAATCTTATGATATTCCATGCCAAATCGACTAAGAGATTTCTTCACTTCATACATTGAAGATGGCAATTCAATACCCTCAGGAAACATATCGACTAGTAGATTTAGTAATTCTATGAATCCCTTGTTAGAAAAACCATATTTTTCCTTCACATTGTACAAATGAACCAATCTCGACATTTTAGTGTATTTTTTGCATTTTGGATACAACGATTTTTCAACATCTTCTATAAGTTTTTTAAAGGTTTCGGGATCATCCTCGCATAATTCATCTTCAACACCATGAAACATATTTTCTGTCTGTACATTATGATAAAATGTATGTAATCCACTCACATTCTTATTTATCTTTTCCCCATGAGTATTATCAATATTTTCTCTATGATAATACCAACATTTATAACTCAAAAGAATATCATTACGAATAAGGTGATACTTAACCTTGTCAAATTCATGAAATCGCTCATTTTTACATTTAACACATGGGTATCGAATCATACTAGTTCCAGTGTTACTATTTGTACAAGCAAATTCCATGAAACTTTCAACTTCAGAAATATAGTCTTGCTCAATTCTACACTTTGACATCCAAGATTTGTCCATTTTCTATTAATGACATTAATTAAACATATTAATTAATTATGTATCCAATAAATATATTTCAATATTATTATATATAAATAACTTTGGGAAGGATAATAGGGTTAGATTTGAGAATCAATTTGTACCTAAAAGGAGCAGGAATAATGAAGATATAAAGTTACAAACAACCTCATTTCTATACAAATTAAAAAAATAAGCAACATGCCAACATGAATATATAAAAATCAATCACTTTCATTGATTATAATTTCTAAACATGTTATTATATCATAATTAAAAAGTAATATTAATTACATGTATATAACATTCTATAGAAGTAGGGGTTACTAGTAACATATTTAACATTTTAACTCATAAGTAACATATATAAATAAAAATAATAATAGTACTTAGTTTTTAATTATTATTTGATTTTTATTAATATATATATATATATATTATTTAAATTATTGAGTTTATAAATATATATTTATAATCTTTTTAAGAGTCAATAGATAGCACGTATATAATTTCTTAAAAATTTAAAAAAAACATATTACTTTTCCTTTATTCACTACTTAATAAAATATAATTATTTATATACAAATAAATTTATCCACACACGGTAAATATATATAATCTCTCAAACCCACAATATTTTAGATATTATTTCCACAGAAAATAAGTCAAACATATAATAACAAGCAAAATAAAAAACATACCTAAATCAAAAATTTATACAAAAAATAAAACAAACTGAATAATAAGCTGCAAAATTAATAGAAATACTTACAAGAATGTTATGAAGTGACTAAATGGAGGAAAGAAAAAAATGGCTTTTTGTAAGTGAGAATAAGTGAAAAAATAGGTATAAAAAATTTAAATATTTCGCTCAAAAAATTAGTAGATCTGAAAGATAATGAAAAGAGGAATATAACCTACAAAACGGCGTTGCAAATGGTGGTCGGAGGTGGCCAAAAATTGAGAAAGAGGTTGGGTATGAGCTCGATTCTGGGAGAAAATGGAGAAGAGAAATGAAGATTTTTGGTTTCTGTGTGGAAGAAATGAGCCGAACGGATATATTACGTGGATAGCGTCGGTTTGCCCCATCAACCGACGCTATTCACGCAATTAAATTTTTTTTTGTCAATTATTATTTTATTTAAACTATGTATATACGTACTATAGAAAAAGAAAAAATAATAATTTTACAATAATATTTAATTAAAATAGATACACAAAATTAAATAAAGATATAATGTACGTACATATATAAATTTAAATATCCAAACAAATAAACAAAATTATATAATTTTAAAAACTAATTGTCTAAAAAAAAGAAAAATTATACTATTTATATATATTTATATCCAACTTAAATTCTAAAGATTCAAATAAAATAATAATATAATTAATAACTTAAAAAAAATTTAATTGTATTTATTGCATTCATTTTTTAATTTAAAAAATAAGACGTAGCGTCGGTTGACATGACGAACCGACGCTAACCACGTGAGTAGCATCGGTTCTTCACGACAACCGACGCTACTTCCAACATGGATAGCGTCGATTCTACACAGCCACTTAAATACTTTTTTTATACTAGTGATATATTGTAAATTTTTGCCCATGAGTCAACATGGTTTTCGTCATAAGGAAATATGCAAAATTAAGTCGTGCTCTGCATATTGCACTGAATCCTAAAGTGGCTTACAAAAGAAAATAGTTTGAGTCAACTAATTGGAAATTAGTAATAAAGGTTTCAAAAATTGCAAATTAATATTCCTATACTCCATTACTTTGGGTTTGGATCCTTTACTATGTGTTGATCTATGCTAATCTTTTAATATTCTGTCTTTCTTTCTCATCTTAAAAATATTTACTTCATGACACAATGAAGTAAAATTTCAAAGATCACTAGTTTTTTTTTTAAGAAACTTAATGATTGAAATCAAAAGTTGAATATATTTCAATAAATGATTTGATCAATAGAGTATCCACACCAGATTACTTTACCCTTGGGTGGCACTACCATCGATACCCAATCACAAAACTCTTATCAACATTACACAGCTAAGTACATTTATCACTAAACTATTATATTTATTTCATTGTTATTATTAATTTATTTTTTGTCTGCTTATACCACTAAACTATTACATTTGTTCAATTTATATTATTTTATTAATATATGTCTAACGATATTATACGCCAGACAATTAAATATTAGATTCGAAATACCTCAAATAAAAAATAAATTATTACTCTAAATATACCACTTAATTATAAAGATTGTTTCAAATACATTATTAATGTGTGACACCGTTAAACAAAAATTAATATAATGGTATAAATAGAAAAAATGAAATACGTAAATCGTATAAATGAAATAAAAAATATTTTGATAATATGAAAAATATAATAATTCGGTAGTATTTTTATATTCTAATAATAACATTAGATTATTTTATTAGAAACTTTAGAAATTAGTTGAAATTATGTAGGAAGCTAGATATTCTATAGTATTAAAATAATGCTTCCTTAAAGTTGTTCTTCGTTATAAAGCACCTCCAACTCAGCTAGTTGAGCCCCTTGTATCCTTTAGATAGCAGCAGTTTGCTTATTCTTTATATCACTATCCTAAAAATGCACAAAGCTAATGAGCAAAATGCCCTAACTTTTGGAAAGTACATGCATACTTCACGTACTAAAGCACATTTGCATAGTTTAAAACTCATAATTCTTAAATAAATAAATAAATAAAGTTAAAGCAAACAGTAAACGAAAAATGACGATGGAGGAGCAGTGACCTTGGATCGACGAGCACTGGAAGTGTAGCAAATGACAACGGAATGAAAGGGCAAATGGAGACCCACGACGACGAAGAGGATGGCTATTGAAGATTGCGGCTCTACCTCAGCAGAAATTGTCATCCTGATTTAGGCACTTCATTCCACAAAAGCTTGCAGGGTATACTTCTTTTTTTATGATAGTTGCACATACATGATTGTACGTAAAACTTTAAATTGCATAAAATGATATGGAATAAAAAACTAATTAAAAATTTAAGCTAAAAATTTGTCCCATAATTTTTTGAATAAAAAAAATATCAAAATTAAATGCTGAGTTATTTATAATTTTATTGGATTTTAATTAAAATAATCAAATGAGTTTAAAAAAAAATAATTGAGTTTAAAAAAATTTACGCAAATTGAGTTAAAAAATAACATTATATATTAAATACAATTTAACTTTCATAAAAATTAAAAATAATAGGTATAAAATTATATATTTAATTAAATAATACTCCAGGCAATCGGTTGTTTTTATAATATTTAAAAATCCAACTTTTTTTTTAGAAAAATAGTTGAATAAGTACTGTAATTATTGTATAATAATTAATTTAGTGGTTATTTATCTCTAAGGGTCAAAAATCGTGTTAAACATCATTTAAGATTTCAAGGGTGGCTTTTTATTAAAAAAAGATTCTCATTAGTTTGTCATCCATTACAAGAGACTATTTCTTATACTTGACGTAGGATTGATAAAAGTCAATATAGTTGAAATATTAAAAAATAATAATGGTCAATATAAAGTTGAAAAAAGTTTATATTTTGTTAAAATTTTATTTACCTATTATTACTTCTCAAATTATCTGGTAAGAGTTTTTTTTTAATAAAAAACCACTTATGGGACCTTAATTGATATTTTCTACCATTTTTAAATGTCTTATTTTATTTTTATAATTATATAAGATTTGATAAGCCTCTTAAATTAATAAAAATAATTAAATTAACATAATATTGTTGAAATTAAAAACTATAATTATAGAAACATACATTTACTAATCACATATTTAATTTATTAATACTAATAATTAAAAAAATTGAAAACATACTCATACATAACAAAAGAAATATTAGAATTTAATTTTCCTTACTTAAAAAAAGAGAAAGTTCAAATAAAAATTAACATGATTTCAAGGATATTATAGTTTTCTTTAGCACTAAAATAGATAAAATTCATCAATTATTTTTTGAAAATAAGATCAAATTTGTCTCATTTTTTTTAATTTAAATTAAAAATTATAATTATAATTTATAATATTTTTTATTAAAAGTTATGGTACTAATCCAATCCAAAAATAATTAAAATAAATTAATATTTTTTGGATTATTGGAATTAATTGGGCTCCGTTCCCAAATTAGATTCATGTGTATAAGAAATTAAAGTGAACATCTCATATATTGCAAGCTAGTTACATTTTATTATGGTTTCAATTCACACTGTAGTAACATAATAAATAAAACAATAACAATATTTTACGAATAGACACATAGCTGAATTTAAAAAGGTGATAAAATAAAGTCTAGAAAAATCACAATGTATATATTCTTCCTAGAGTGAGTAAGTAGGTCCCAATCCATGTTAGCCATTTAGCTTTTCCAATTTGGAAGAGTTGGGATGCTTTGTTCATTCCTAAAGAAATTATGAGGATCCACTTTGGTCTTAATATTCACCAATCTCTTGAAATTGTTCTTGAAGTACTTTATACCATAAACTCTTCCCTCAAAGTAGCTTGTTTTACCATTATGGTTGATACCCAAATCAAGATCTCTATAGTTTAAAAAGGCTTCTCTTGGGTTCTTAGACACAAATGGAGTCATGTAGTTGTAAAGCTTTTTGGTCAAATTTAGATAGTTAGTTGTAACTTCAGTTCCTGATTGGTTCCAATTTGCTGCATACTGAAATTTAAATAAGTTACCTTCTCTATGTGGGAATGGAGTTGCAAGTGGTGAAATCTCACCCATTTTTCCACCATATGGATTAAAAGTCAACATTACTACTTCCAATTCTATCAACTTTTTCCAAAGACCATCCAAACCCTCTTTTGGAATTGGCTTTTTCAAATAATCTGATTTTCTTTTCAAGTATGTAAGTGATTGTGGGATTCTAGAAAGCAAAACATCCTCTGAAGTTTCAATTGGAAAGTTGGTCCAGAAAAGCACAGACTTAACCCATGTTGTTTCAATACAATCTGATTTCTCCAAACCCAATTCAGGAAACTTCATTTTCATGATTGATAATAGACTTTTAGAGTCTCCAAGAAACATAGCTAAAAATGTTGCCCTAACTGTTTTATTGTCCAAACCCTTCTCTGTTTCATTCTTGTTCACAACATCTAAAGTAAGTCTAATGAAGAGGTCATCATCTAACTGATGTGCAATATTTTGATATCTATTCACAATCTCACTTGCATTTTGTTCCAAGGTTCTTGGTACCTTGAAAACCGTAACGACTTTCGGAACACGAACAAGATTGATCTTGTAAGAAATAACAACTCCAAAACTAGACGCGCCACCTCCACTTATAGCCCAAAAAAGATCTTCTCCCATTGACTTTCTATCAAGAAGTCTTCCATGAACATCAACAAGTTGAGCATCAACAATATTGTCAACTGTTAGACCATACTTTCTCATTAAATTACCATAACCACCTCCACTGATATGACCTCCTACACCAACAGTTGGACAAACACCAGCAGGATATCCATGTAATTTGCTCTTTTCAGCTATTTTGTAATAAACTTCACCGAGTGTAGCTCCTGCTTGAACCCAAGCAGTTTCACTCTCTATGTCTAAATCAATAGATCTAAGATTGAACATGTCAAGAATGAAAAATGGTAGTTGAGAAACATAAGAAACACCTTCATAATCATGACCTCCACTTCTAATTTTCATTTGCAAGTTATGCTTTTGAGCACATATAATAGTCGCTTGAACATGAGATACATCCAATGCAGTGACTATAACGAATGGTTTTCGAGTTATCGAAGTGTTGAATCGAAGGTTTCGGATGTAAGATTCTAAAACAGATGAGTATAGAGAATTGTTTGGAGTATAAATTGCTTGAGAGATGGGGTGAGAATGGTCATAAGAATGGTTTAAAAGACATGAAATGAAGGAATCCTTAGGAATTGATGAACTATTTGAAGTTGATGCCAAAGAAGAGTATAATACAAAAATTGAAAACAAAAGAAAGGTAAGAGTAGATCTTGAAATATTTCCCATTTTCTCTATGTACTTGAAACTGTTTTGCTATCAAAAATGGAACGGTATTTATAAGAATATATGCAGCTTGGGTTTAGGAAGTTATAAAAGCACATTATGAATTAATAGATTATTATGCCAAGTCACCTAATAATTCTTTCTTTGACCAAGAAAATTCAAAGTATAATAAACAAAGTATTTTAAATTAAAGTCATCGCCTATGACATTATCTATTACGTACGGTATATTTTACTATGGATGGATATAAATTTGGATCATCTTTATTTTAAACCAGTTGTTGTAACATACCATGTTATTTATTTATTAGTTAAGTTAGTTATTGTTGATGCAAGTTTATAAAAAACAGTGTAGGAACAATATTACCGATAACTTGAAAGTAACTGCTTGGGTTGAGTCGCGGACTAGGTCGCTCTCTTTAAGACGTTTCGCGGCTCTGCCCAATTTATGCAAGCAAACACAGCCTCGTCGTCCCCAGGATAAAACGACCCGAATCTTAATCTACGTCTCGAGAACTTCTTTGCCTTGATGAAAAGGCGGAATGCTACACACGAAAATTTGTTGCTCGGAAAACAAAAAAAAAACTTAGAAATTGTAGAGAATTTTTTCGTAGGAGATGATTCTTTGATTATTTGTGTATCAAATGAGCTGAAGCCCTCCTTTTATAGACTTTAGAAAAGCGTGTGGTAATTATGAATAAAACGGTAATGTCTAGGAATTAAGAGTGTAACGGCCATTACGAGTAATGAAGAGTAACGACCATTTTCGGATTAAAGAGCGAGTAACGGATAAACGGATATAATTTGGGACAAACGGTCATATTCTTAATAAAAGAAAATAACGGCTCTTTTTTTAGAATAAAGAAGACAAACGGTCATATTCTTAATAAAGAAAATAACGGTCATAAAATATATATATATATATATATAACAACCATTTTGTAAGTGTAAAAATTTTCCTTAAAAAGAATATTTTGCAAAAAGGAAAATACCACCTCACCTCACACACACGCACACGCACTCGAACTCGAACTCGGACTCGGACTCGCTCGGCTCGGCACGGCACGGCCGTCGGTCGGACGGACGGACGACGGCCCGGCGGCGCGCGTGCGCGTGTGTGGTATCACATTTGCCTAGGTCCTCTCCCGCTTCCCGCAAAAGTGGGTGCCCGCTTGAGGCCCGATCCCAATAGCCAACTCCTCGCTATTTATACCTCTTTAAAATAATATAAAAAAACAATGTGGGACAAGGCACATTTCCCAACAAAATTTTTTTAATTAAATTTCATCTTTTTCAACAATCCCCACTTGAATTTTATATAAAAATAATTTTCATCGAAGAACAGTCAATTAAAATTATAAGATTGTGCATAAGCGAAAAGGTCTCTATCGACTTGAACCTTTGCATAGTGTTGATGCTTTAGAATATACTAGAGTAACTCATAGTTTTGAACTCTATCTCTACCAATCATCACACACAACCTTTCCCAGTGTAGTTCGAAAGCCAGTGCTACTGGCCGTACCCGTGTATCCCGTATAGTGAGCAGCCTACAGTAAATTTTTGCCCAAAAAAAAATTTCCATAGGAAGCGGCCACACTTCCACATTCACATAGGTGAGTCACATCAAGAGTACTCACTGTAGCTATGTACTCTACTCCACATAGAGTATAGAACTCATTAAGAGTTTAACAATTAACTCATCCTTTTCTATAAACGCTTCGGGACTTCATGCTTCTAACAATATAGAATGGGATTTAATAAATAACATGATACATCTCATATCACTTCATGACTTGTTATTACCCTTTGAACTTATTTCTTGGGATCTCATCTATAAGTTGGGTTACCATCATAAGTGACTCTTAGATTCTAAGGGCATTAATCCCATTCCTTTTGAGGTTTTGAAAACCTTCTCTCTTGGTAATCCTTTCGTCAAAGGATCACGCCAAATTTTCATCGAAGCATACGCATGATCCACTCTTCTTTGCTCCCGTTGAGAAATTCTCTATGATACTAATGCTACTGACGTATTTATGGCGTCTCTTGCCGTGTAGTAACGGTTACGAATCTTTGCAATAAGCGGTACTATCGGCGTGGATCAAGGCAGTGGTATCAGTCTTTCCCGTAAAGGGATCTCGGCTAACAAACTTCTTAGCCAACACAGCTTCTTCACTAGCATTAGCTAGTGCTATCATTTCGAGACTCCATTGTAGATTGAGCCAATATTGTTTGTTTCTTAGACTTCCAGAAAACGACTCACCGGTATGTTAAAAATATAGCCACTTTGCTTTGGAGTCTTTTGATAAAGTGTTCCAATCTGCGCATTGTATCCTTCTAAAAGCTAGAAACTTTTTATAATGTAATCCAAGGTTCTTAGTTCTCTTAAGGTATCTCATAACCCTTTCAATAGCATTCCAATGCTCTATGCTAGGTCTCTTGGTAAACCTACATAGTAGTCCCACATGACATAAGCTATGTAAGGTACAGTGCAATCGGTAGCGTAACGTAATGCTATAGCTCGCATACTCGGTTGTCTAACACCGTCTCCGGTGTTCTTGAACAACTTTACACTAGGATCATAAGGAAGTACATGCAGGTTTTACGAGTTAAAGTAATTATATTTCTTTAAGATCTTACTCAATGTAGTGAGATTGATCTAGAGAAATTCACTTTTCACACCTAGTTATTTTTATACCAAGGATTACACTCGCTTCTCCAAGATCTTTCATATCAAAATTAGCTCTTAACAACATTTTGACATTATTCACAACATAAATATTTGATCCAAAAATAAGCATGTCATCCACGTATAAACATATAATAGTGCCAGCATATTATCTTCTAATTTATAATAAATGCATTTGTCACTTTCATTTATTTTGAATCCATGTGAGATAATTAGATTATCAAATTTTTCATGCCATTGCTTAGGTGCTTGTTTTAGACCATAAAGAGATTTATCTAATTTACAAACTTTATTTTCTTGACACGGGATAACAAAACCTTCGGGTTGATCCATATAAATTTCTTCTTCTAAATCACCATTTAAGCCGGTTTTAACATCCATTTGATGTACTACTAAATCATGGATAAGCGAGAGAAAAGTACACGTATGGAAGTTATTCGTGTAAGCGGTGAAAAGGTATCAAAGAAATCTACATTTTCCCTTTGCCTATATCCTTTCTGAGAGCGAGCTTTATATTTTTCAATAGTACCATCAGGTTTCAATTTCTTTTTTAGTATCCATTTACATCCAATGGTTTTGCAACCAGGAAGGTAAGTCAACTAAATGCCAAGTCTTATTATACTCAAGTGAGTCCATTTCATCATTTATGGCTTCTTTCCATAAGTTGGCATCTAAAGAAGATAATGCTTAACTTTAATAGTTTGGGGATCTTCCTCACAAGGTATAAGCATAAAAATCGGACCCAAAATCCTTAAGTGTTAGAACTCGTTTACTTCTTCTAATTTCGGTGTTTAATTCTTCGGTTTGTTCACTAGTTCTAGTTATAGGTAAATTACTAGACGACAGAGCCCCCATTATTCTTAAATTTAAAGGAAACCTATATTCATAGAAGTCAGCATCATTTGATTCTATAACTACACGATCTTTTAAGTCATAGAATTTATAAGCTTTACTATTCACAGCGTATCCTATGAATACACATTCATATGCTCTACTAGCAAGTTTATTTCTTTTAGGATCGGGGATTCTAACATAGAGCTAAACAACCCCCAGTTTTAAAATAAGTTAAATTAGGTTTCTTATTTTTCAAAATTTCATAGGGTGAAATTTTATTTGTAGATTTAGGCACTCTATTTGTACATAGCGAGGCAGTTAATAAAATTTCTCCCCCCACCAATGGGAGGCGACACGAAGTTTAATAAAATTGCAACAAGCTGATTCGATAAAAGTTCTATTTTTTCTTCGGCTTTTGCCATTCATTTCGGGAGAATAAGGTGCGAGTTTTTCATGAATGATTCCATGAGTTTATAAAAATCATTGAAGATATTGGAATCATATTCGATGCCTCTATCACTTGAAACCTTTTTATTTTTACACATTAAGTTGATTTTCAATCTCGGTCATAAATATTTTAAACATATCAAATGCTTCACTTTTATTTTTCATTAGATATACATAAGTGTAATACGAGTCATCATAAAAGTTATAAAATAGCGTTTTCCATTTCTTGTTAAATTTCCATCAAGTTCACATATATCAGAATGAATTAATTCTAAAGGTTCGAGATTCTCTAACTCTTTGATTTATGTGAAGTTTTGGTTATTTTAGCTTGACTACAAAATTCACATTTTTCAAAATCATTTAAAGATAGTTTAGGAATTAGTTCTAAGCTACTCATGTTCTTTTATTATGCGTTTATTAACATGACAAAGTCTAGCATGCCAAATATTAAAAAGAACTCAACATATAAGCGAAGAAGAGGTTTTATTAATTTCAACATTTAATTTGAACATGCCATCGGTGGCGTACCCTTTCCCAACAAATATATTATTTTTAGTTATAGTATATAAATCAGCCACTATAGTTTGAGTAAACCCGGCTTTGTTAAGAAGATAGCACAGAAACTAAATTCTTTCTCATCTCGGGAGGTATACGGGACATCCTTCAAGATGGCAGTCTTTCCGGTAAACTTCAAAACCACACTCATGCAGCGAACTTTAGTGGAGTGGGAGTCACTTGGACACTTTCTTATCCTCCCGAGAATCGAATAGGATTTGAACATGTCTCGATCATAGCAAACATGGCGAGAAGCACCGGTGTCTATCCACCACCCTCGGATCCACCAACAAAATTGACTTGAGATATCATAGCAATAAGTTGATCTTCGGTAAGGTTTGCACTGTGGGGCGGGGCGATTCTGTTCGGCGGTTCTAGCCAAGTGGCAGATCTATTACAACTATAACACATGAATGTGTTATTCCTTAAGGAGTTGAGGTCCATTACGGGAGGATAGTTTCTATTTCTATTTTGGTGGTTGCGGTTTTGATTGTTACTACGATTATGAGTTTTCATATTTCTACCTTTAGGTTTTAATTGTAGATGAGGGTTTCTTATTGGTACTATTATTTGAGACTACGAGTACTTCATCTCTTTGGTCTTGTTTTCGAGCTTCTTCTTCTATTCTTAAAAGCGGGTTATAAGACTTTCTAAAGAAAATTCCTTAGTTTTATGCCTAAGTGTATTCTTAAAATCTTTCCAAAGGGGTAATTTATCTATTATATGACTACTTGAAATTGTTCATCTAAAGTCATACCTTGAAGTTATTTCGTGTGCTATCTTCTAGGATTCATGTGATTGAGCTTCCAACGATTTGCCATCAATCATTTGAAACTTCATGTATCTACTAATGCTTCTTAGTACCGGCTTCCTCGAGTGTCATTATTTCTTTTGAAGTGCTTCCCAATTTCCTTAGCGGACTTATCACGGTTATAATAATCATACAAATCATCAATTTAAACCATTAAGAATATAGTTTTTGCATAGAAAATCATTTTCAATCAGGCGTCTAAAACTTTAGTTTCGGCTTCGGTAGGAGGATTAATTTGGGTATTGGTTTTTTCGGTAGTAAGAGCGAAGCTTGACTTTTTTCATGGTTAAGAAAAACAACATTTTTTGTCTCCATCTTTTAAAGTGTAATCCTCAAACGGAATGGTTTGTTGAGATCGGCGATTAGCATTTCGATGAACATGGCGGATTGAATATCGTCTTAAAATTGTTGATGCAAGTTTATAAAAAGCAGTGTAGGAACAATATTAGATAACCCAATGCTTGCTTGGGTTGAGTCGCGGACTAGGTCATTTCTCTTTAAGGCGTTTGTGACTCTACGCCCAATTTATGCAAGCAAACACGGCCTCGTCGTCCCCCAGGATAAAAGCGACCCGAGAATCTTAATCTACGTACCGAACTTCTTGCCTTGATGAAAGTGGAATGCTACACACTGAAAATTTGTTGCTCGGAAAACAAAAAAAAACTTAGAAATTGTAGAGAGAATTTTTTAGTAGGAGATGATTGCGATTGTTGTGTATCAAATGAGAGAAAGAAGCCCTCCTTTTTATAGACTTTAGAAACCGTGTGGTAATTATGAATAAAAGCGGTAATGTCTAGGAATTAAGAGTGTAGCAGCCATTACGAGTAATGAAGGAGTAACGACCATTTTGAATTAAAGGGCAGTAACGGATAACGGATATAATTTGGGACAAGCGGTCGTATTCTTAATAAAAGAAAATAACGGCTCTTTTTGAATAAAGAAGACAAACGGTCATATTCTTAATAAAAGAAAATAACTTGGTCATAAAATATATATATATATATAACAACCATTTTGTAAGTGTACAAATTTTCCTTAAAAGAATATTTTACCAAAAAGGAAAATACCCTCACACACACGCTACGCACACGCACTGCTTTTCGGCTCAGCAAACGGCGGTGGCAGCGTGCTGGCGTGTGTGGTATCCACATTTGCCTAGGTCCTCTCCCTTCCACAAAAGTGGGTGCCCCTTGAGGCCAATCCCAATAGCCAACTCCTCACTATTTATACCTCTTTAAAATAATATAAAAAAACAATGTGGGACAAGGCACATTTCCCAACAAAATTTTTTTAATTAAATTTCATCTTTTTTCAACAGTTATAATCTTTTTTTTAATCTATCATTATCTATAACATAATTTGTTGTTATACAGGAAGGACTTTTTATTTACATATTTACGTTGTCATCTATATATATCTGTCTAACTACAAATGAGTAGTTAATTAATTAGAAAAGAATAAAATAATGACAGAAAATTAATAATTTCCCTGTTCATTTCCATGTGAAATTGCTTAAAAGATATAGTTCAAATGTAGCCTTAATTTCTTACGTGAACTCATCTGATAGATACATGCAATTACTATAGGCAACCAGTACTTCAAATTACAGAGGGTGAATAGCCAAACACAATCATGCTTTCTTCAAATGAGAGCAATTTAGTCCTACATTTTGTTTCTATATATAAACTGGTGCTTACAAAACAATTGAAAATTTAATCACATAATTCGATAAACTGGTGCATTTAAAAGAAAAAAAATCCAATAATTTTTTTTCTTTTTGTGTACAGTTCTTGCGTTAAATATTGGAGTATAACGCACCTTTTAAATAATGAAAGAACAAAACTGCCTATTTTTTATTATAGGTTTGGTACGCCTCAGGTCCCTCTACATATAAATTTGTGATTTAAAATTTTTGAATCTATTCGTCATAAAGAGTTTTGATAAAATGAGAAAGCAATCAATTGAGATAGAAATCTATTCACTATTTCTTAACTTAATAAGACAGTAGGCCGATTATATATTTACACATTTTTCTAATCCATTTCTAACGCACGATGTGAATCCTAATTAATATTAATTATAATATATATTTGTATTATTTTTACCTTTAAATAAATATGCATAGGTATGTTTTCATGTTGAATTGCAACGAAAACGAGAGGATTAATTGAAAACATACTTTCTATCATCGATCAAATTTTATCACTTATATGAAAATTTTAATAAATTTTTGGTTTGATATTTCTAAACCTTTCTATGATATCACGATGGTGTAGAGAACAATTTACTGAAGATTAATTAAAATTTCTCTCAATTTTTAATACTTAGAACAAGTGCTCTATCCATTAAAGAGCAAATGGACGTGCACTTAAGGGGCTACAAACGTGAGTGATGGAAGTTATAGAGCAACTTTTGCCAACTGCTCAACTGCTCGGTTGGTTGCCGAGTAGTTTGAAGAGAAAAAAACCAATATTCTTCCACTTGTTTCATATATTTCATCATTCAACTTTATGAGAAACATAACACATGAATCACGGCGATAAGTTTTCTAATAACGAGTATTATATTTCATGTATCACGATACCTTATACATCTCAAGCCCATACAACTTAATGAATAAACTCGATATTTATTCGAGGTCCATAACTTAAGTATGTTTTCTCAAAATATATGAATAAATAAAATATGTGCATAAAATTAATGAGAAAACATTAACTGAATAAGAGTTTCGTTAATATTAACAAATGTACGTACAATGAATATTTACATTATGGAACCAAGTCCCATTTTTACTACATGATCCTTGAAATTCTTTAGTGGCATTCCTTTAGTCAAAAGATCAACAATTATCAACTCAATGCTAACGTCCTCAATAGTCACTTTCTTTTCCTTAACATGTTCTCTTATGGCCAAGTATTTGATGTCGATGTGCTTACTACGACTACCACTTTTGTTGTTCTTGGCCATAAACACAGCAAATGAGTTGTCATAGTACAATCTCAATAGCCTAGAAATAAAGTCAACTACTTTAAGCCCGGAAATGAAACTCTTCAACCATACACCATGTGATGTAGCTTCAAAACATGTCACAAACTTGGCCTCCATATTGGAAGTAGCAATCAAGTCTGCTTTGCACTTCTTTAAGACACGACTCTACCGGAAAGTATGAAAATGTAACTAGATGTTGATTTCTGTGAATCAAAACAGCCAGCAAAGTCTGTATCAGAGTAGCCAATCACTTCCAGATCATTAGTTCGTCTATATATGATCATGTAATCATTTTTCCCTTGAAGGTACCTTATGAATTTATTTGCAGCTCTCTAGTGGTCAACACCTGGGTTATTCTGATATCTGCCTATCATCCCAACAACAAATGCAATGTCAGGTTTGGTGTAGACCTGAGCATACATCAGGCTTCCAACGGTTGAAGCATATGGAATGGTTTAGGCTAAAATTTTCACCCTTCGCAATGGGTACCACACTCGGTTAACAATCTTTCATCTGGAATTTCTCTAAAACTTTATTGATATAAGCCTCTTGTGATAAACCCAAAATGTCTCGAGATCTTTCCATATGAATCTTAATGCTAATGACATAAGATGTCCCACCCATATCCTTCATATCAAAGTTCTTTGAGAATAATTATTTCACCTCATATAAGAAACCCTTATCATTGGTTGCAAGCAAAATATCATCCACATATAGCACCAAGTAAAAAAATCTTGCTCCCACTGACCTTCTGGTATATACATTGATCCATGACATTCTCTTCAAAACCAAATAAAGTGATGACATTATGGAATTTCAAATACCATTGATGGGAAGCTTATTTTAATCCATATACGGACTTATTAAGCTTATAGACCAAGTACTCACCATTACTATAGGAGAATCCTTCAAGTTATTTCATGTAAACCTCTTTCTCTAGGTTACCATTAAGGAAAGTCGTTTTCACATCTATTTAATGAAAATCCAAGTCAAAATGGGCAACCAATGCCATGATTACATGAAGTGAATCTTTCTTAGATATAGGAGAGAATGTCTTCGTGTAGTTGATTCTCTATCTTTGAGTGAATCATTTGGCAATGAGTCTTACCTTATGTCTCTCAATGTTGCCTTGTGAATCTTTCTTTGTCTTAAAGACCCATTTACATCCAATGTATTTCACACCATCAGGAAATTGATCATATCCCAAACTCGGTTAGACACCATAGAATCCATCTCTTTTTTCATGGCATTGTACCATAAGTTTGAAACCTCAGAACTCATGGCCTGTGTAAACGTCTCAAGATCATTTTGGGCTCCAACATTGTAGTCACACTCTTGTAGATACACAACATAGTCATTAGGAATCGCCGATTTCTTTACTCGAGTAGATCTTCTTAATATTGCATCAATATTCTTTTAAGGAGTAGAATTATGTTGTTCAGTTGGTTATTCAACAGCTTTAGGAATTTGTTGAACTTCAACATCTACTAGATCAGGATCAACAGCTTGTGGTACTTCCAGGACTAGTTCTTCAACACATATTTGTACTCAAGGCGTGTTGTTAACAACAATGATCGATCCATTACTTGAAGTGGCACATTGAGCATATGAATGATCTTTCTAAAGACCAATGCCCTAGGATCGATTACACCCATTAATCAAGTCATTCTCAAGAAATTTGCATTTCTTGATTCCACAAACCTAGTGCTATAAGATGAACAATAAAACCTATATCACTTAGACCTTTTGGCATATCCAATTAAATACCCACTTATGGTCCTTGGGCCCAACTTATTTTCTTTTGGATTATAGACTCTTAATTCAGATGGACAACCCCAAACACGTACATGTCGCAAACTTAGATTCTAATCATTCCATAATTCAAATGGAGTTTTTAAGATAGCCTTGGTTGAAACTCGATTTAATATATACAGATCCATCTTTAAAGCTTCAGTCCACAAGGATTTAGAAAGATTGGAGTAGCAAAGAAAACTTCGTACCATGTCCAATAATGTTTGGTTTCTTCTTTCTACTACACATTCTGGTTTGGTGAACTAGGCATAGTGTATGGGGCAACAATCCCATGCTCTTGAAAAAACTTAGAAAAAAGACCATACGCTTGTCCATTCTCAATATATCTACCATAATATTCATCACATTTATCTGATCTCATGAACTTTATTTGCTTTCTGCATTGTTTCTCTACTTTAGCCTTAAAGATTTTGAAGGCATCTAATGCTTCACTCTTGTTATGAAGCATGTAGAGATACATATATCGAGAAAAATCATCAATAAAGGTGATAAAATATTTTTGACCTTGTATGTCTATATCTGGACAACATATATCAATATGTATGATTTTTAATATGCCTGAAAACCTATTAGCACTTTTCTTTGACTTCTTAGTATGCTTTCCCTTAATGCAGTCCATACATGTCTCCAAATCAGTAAAATCCAGAGCACTAAGGACCCCATCTTTTACTAATCTTTTAATTTTTTCTATGGAGATATATCCTAATATCCTATGCCATAATGTATAAGAGTCCTCATTAATAATACACCTTTTTATGCCAATTTTACCATGCATAATGTTATGAGTGGCATTATTTTGTAAATTAATGCAGTAAAGATCATCAGACAAAGTAACATTTCCAACCCAATCAGATTTATTAAATAAACTGAAAGATGTTTCTGAAAAGTAAAAGGAATAATCATAAGGTACAAGTCTTGAAATAGAAATCAAGTTTCTAAAGAAACTTGGAACATAAAAGATCTTTTCTAATTCCAAAACAAAACCACTACTTAAAATCAAATTGCATGTCTCTATAGCCTCCACATGTGAGCCCATCTTATTGTCGGATAAGATGTATTGCTCACTTCCTACTAACTTTCTTAGGTTTCACATACCCTATAAGGAGTTTGTAACATGGATTATAGATCTAGAATCAATCCACCAAGTGTCAATATTAACATTAATCATATTAGATTCATAACAAACAAACGAGGTTTGATTACCTTTATTCTCAAGCCATTTTTGAAATTTAATACATTCCTTCTTCATGTGCCCCTTCTTTTTATAGAAGAAACACTTGGCTTTTTTCTTAATATGAGCCTGAGGTGGAAATATCTATTTTCCTTTCTGTTTACTAGTGAGTCTTAAGGAAGAGAACTTCATAATTATGGTGTTTTCCAAAGCCTTATTTGAAGTGACAAAATGATCATCAATGACCTTTAGCAGGTCTTGGACCTTGTTATACTACTCGCTTAATACCAGCAAATATTTTTGTCTTTATGAACATAACAGAGAGACGATTAGATCGCTCCCACTTATCATAAAGAATAGCTGCATCTAGAGAGTTGGTTTTAGTTAATCCAGGGGGCTCCTCATTCCTAATGGCATAATCTATGTCCATCCATCCCAAGTAAAGGAGAACTCTATCCTTCCATACCTTATAGTTGTACCTTTTGAGCTTGAGAACATCACATTTCATATCAAAGTAATTAATAGGTTGAATTACTACAATAAATGAAATATACATGCTCATGTTACTAAATTTGAAGCTATCATAAAAATATGGCATATTTTGCCAATGTATAATCATGGAAAACATATGAATCTAGTGACATAAAACTTGCTTGTGGACTAAAGTTTTAATTCAATTAGATTCATCCTAACTTTACGATAAAACTATCAAATTATGCTCTTTTTCTTAATCCCTATATGTAAATTAGAAAATATAATTTGATATTCTATCCTAATTAATCACACAAATATTTAATAAAAATTTCAGTGTGATAAGATTTATTATATCACATATGATTAACCATAATTAATGTTTATTTTCTAAATGTGATCCTTAATAAACCTTATTATAATTTTAATTAATTAAAGATGTTGTGGCTACTCCCTAATTAATTAAACTATATGAATCACTTAAACATTAACTAAATCCTTAGGCTAAATTATTGCATAAAACCATAAGCAATATTAATTTAATTCCAAATGTGCAAATATTATCTTTCTTAAGATTGCATGTATGACAATAGATTATACAAACAAAAATAAATAATATAAGCACAAATTAAATCTATAAAGAGTCATTAACAATTAATTCTATTATGCATAAATTATTTAACCAAATTTCATATATATAATTAATTACAAAATTCATACATACAAATACCAAAATAAATAATTTAAACATAATGTATTTAAATAAACTTTAATGTGCCCAAAAATTATTTAAATAAATATTCTACTAGTGAAAAACCTAAATTAAATTATTAATCACATTAAAATTATATTAGGAATTTTTTAATAAAAATTAAATTCTAAATGTATATAAAAATAAGTCTGGTACAAATCTTAACACAAAGTACATTATGGTCTAGTGGACAACACATTATACCCAGCAACGAAATCCAGGTTCGATTCTTGCCTAAAACATTTTTAAAAAAATTAAATTCAGAATATATATATATATATATATATATATATATATATATATATATATATATAAGTCTGATACAAAACATAACATAACATTCATGCAAGATACTACAATTCGAGTCCTTCCAACAAAGTTTTTTTTTTCATACAAAAGAACTTGTTACAACCTCCAGTCGGGTCATACAATTCAGTTTTGACCTGAATGAAGGCCCGACAATTTCTCTCTATTTTAGCGACTAAATTTGACATTCTTTTTATCAAAATTCTCAGAATTTGATTTCCTAGTGATTCATGGTATTATTTTGAATAAAAAATGTCAAAATAAAAATATGTCAATTAAAGAATTCTAATGAATGTGCACTGAAAATTGGATTTATTATTTTCATGGTTTTTCAAGTTTTAATTTATAGGATCATTCAAATATTAATACTGAAATAATTTATAATTTTCATACGCATAAAAAATGATCCAAATAAAAAACCCAAATTTTCAATTCCTCGATACAGCAGAGCAAAACAGGGGTGTTTTCAACACTGCTTTGATACCAAATTTTGGATCATAATTCGATTCAGAAACGTTGAGGAAACCATATGAATGAAAATTTAAACACAGTAAAAGCAAAAATGGATTGAAAACATACCTTCTACCATTGATCAAATTTCACCACTTCCACGGAAATTCTAATGGGTTTTTGGTCTGATGTTTCTAAATCTTTCTCTGATATCACGATGGTGTAGGGAAAAATTCATTGAAGATTAATTGAACTTTCTCCAATTTTTAATACTCAAAACATGTTTAGGGACCAAATTGAAATCTATATATATGCACGTCTCAAGTGCTCTATCTATTAAAGAGAAAATGGAAGTGCACTTAAGAGGCTTCAAAAGTGGGTAATGGAGTGATGGAAGTTATGGAGCAACTTCTACCAACTGCTCGATTGGTTGCAGAGTAGTTTGAAGAGAAAAAACCAACATTAATTTCCTCATTTTTCAAATTTGATTTGCTTTTCATTACTGTCATGATTTAAGCTAGAAAAGTTAATTATCTTAGCATTAACAGCTCTCTCAACCTGGTGGGTGAAAGAATGTGAACTCCTGGCTTGACTCGAAGTATGTTAAGTGATTAGTTGGTAAGAACATCAATAATTTGTAAGTGAGAAGTCATGAATTTTGTAACAAGGTCACCAAGGGTAACTTTTTCACATACAATGATAATCTAGCTCAATATTTTTTGGTGTGAGCATGAAAAACAGGGGTAATATTCATGTGTATAACATTGATATTGTCATTGAAAAGTTGTGATAGTTGTAATAGGGGAACACTAATATCATGAAGTAGATAAGTAATCCAAGTGATCTCAACAGTGGTGGGAGCTTGTTCGGTACTAGATCTAGCTACTACTTGTTGATTTTTAGATGACCAAGATATTAAATTTGAGCCCAGATAAATGCAAAAAAATCATGTTGTGCTTGTTGGAAATTTTATGAATTAAAATTGTTTTAATTTAGAAATGGTTATAATGTTTTATTTCTTTGAATACACCGACCATTTTGTTTCTTTTGAATGCTTTGAACGTTTTGTTTCAAGTGTTAACAAATGTTTTATTTCTTTTAATACACCAACCGTTTTGTTTCTTTTGAATGTTTTGAACGTTATATATATAATACATAAAACAGAAAAGAGACAAAAGAGAGACTATGAAAAAGAAAAAAAGAAAAAAAAGAGACAAAGCATAGTAAAGAGTAAGAGAAAAAAAAGAGAAAAGAAAAAGAAAAGGAAAGTGTTATAAACCCAGGCCTAACTCAACCCAATAAGACCTCATTGAGTTAAGGATTGCCGAGACTTATAAGTAGCATTATTGCCTAACTCTTGGCCGATGTGAGACAAAAAAACCTTTCACACTCCCCCTCACATCGAACAACGGTGGTCTTAGTTTTTAGCCACTGTGAGAGCTAAAGGGAGATCCACACATAGGACCAGGGCTTAGCTCTGATACCATGTTATAAACCTAGGCCTAACTCAACCTAATAAAATCTCATTGAGTTAAGGATTGCCTAGACTTATAAGCAGCACTACTCCCTGGCCGATGTGGGACAAACAAATCCTTCATAGAAAGAAAAGAGAAGAGAAAGGAATGAAAAAATAAAAGGAAAAAGAAACAGAATACAGAAAGAGAAATTGTTTTTTTGTATTTTCTATCTAGAGTTAGGTTCCTCCAATAAAGTTCAGACACTTGAAAGTTTGTGGAATAATAAATTGTGGTATAAGTTTATTATTATTTAATTGTCTTATCATGAGAGATAAGTTTTCATAGTTCTCTAACACCTACGATGATCGCAAAAAAATATTTTAAGGAAACTATATAATACACATGTCTCGATTCTTTACTCTATTTAAATTTTATATTTATAATACATATATTTATATTTGTATATTTTTAATTCTAATAAAATAATTTTATTCTTAACTTGTTTGTTCATGTATTATTTTCTGCAATCTTAAGATAATTTATTTATTTTTATACAAACAAATTCAAAATCTTAATTTTTTTAACAAATATTTTGGGACAAATAGATTATTCATAATCTGTTATATTTATTTGTTCTATTATACATCTATTCTGCTATATACTTCTCCTAATAGTAATTTAATTTCTTTTTTGTATATGTTATTTTAATTATAAGAAAAAAGGGTTTTTAAATACTGTTGCCCGAAAATGTCAATTTTAAACTTATTTTGGGTGCTTCTTAACTTCACTATTATTACATGTTTTACTACGATTATCGTTCAATTTTTGCACCTCCTATTAATATTACTTTTTATTATTTCATAATCTGTGTAATCTTTTTATTACTTCATCTTGTATTTATTTGTTTAACTTTCCATTCTCTTGTTACTCTATTAGGATTTAGTTTTTGAATACCAATATTTTTGCTTACTAAATAGAAAATATAAATAATAATTTCTTACTTATTGTTTGTTTAGGTTTGGTTTATTTTTGTTTACTAATAATTTTAATCCTTTATTTATTCTTGCTATTATTATTATTTTTCTTTGAGAGTTATTTTTTTATTAATTAATTGGTGATACAAATATATTTTTTGATAATCTAAAACTTTGTTTTAGTGGTTTTTAAAACTTGAGTTGCTATTTGTATATTTAACAGAAAAAGAAAAAAAAAGATTATAGCATCTAAAATTACCACTCCATTATCCTAAACAAAGAATCTAGTTGTGAATGTTGTTTACCTTAATGTGGATGGTTCTAGTGAACCAAACAATGAGGCCTTTGTGACTCATGGGGTGAACCCAATATTATCGATTTTTGTTCCTATGAACCCTGTTATGATAGAGAAACCAAAGAAGTTTAATGGTTTAAACTTTAAGAGATGGAGGAGTAAGATGACGTTCTATCTCACTATCTTAAATTTGCAAAAAGGTTCTTGACTGAAGAAGTTCTCAATCAATCTGAGGATAAATATCACTCATTGTGTGACCTAGAATTAGCTGGGAGTTCAATTGTATTCTTGAGAGGAGCCATATAAAAGCAAAGGGTGTTCTCATCATTGTTGGGGTTTGAAAGCTTGAGAAATCTCTTTTAAGTGCTTATTTCTTAAGTGACTTGTCAAGGTTTTCTTTTATTGTATTTTCACTTTCCAATTTAAGATAATAGAATTTATTTCTATTGAAAAAGTGAAGAAATGAAGTAAACTCATTACATTGATCGGATTAAATTAATATAAATACTTGTCTATTCTTTTTGTTACTCTTGCTTTACATTTCATTGCTTTTGATATCCATTTCAATGCTTGGTCAATTGTGTTGTTGTTGGATTGGTTTGCATTGCTTGGAAATTTATAATTGTGCATGAAAATATTGTTCAATATTCAATAAATATAATATAATGAGATTAGTATTCATAACAAAATTCTATTCAAGTCATGGTCTTTGGTCATTTAAATCGTGGGTTTTAATTATTTTTCATTCCCGCCGTCGTTTGATACTTGTTAGTTATGATGCTTTTGTTGACATACTCTTTTAAACAAAATGAACGAGCAACGCTATTTGTCAAAATTTGTGACAATTGACAAAATCAAAGCATCCATGTAGATGCTATGGAATATTTATAGAAAATACTTGATATATCAAAACTTGACATCCACATGTGTTATAATATAGTTGGTTTTTTAAGGAATTAATTTTATAATTACTTAAAAATCTTACTTTTTAAATTTAATATCTAATTTAGCAACAATATATTATTTAATACCTATAATAAAATTTGATACGTGTATCATTATTTATGAAATATCTTAAACGGTTTGGCTACAATAGATAAGTTCTCTTATATTTTCCCAAAAGACTCTCCACAGAAATATGGGAAAAAAATTTCACCACAAAAAGTTCATTAATCTAAAAAATGGACAAGCAGCATTTGTGCGCATATAGTGGTGCCACATGTTTAATAGCGATGAACAAAGTATTCACTAAAATATAAATATTTTATTCTATTTAAAGATTTATTAATGTATATATCCTTTTAAATAATATAGAATCATAGAATAAACATTTTTGTAAAAGATTTTTAAGTTTTTCATATAAACGATATCAAATGGATATAAAAATTTAATATTTTATGAAAATATATTTTTGTATTAATGGATCTGATTAAACATTAAAGAGAACAATAATATAGAGTAAATGATAAAGGTTTAAAAATATTTTTTCATAGATTTATTGAGTGTGATGTTGGTGATACTTAATTTTAGTTTTCTAAAAAAAAATAAGAATTATTATCTTTATTTTTTGTGTGTGTTTTTTTTATCATCATTAATGAAATTTTTAACTATTTTTATAAAAAAAAACAAATTAAATTGCCTACATACTTATAAACGTTGTACATCATAAAAAATAAATTTTGTAACATTAATTTATCAAGAAAAACTTATCAAATTGAACCTCCCATTACAAGTTATGTAAACATATATAATTTTGACACGTACATGTAATTTATCCTCCATGCACAAGTAAAACTTATCGTCTTGCTTTTATCAAGTATAAAGAATATAATTAATAACTTATCTAAAAAGGCAAAACAAAGAAGTAAAAGGAATAATAATACATCTGTCCATGCTTGTTTTGTCAAATTATTTTTAATTGTAGCTAGCAATATTATGAAACCACACAATATGATAGGTAGCTGAACTACCATATTTTGTGGGCTTATCTGGTTGTGTACGTGGAGAGAGACACAGGATCAACACATTGGTCATTATCTGTACAATTTGACAATAACATTCATGTATATATAATTTGGTAAAATAGTCAAATGTATTAAAAAATAATATATATATAATTTTAAAAAAAATGTAGCCGTCATAAATCCTGAAAATCTAATTGACAAAAGAACTACTACAACTTTAAACAGATCACGTTATGACATATGCCGTAAATAGTCGATTTTGCATGGACTTTTATAATAGTTTCTAGAACTTACAACTTAACGCCGTCTCTCTTTTGTTTTCATACTATTGACTTCTCGATCCTTTATATTATTATTATTATTATTATTATTATTATTATTATTATTATTATTATTATTATTATTATTATTATTAATTTCAAGAAATCTTATTGCCCTTCTTAGTTGATTATCAATTGGCCTGTAAACTGAAAAATAATGTAGAATAATAAAACATATGCTTCTAAAATGAATTTAAATACGTACGTGGGAGGTCGTGGGAGGTTGTCGAAGATTACAATCAATCGCCAAAATAATATCTCTGACTTTTCTTCGTCTTATCAGATAAACAATATCTCATAAGAAAAATACACGTTCACAGAACCAAAAAAAAAATCATAAACAACAAAAATATCATCTTTAAAATTTAAAATTATATTAATAATATTTAATATTAAAAAAATTATCATATTATTTTATATTAAACGAAGTCTAAATAAATATAATTTAAATTAAACTATAATCATGTGATTAATTTAATATTAAATGTTATTTAATTAAAATAAATTTAGTATTGTTAGAATAATATTTTTATTATTATGAATTTTAAAGTAAAATTTTTTATATAATTTAATTTTAAATTAATGTGTTGATCGACTTAATCCATTACGAGCCACCGATCACGAGCATGCCATACCATTTTTTTCCTCGCATGTCGTGCCATACCATGCCTAATATTTAACGAAACATGTCATGTCAGTCCTTTGACTCAACGAACCTAATACATAACAGATCGTGTCATGTTGTAACAACCCATTTGACACCCTTAGAGAAAAGTAAGAAGCTCTTACTACATATGAAGATGATGTTGCAACCAACCACCAGCTGATGCAATATAGCTCACATGGGGAAGCTATTACAGCCAGGAGTGGAGCTCAAATTAATGCAGATCACATGTACAGAATTTGTTATAATTTGTTGGTACACAAATGATGAGTTGAAAAAAGAATGTCCTTACATGAATTTCATCAAGTGTCGCACAATTGTTTACGAGGATAGTACATTCGGTTTACATTATAATTACAATCTATGTAAGTGTAAAACATTTTATCAACTTGTATTGAATAAAGTATAATTCCATACTGCAACCATTAATTGCCTTGAACTCCTATCTTCTCCTTTTTATGTCTTCTTCCTTCTTTGCTTTTATTTTCACGTTAGCAATCAACACAAGCTTAATTATCATGGTATCATAGTAACTGATTCGATTAGATCAGTATTCAATCCAAATGGATAACCATGTGGTAACTGTTGGAGAAATAACACAAGAGATGAACACTGGTATAAACTCGAATCAAGAAGATCGAGCAATCTGTACCTTCCACAATATGCTTGTATCAATTAAGCTAGCGAACAACAACTATACAATCTAGAAGCACCAGATCTTGAAGATACTAAGGAACCTTGAACTTGATCAACATATGCTTGAAAAATCTCCACAACAATTGATTGCAGATGGTAGAGTAAACGTAGCATACAAAAATTATAAAAAAAAAGATGATATATTAGGGTGTTGGTTAATTTCTTGCATCACTGAAGAAGTACTCAAAAAAATCTATGGCTTTGATACAACTAGAGATACTTAGATGAGACTGGAAAAATCATATGTATCAAGATCAAGACCTCGAGTAATACAAGTAAAGGAGGAGTTATAGAACCTTAAGAAAGGTACACTAGCTATAATCGAGTATATATTAGTAATTAAACTCTTATAAATGAGCTAAAAGCTATCGATTGTAATTTAAATGAAGAACATAAAGTAATGACTGTACTAGGAGGACTTGATAAACATTATGATATTGTTTTCTCGACACTAACTTGATAAACATGTGATTAATTTACAAACTCTCTTTCTAATCTATTTGGAGAATTCGTTCGGGAAAAGGCAAGTTTAGTGTAACGGACCGTGCTAAGTGCCGCACGATCGCTACTTGAAATTTAAGGTTGTGACAATAAGCTCTCTAAGTTTAATCTCAGAATCATTCATTTTCAAGAAGTATATTGGATCAAGATTAAACACACAAGCTCGATTTAATTATCTTGAGTATTAATTCTCATTACAAATAATTTATAACTAGTTATTTAAATTGATCACATAATTATTCAATTGTACCCTCAAATAATCAAGAAAATTCATACGAATTTAGAAATAGAGAATTAGTATATAGTCAAGAAGAATAAAAAACTAGAATATAATAGATTTTATTAAATATTACAATTCATGTCTAAGGTTTTGAAATCACCAACAATCAATTATAAAATTAACTACTTATAGAAAATAATAAATTCAAAAAATTATTCATGATAATAATATAATAAGAAGAATAAAACCTAGTATTGTTGTTTATAAATCTAATATTTGACTCATTTGATTGTCTCTTTGAATCATGTTCTTAGTTCTTCCCTCTAACTTATAATTTTGGATATTAAACCTTAATTATGTTATTTATAATAGTGGGATTAGAAGGAAATAAGTGCAATAAAAATACTAAAAATCGGGGCATTGCTATTCATTTACGACATGCCAACCACGATGCACATTATTCCATGTTGGGGCATGCTATCAACATTGTACCCCTAAGTCGAACTGAGAGGACTATTTAAAACAATGTTGCATCATGTTTTTTTTTTCAGAATACCTAGTAAACCAAAGAAGAATGTGCTATAACACACTATTTTTATCCATTGGCGAGCTCGTAATTCTTCATTATTACATTTTGACTCTTTCTTCATGTATTTTGTGTAAATATTTTACAATCAAGTCCTCTAATATATGATGATTATGCCCTTAAGGTGTGGATTCTTTTGATTCTTATCATATGTATTTTCAAGGACTAAATATCTAAAATACATCAAAACATACCCCGTAATTCTAAAAACATATTTTGTAATATAACTAGGTAAAAACCCAATATTAAAACTTAATTCACCTAATTAATTATAATAAATTATCAAGTAAGCATGATTTTCAAGAGCTTATCACAAGTTTCAATCGACTTCTAACTAGTCTTTATCAGGCTAAGCAATCCAAAGAGGTTCTTAGAAAGAAAATAAATCTTAATTTTATCTTAAACTAACTTAAATCATTTTCGTAGATTGAAACAATTGTATTTAGCATATGAAACAAGTATTTAAACTCCTAGGTGACCCTAGTGGATGAGTTATAGTCTCGTGAGGATTTTCAATTACAATACCCATAAATATCCTAACTAAGACAAGATAAATCAAATCAAACAAACAAATATTTAGCTTCCAAATCAATTCATATCATTATTTCAAAATCACGCATAACACATGGAATATTCTAGTATTATGTACAATTAAAGGAAAATTCAAACATTAATTTCACTTTCGGAATCACTCTTAAACATCTATCTAAATACAAACAGTTAATCTAATCTTGAATGATTTCATATACAACATTCTTAAGAAAACAAAATCTCAAGATTATACAAATATGAAAGAATATAATCACAAATTCAATAAGTTTAATTCTCAAATCACTCTCCACTGATGTATAATTGACATACTACTTCGGATCAATATGTCTTTATCAAGGTTGTAACGTTAGGCTAAGGTGTAGGATTATGAAAGAATGGGAAGGTGAGTCATTAAAAATAAGATAAATTAATTATATTCAAACAACATTATTTTAAGTTCTAAAATAGCTTCATATGTTACCTAACTCGTCCAACCAATATTTAGCTTCACATCTATAGTTAAATACATTATGGGTACAATTTCACATGTATCAAATATCACTATACTCTTTGCTCTCTCTCTCTCTCTCTCTCTCTCTCTCTCTCTCTCTCTCTCTCTCTCTCTCTCTCAGTAATAGAAGGGATGCAAAATTGAATTACTAAAATCTTTCAGCATTTTTAAATTCAAACCCCAACCTATTATTTTTAATATTTTCTAGATTGTAGTAAATTTCTACTAAAAATTTTGCCCTTTCTTAATTGAGAGTTCATTTTAAACATGTTTTTATGTTAAGTCCTCTTAGAGATTAGAAATGTAGGATAATTTGTTTGTTTGGCTCATAAAAGGGTAGGTTATACCAAGTTAAAGATAGAAAAGTTTCATAATTTATATAACCTCAAGGCAATATTAGCAACAAATAGACAAGTGGTAGGCTTAGAAAGTTCACATGGTCCAAAGAATGGCCTAAATCCTTTCCTAAATATTGTGTATTCTATGATTTTTCTTGAGTGATTTTCAAATAAGTTCTAGAGTTTATTGAGACCACAAATATTTTTATGAAACATTTGCACACAAAATGCTCCTAAATTCTTTGATTAACCAAACATTCTTTACCACATACTATAAGAGACTCAAGCTAAATGAAAATTACATTCAAATAATACTATAACTGAAGCAAAATTTAAAGTTCTCTATATGTTAGTGTTATCACAATCATGTTCTTATCATTGACATATGGATTGACTCAAAATAAAAATAAATCTTAAATAAGAAAAAATAATGAGTAAACAAAACAACTAAACCTACAATAAAAATGATAATTTGGAAAGAAATGTTTGAAAATTTTAAAACTCAAAATTTTTAAGGAAATTTTCTCTCACCCCAACTTAAAATCTACATTATCCTCAATGTTAAAATGTAAATCCAAGGAAAAAAATGAAAGAAAATAAAAGTTACCCTCCTTGTAGGGGTGAAGTATGATTGATCATGGTGATTCAATTCTTACTCTTTTCTCTTTCCATCACATAGATCAAGTTCTATCTCACAAATAGTTATGATGTACCTTATATATATATCACAAAAAATCACCAAATGGTTATGAAATTATGGGTTCCAAAACAAAAAAAAATGTCCAAAGGAAAAATACATAAATAAATAAAATAAAATAAATTATTAACAAATAAGAATGTTCAATGACAAACTAGAATGAAAGAAAATAAATCTTAATGGATTCCCTCCTATTTAGAGCTTAGTTTAACATCTTTAGCCTCACTTTATGCCATATGTTTCTCTAACCATTCTCCACCAATGACAAATTCAAATTTTTGCGTGGCTTTATTTACTTTTAAATTGTCAACCATTTTTCTTCAAAGATATTGAAGCGAATATGGTGAGTGCTTGAAAAGAATTATTATTTCATAATTTATTTGTACTTGAATGTTATAAATAGATTTGAATATGCATGAATTTATCATTATTCATGCAAATCTATGTGGTAAAATGTTGTGTGTTTTACAACCCACAAAAATCGTGCAAGTATACACGGTCACAAGTAATAATATTTGTAAGTAAAATCGTTCCCACAGAGATTTATTACTAACGTTTGTTGATTATTAAAATTATTTAAACCTGATGTTATCCAAACAATCAAAAATTTGTTGCAGTTTGTCTTAATTAATTTTTTTTAATAGATTGTACAAAAATTCTAGGATTACAGTTCACCCAAATTAATCCACTTGAATATTTTATTCTCTCTTGATTTATATTCTCGTGTTTTAAGTTGTTAACCAAGAACTCCTAATTTATCCATATATCTCTTTCAAGCTCCATACAGACACACCTAGTTAAAATAATTCACTATATTCCTATGAGAATTAGATTAAACAGATTTATTAAGTTCTGAGTTCTCGGAGTCTACCACATACAATAAAAGTATATTTCTATCCCTTATGTATATACGTTATTTTATCACGAAAGCGACACATAAAAATGCCTTTTTCAAGTTTATTTAAGTGTCACACATATCGGCTTAATTAATCTTCCGATAATTAAAAGCATTAAACACGGATAAAATAAACAACTTAAAACAGTTTCATAAATCATTCAAAAATAATTAATTCAAGTTTCATAATTTACGCTACATCGCAATCCTAGAACAAATATATTAGTTAATAGCTTGAAATTTAAAATTACAACACAACAAAAATAAAACATTGTAGAGAAACAAAAATTAAAAGAAAATAGGTAAGAAAAAAAACTCTTTCACGATTCCTCAATGAACAATAAATTTCTTCCCTTTTCTTCTTCTTTGTTGTCTTCTTTCTCTGTAATTTGCCTAAGAAAATACAACATACAATGTTAAATAAACACTCTGCGTGTTTTTGTGTAACACGCAAAGAACAAAGAAAACTGAAAAATGATACAATATAGAAATTTAGCAAGAACTAAAAGAAGAAATTTATCAAGAATTGCGAGAGGAAATTTCGCCAGAACTGCAAGAGGAAGAAAAACAAAAAAACTGAAAAACTAAAACTCTCCCCAAAAAAAATAAATTCACGCGTACAACAATATATCCCACTTTTCAATTTTTATTTTTTTATTTTTTATTTTTTTATATATTTTTTATATTAAAAGTGGGGACAAAAATGTATGGGGAGCACGCGTGAAAACATTCTGCGCATTTTTTTATTTTTTTTTCTTTTACGCATGCCACGTGTCACCATGTGATTTGCTGAGCGAAATGTGGCGACACATGGCAGCATTTGATTGGATCGTAAGGCCGGGCGCATGAAGAACGCGTCGCACACGAATCCTCGCGTTGGAATCAGTGCAGTGGAATTGGGCGCGGTTTTGCGTTTTTATTTCACCAATACATGCCACGTGTCACCATGTGATTCGGCGGAATATTTATGAGACACGTGGTCGCTTATTTTCCCGTTGATACACGAGGGTGCACGAGGCTTTGATGTATCGCGTCACACGGGATTTGTAGACGGCGGCTCGGTGCGCGAGCGGCTTCGTTCAACGTGCTTCAATCCGGGACCGTTCAACTCATCCAACGGCGATCGATACGCCTCGAGGAATCTGCGTAGCCGAAGCATGTGGGTCCCACCTGCACGCCGGTCTGCGCGACGAGGTGGGCCCCATTGGCACGCTCAGATCCACGCGATGCCATAAATCCTGCATCCATTCTCTTTGGTGGGTTTGATCTACACGCTCCAATCGACCGTTTATGCTTTGATCGGACGGACCACGTTGTACGCGTGGATGTTGTACGTGGAACTTCTCTCCTGCGAAGAAAAAATACTTTTATTAATTATATTTTCACCTCAAATATATTTCAAATTACATTTTAAACTTTGGTTAATTGCAATTTAGCCCTTTTGGTAATTTAAATTAAATTTTAAACTTTTAATAATTACAAATAAGCCCGATTTTAATTTAAATTATATTTTCAACTTTTATAAATTGCAATTAATCACTATTTTATTTGAAATTATATTTTTGGACAAAAATTTACGATTAAGAGCGTTTTCGATACATTTCATTTGATTTTCTTAAAATTTAGAAAAAATAGTAAATCCTAATTTATTAAACTAAAATTAACTAAAAATAGAGAGAATCTAGCAATTATAATTAATAAACTAGTTGAAAATAACTATATAAAATACAGTTATCATAAAACCATAGGTATTTTTTGATATTTTCAGATAATTTTAGCTTTAATTTGATTAAATTGATAACACTTGAAGATTTATGTCTGAAAACACTCATTTTGCCACTTGGACGAATAAAATAATAATACATGTAAGGCTTACATGTCATCTAACCAGTTGTAAGGGGGTAAAAAGAATGAGTGAAAACAAGCAAAGTGGGCCGTGGCATGAAACACAATGGGCTGTAACACACTCCACTCTATTTTATATCATTTTCATGTAGTTTGAGTCGAGTCATGATGAGGAATAGTTGGGCCTAACACGACTTGTTCAAGATAAAACAAGGCATACTTTTGTGAGACTCGGACCACGGTATGGATAAACTTGGGCCGTGGTGTGTAAATATCGTGGTGTGTAAATATCTTTGTTTCATAAAGCCTTTTGGCCAGCCTTAGCTATAATAAGGATGTTATTGCTTAGGGTTTGATATATACATTTTCTACATCCCATACTCTTAGTTTTTTTTAGAATTTTTAGTTTCAACATTTTACTTTCTTAGTTTTACAATAAGGTAGATTCAATAACAGTGTAGATAGGTCTTTTTGGAGGTTTTTCATATCACAAATTGTTACAAAAGTTATATATACTGAAGAATACATTGAGGTAATTTATTTTAATTGCATTCGATATTTAGAGAATCATTTTTGTGTATCTTTTTTAATGTTGTTTTTGATGTAATGGTTATTTATTAAATTTGAGCATGTCTAGTTTATTTTTACTATAGGATATTAATTATGTTATCGCGTTTGTAAAAATTAATTTTGGTGAATATCTTTACAAAATAAATTGAGTTTATTTCTTCGTTAAAGATTTATACAAAATTTATTACTGATAATATATTTTTCGTAATAAATTTAAAATATGAAAAATTAGAATATGATTTTTGACACCTTGAATAAGTATTTAAAGTGACAACCCCAAAAAGTATTGATTTAAATGGTTTATTATTTTCATAGGACTAAAGCATAATTTAATCTCCTTAATTATTAATCTTCACCTACAGATCTTAATTGATTTAATTAATAATAAAACCGATCCTTGCCAAAATACTTATTCATATAAAAAGGAAAAATCAATAATCTAAATTTTATCTTTAATAACCTAATAAATTCTAGGCAAATATGATCAACTAACTAATAATTCCCATAAATTCTCCATTGAAAATTAATTGTTTACGTGCCTAATATTTGTTGAATCAATTATAAGTCTATATTTAATTTTATGTCAATAGATTAGACTTTTCAAAACCAAAATATTCTAATAGAATGTTTAGTTTTATTTTTCGTGTTTGTTTTTAAGATATTTGTTGAATTATTTAAAGTCACATAGCTCTTCTTTAAATCGACTTTGGGTGTATACTTATTGCTTAATATAAGTGATTCATGCACCTATGAGCTATTTGATAAATACTAAATTTTTGAATTAGAATAACCTCTTAATTGGACTCCATTGTAAGATTTCCATCACACACATTTATCTTTGTATAAGCTAATGCATGCCTAAAAAGCACGCATATCTTGTAATTTATTGAGGCTAAAATAATAAATTAGGTTTTAATATTGTATTTTTATTAAAGTATTTTATAATTTGTGTTTTCAAAATCATAGGGTATGTTTTGATGTATTTCAGGTACTTTTGGACGTTAAAAGGAACAAGTGATAAAATTACAAACCAATTAGGCAACATGATGAAATCCCTAAGTATACGAGTCATGCAAGTAATATAATGTACCTAAGTATGGATATCGATCCCATAGGGAGTTATGTATATAATTGAGTACCAATATAATTATTACAAATACTATTTGGACAATAGAAAATTATACAAGCTAAAAAATAAATGATAATTAATTTTAAATCACAAGACTCAATAACTATAAAGATATATGAAAAAATAATCTAGGAATCTTTGATCCCCTTATTGTCTAACATGTAATTCACTAAAATTTCTCCCATTATAATCATCAATCACTTATATGATCAAATGAATCTAACCTAACATGCATTCCTCTCTCAAGTTCACTACACACCATATAACAATTAACCTAATTACACTCTCATGGCAATTATATTTCATATTACTTATTAAATTCATCAATTATAGATCACACACATAAGAATAGTACATATTTTCCTAAAAACTATGCATGTTATTTAATCAAGAAAAACATTTAAATAATTCTCTCAAATCTATTTAATGGCCCCTATAAATCAATTGTTGGCCAAACAATTAGTAATATAAAAATCAGATTAGATAATATAATTGAATTACAATAACAATTGCGGTAAAATATTAGATCATCACATGTACAAAATTGGGTTTATAAGACCCCTATATTAATAAATTAGCTAGCTCTTAAAGCTCAGATTTTTCATAAAGAAAGACAATACAATTGATAAAGAAAGGAAAAGAAGAAGAGATACACTCAATCTCTTGATTTGTAGCACTAATCTTCTCTTAAATCCTTCATACTATTTTGTCTCTTTTAATCCCCTATTGAACTTTTTCTCTTCTTTTCTTTTCTTAGCAATTGCTAGGGTTTGTAATATTAATTATGTGTACTTATGACCTCCCTATGATGATTTACATAGGTTTAAATTGATCTTTATTAGATTAGGCTTTGTATTACTTTAATCCAAGGGCTGAGATTGAAAGTTGGAATTTAATTCCAAGCTAACGTTTTTTAACCCTCATAGTTTGATCGATCGAGCCTATTCTTGATCGATTAAGCAATGAAACATGATCGATTCATTTCTTTTTCGATCGATCTAGTTCTTGGTTGAACGATCGATCCTCTAATTCTACATTTGTCCTCATTTTTACTTATTTTTGATTGGTTTGATATCTTTTCACCTATTTTTCTATATTAAAATAAATTATAGCTTTTTCATGATATTTTTAACACATGAAAAAGTAAATAAGTGGCTTAAAAGCATAGATATAACTATACTTTCATAAGTTATCACACCCCAAAACTTAACTCTTTACTTGCCCTCAAGCAAAGCCAAGTCTAACTAGCTAAAATGATATGGTAGTATATTCATAAATACATATCTATTAATACATGCATGTTTAGGAAAAAATTATCCCCTTCAAAAGTTGTACAATTCCATGACAAGAAAGTTCACATATCCATCAATCAACATTCCATTAATATAAGGATATGTGAGGTTTTTGAGGAATTGATTCATTATGTGTTTTTCACATTATGTCATCCAATGCACTTATGAAATTGACTTATATAAGCATACTAATCAACTAAGTCTTAGAACGAGTTTCATAAGTTTATTTTCACACCACTCTCTACTAATGTGGATATGTACTTAGCTAAAGATCAATAGGGCTTGATACTTGTAGTGTAAAGCATAGGTAGGGTATATAAATGGATATATTTATCCTTTTTTCATATCTTAGCTCTCTTTTTATTCATCATGTAATATTTAATTTCAATTGAGCTTGATATTTTTACATTCCCTATCTTACAATTCTTTTATTCCACATCTCTACTTCACTTTCTTTTCTTTCCTTTTTTTTTTTGCCCCACAACACTCCCAAACTTATTTTTAATTTTATTGTTTTTATTTAGAGGGGTAATTGTGAGTTTTTTTTATTGACATGTAGAAGTAAGATGATTGCATTTACATTTCACCTTACTCTATCGCATAACACATGCTTGTATTTTTTATACAAGCTAAAGGTGTAAGCGTAAATATAATGCTTATTGGTTAAGCTAAAAATGTGGTTTAAAGATATGAATGGTTCTTAGTAAGGCTCAAAAGGATGACTAAGGATGTAAATAATGGTTAGCTTTAAAGGCTCAATCAATCTAATAAAAACCTAAATCATTTCTTAAGCCAAATACTATTTAGGATTTTGCCTCAATAGATGATCAAATAGATTCTAAACACAAGGTAGACCTCATCAGTTAGCATAATTCACCTCAAATTTTCTCTAAAAAGGAACATCAAAATCAATCATGAACATGAGCATTAAAATCTAAATCAATTTAATCAAAACTAGCAAGCATATCACATGATTAATAAGTATTTTAACAAGCATAATATGTTTCTTATAATAGTTGTGACAACCAATTCTATCATTGGATTTCTATGTTTCATATCAAAATATGCATGTATTTGGTTTCCATGTATTCATCAATTTCTACCCAAATCATGATTAAAAATATCCTAAAAATTGAAAATAACTTAAAAAATGAAAATGTAGTCTAAACACTAAAGTAGAGAACAAAGTTCTCTCCTCCATACTTAAATTTCACATTGTCCTCAATATGCACATATGAATATGAAAAAGAGTGAAAGGAAAGGAAAGAAAATTCTCCTAGCCTTGGCACACCACATTTGTCCTTGAAACTCTTCAATCTTTGTTATGTTATTGCCCTTCATATTTATTCACTTACAAAATAGAAAACATATAAGTAAATAACAATAGATTACCTTCCAACAAGCACCATGTTTAAAGTCCTTAGCTATACATTCATATTAGCTCATAAAGCACATTCAAAAAGGTCATTAAAAAATTTTCATTTGGTAGTGAATCTCCATGATATTTCTTTTCTCTATGCCTTTTAACCATGAACCATTCTTTTTTTTTGTTTTCCAAATAAATGGTTTCAAGGTTTTTTACCTTAGTGATGTTGAATGGTTTGTTACCTTAGTGATGTTGAATGGACCTGACCATGTACTCTTGAGTTTACCTAAAAGTAGTTTAAGTCTTGAGTTGTTTGGTAACACTTTCTATCCTGGTTCAATAACCTGGTACACAATTTTCTTATCATGCTATCTTTTTGTTTTCTTTTTGTGCAACTTGGAATTCTCATAAGCACTCTACCCTGGCTCATCCAATCTATTAATTTTTAGGATCCTTTTTACCTCTTTATGGAATATTTTTTCTTACCTACTTGATTGAGGATGGTAGGGAAAAGGTTTAAGTTCTAACTTTGGTGGCTCTTCAATGGATGGTTTGAATTTAGAACTTGTCTCGTGACACTCCACAACAAAATTAGATACCCACATGAGAGGCATAGCTCTAAATATTTTACATAATCAACAATATCAACTTGCAATAAAGATTCCACAGTTTCATCATTATAATAAGTTGAATTGTTTTCTAGTGATTTTATTTCATTGTTCATAGCATCATGTGTCAAAGTCTTGAATGGATCGCTCAACATATTTAGTTAAATTATCATCATGAGTGTGTGTGCCTAAGTGATTTTCATGGTGCTCATTCACATATATGTTCCTAGAATTAACAAGAACATATTCTAAAGCATCATTAGGACACATGTTATGAAGTAAATCATTGGCTAGTTCATTAGTAACATATATCTTAAAGCAATTACTAATAATTATTAGTACGAGGAAATTTAATTACTTTAAAAACATTAAATGTTTTCTATTCATCCTCCACTTTCATTGTAAGCTTACCTTTTTAAACATTAAGGAGTGTTTTCAAGTTGTTAAGAATGAACAACTAAGTATAATATGAATGTCGCGGTATTCCACTAGGTTAAGTATAACAAAATATGCCAAAAAGATGAACTTGTTCACTTTTACTAACATATCTTCTACCACACCTCGGGGTCACTTGATAAACCTATATGTCATTTGCAATGTTACTAAAATGGGTTTGGCTTTACTAACTCCTAAACTCTTGAAAATTGATAGAGACATAAGGATAATGCTTGCACCTTAAGTCATATAATGCCTTTCCAAAATGTATATTCCACATTGGACAAGGGATATCAAAGCTACCCAGATCTTTAAGCTTTTTTGATAGTTTTTTCTAACTTTCAATTAAGGTTATTGTCTCATTATTTCCAAGTTTCCTTTTCTTAGATGGGATTTCCTTCATAAATTTGGTATATAAAGACATATGTTCAAGTGCATTTTCAAATGTAATGTTTATGTGTAGTGTCTTGAAGACATCTAATAATTTCAAAAACTAATTGTCTAATTTTTGTTTCTAGAGTCTTTAAGGGAAGGGAATAATGAATTTGTAGATGTTGCTTTTCTTTGGTTGAATCACTTCATTTTTAGTACTCTCTTTGTCCCCTTTTTCTTTCCCATCCTTTTCAATTTTCTCCTTCTCTTCTAAAGTTTTTCCATTCCTCACGGCTATTGCTTTACACTATTCCTTGATGACTTTATGAAAATAGAGTCATCAATGTACTTTTTACATAATATTTACTCATTTTATTCAATAACCCCACGTTTGGTTGAAGGGAATGGAATGGAATCAGAATTGATTCCTTCCATTTTGTGTGTTTGGTTGGACGGAATGGAGGGCGGAATGGAATCTGATTACTAAAAGAGAAGGAATCACAATTCCTTCTCCCACCTTTGGTAATCATTATTCCATTCCCATCTAAACTTTTTCTTTCCAATTTTACCCTTACCTAAAATATAACCTTAAATTCAAATCCCAAATTCTCAAACCCAAAATTTCAAAACCCTAAACCCTAAACCCAAAATTCCAAAACCCTAAACCCTAAACCCAAAATTTCAAAACGGTAAACCCTAAATCCAAATCCTAAAATTCTAAAATCTTAAACCCTAAAGCTCAAATCCCTAAACCCTAAACCCTAAAACCCTAAACCTTAAAACATAAATCCTAAATCCCTAAACCCTAAACCCTAAACCCTAAATCCTAAATTCCAAATCGCAAAACCCTAAATCCTAAACCCCAAATCCGGAAAAGCATAAACCACAAATCGCTAAACCCTAAAACACTAAACCTTAAAACATAAATCCCAAAACCCAAAACCCTAAAAGATAAATCCCAAAATGCTAAACCCTAAAGCCCAAATTCTAAAGCCTAAACCCTAAACCCCAAATCCCTAAACCTAAAACCCTAAACCCCAAATCCCCAAATCTCTAAACCCTAAACCCTAAACCCTAAACCTTAAAACATAAATCCCTAAACCTTAAAACATAAATCCCAAAACCCAAAACCCTAAAACATAAATCCCAAACCCTAAACCCCAAATTCCAAATCCTAAAACCATAAACCCTAAACCTTAAACCTTAAAACCCTAAAACCCTAAACCCTAAATCCAAAATTCTAAAACCCTAATCTATTTTTAGAAAAATAATAATTTTAACCCTAAACCTTAACCTACAAATATAAACCCAAATCCTAAATCCCTAAACCCTAAATCACACATCCCAAACCTCAAAACCCTAAACCCTATTTAGAAAAATAATAATTTTAATAATATATTTCTTTTTAATTAAGTAATACTTATTTAGAAAAATAATGATTTCAATAATGTATTTTGTCTGACGAAAAAATAGTAATTAAATGACATTATTTGAACTTTACAGCATGTAGGGGTATTAAGGTCATTTACAGCTTTTTTCATTCCATTCCAGTGGCAAACCAAACACTATAATCCTGATTCTGAGCTTGATTCCAGTGGTCAAACCAAACAAAATTGTTTCCTTTCCATTCCATTCCATTCCGATTCCGATTCCGATTCCGATTCCATTCCACGAACCAAACGCCACCTAAGTATTATTTTTAGGGTTAAAAATTTTAAAATATAAATTTTTTAATAAAAGGGGTGAAAATATAATTTTTGAAATATTTTTGGATTTTTTATGAATTTTTAACACAAGCCCAATCGAAACTTGTCACGTGGATACCACATAAGTAGGGGAGTTGGAGGAGCAAGCCACATGGATGTCACGCAATCAAAGTAGGTGAATCATGCAAAGCTGCATGTGTAGAGTGACGTAGCGCTTTGACAAGTGTCAATATCGTGTTCCTTCTGAGTTTGTCGCACAATCAATGCTCACACCACGTGTTATTGCATTACTCAATCACTCCTTCCAACTGTTTACCACGCCATTCGAAACAATGAATCACAAATCGTAGCATGTCATTGACTCAACATACATTGAACGAGTCTAGTCTCCCTTGCCATGTGTCACGCTCTAATTCACCCACTAAACTTTTCATGCCATATGTTGTCTTTCTATTCGCCAACATTGTTAGTTTTCCTTCTTTTCATCTCAATTATTGATCTGAAGCTGATCTGACGGTCCAGATTCCACCTGAGTTATATTTAACCCCTAATTACCCCATTAACCCTAAGGAGCAAAACTTGACATAATTTTTATCATTTTTTGGAGCCAAGAAGAGAGAAAATATAGAAAAATTCAAAAAGAGATACAATTTTGGTGGAGATTCAAGATGAAATTGGTACTACAATTTAAGATATTGATTGTATTTCTTATTTTTCTCCTTTCTTTATGAAAAATTGTGAACTTTATGAATAAATATTATCTAGTTAGTTTACTAATCTAAGGGTCTTATGAACTCAATTTTCACATTGTGATAATCTAATATTTTACCCCAATTATGAATTCAATTCAATTATATTATTTAATCTAATTTTTATGTTATTAATTATTTGGCCAACAATTTATCTATAGAGGCAATTAAATAATTAAATAGATTTGAAAGAATTATTTAATTATTTGTCTTGATTAAATAACATGCATAACTTCTGATAGAGATGTATTATTTTTATGTATGTCATCCATAATTAATAAACTTAATGAGTAGTATGCAATTTAATTGATATGATAGTGCGATTAAGTTAATTAGTATATGGTGTGTGATGACTTGCATAATTTGGCATAATTTATCACTTCTCAACTTTAAATTTTAGTCTAATTTTATTTATATTTTATTAATTTTAGACTACATTATTATTATTTAAATTTTATTAAATATTTAAAGAAAATGAAGATCCAAAATTTTAGAAACATCTTGTCTAAGGACTCTTAAATTTAAATGAAAATTTATCTAAATCAAATTTAAATTAAGATTTATTGAATCAAATTTAAATGAAGATTTCAATAAATCTAAAAGGACAGTTGGAAAAAAACAAAAGCAACGAAGAGGCATGCAGTGATTAAATATATAGATAGATAGATAAGAGAGATGTTGAAAAAAGTAGAAGAAAAAAAACAAGAAGAAACAAAGAGAAGGCGATGAGAACATAGGTATAGAATAGAAATAAAAGGGAAAAGTGGTGCAAAGAAAAAGAAATTAAAAAGAAAAGAGAAAAGATGGATTTAAGAAGGGCATTAAAAAGAACAGAGAAAAGCAAAAACTGAAATGTAGAAGAAAAAAGGTTCGAACATTGGATTGGAAGCATACAGAAATAGATTATTTCCAAAGTTCATTCTCTTTTCAATTTCTCTCAGAAAAATATGGTGAATTCGTTTATGTTGAATTTAATTTTTTGCATAAACTAAATTTTCTTTATTCTAGGAAAAAGATGTAATCTAATTCCAAATTATGCTTGATTTTTCATGTTAATTTGAATGATTTATATTCATGTTTGTATGATTTATTCTGAGTTTATTACTTCTAATTAACTGGCCATAATTAGATGATTTTAATCTTGTGATTTTTTGTCGAAAGAGGTAATTATAGGATAGATCTAGAATATTTCAGCATAGATAAATATGGAGATCAAAATACTTGTATGAACTTGAGTAGTATGAAAATAATCGGTCTTAATGTTTTCTTGCTTTATTAAATTGCATACTCTTGTGTAAATTAATGAACAAGAATGTTTCCAATTGAGCATCAAAAGAAGATTTTGGATGTTTTTTTAGAGATTGCTAACAAACAGAGAGAATTAAATTCAATTAGCTAGATGAGTAAATCATAGTGAGGGATTAGGTGAAATCAATTTCCTAGAAGTTTTCTTCCCATTAATTTGATCTTTGAATAATATCTTTCTATTCTTTGTGCATTTACTTTAAATTGATTTCATTTTAAATTTGAATTATAACAATCTTAGTGACTTCTCTAGACAAAATCGAGATTAGCATAATTTTGGTATTTGTCAAAAGTAAGTTACCAATCTATGAGAAAGATACTCTTCTCATTACTTTACTATAAAACTAAGATATTGTGCACTTGTAGTTTTACACTGATCAAGTTTTTGGCGTCGTTATCACGGATTGATTTCTTCTTATTTTTGCCAATATCGATGCAAAGTTATCTTGGTTTTAGTTTAGAATTGTATTTTATTTTATTTTATTTTTCTCTAGGTGTGTTTTGGATGTTAGATGCGATGTACTAGAACTTGAAACATTATTCCATTTGATTTGGAGATTGAAAGAACTTTTAGATCACAAAGAAAGTATAAAGTACTAGCCATGGCTGAAGAAGAACAGAATGCACAACCACGCACCTTGAAAGATTATGTAAAGACAATTGTGAATGACAATTACTCAAGTGTAAGATATCAGACCATTAATGCCAATATTTTTTAGCTCAAATCGGCATTGATTAGCATGATTCAACAAGATCAATTTAGTAAATCGCCACTTGATGATCCCAATATTCATTTGGTGATGTTTTTGGAGATTTGTGACATTGTAAAGATGAATGGTGTTACTGAAGACACTAGTAGATTTAGATTTTTTTCCTTTTTCATTGAGGAATGATTCCAGAGGTTGGCTAAAATCTCTATAATTGGAAAGCATCACTAGTTGGCAAGACATGGCAGAAAAATTTCTTGTTAAATTCTTTCCATCTGGAAAAATAGCCCAACTCAGGAGTAAGATTGGTCAATTCAGGCAAAATGATTTTGAGACACTCTATGAAGCATGAGAAAGGTATAAATATTTGATTCGGCGTTTCCTTTAGCATAGATTACCAGATTGGTTACAATTTTAGATGTTCTATAATGGGTTAAATGGGCAAACTAGAACCATAGTTGATGCCACTTCTAGTGAAACTTTGATGTCAAAGAAAACTGAGGGTTCTACTTCTCTTTTGGAAGAAATGGCCTCAAACAACTATTAATGCCCAACTAAAATATCTATGGCTAAAAAAGTTGCCGGGATTCATGAATTGGAGCCATTTTCTACACTTTTAGCTCAAGTTGCTTATCAATATCATCAGGTTTCAGCCTTGATAACCCAAAGAATACCACAAAGTGTAAAATATGTTGTAGATTCAAGTTTGATAGTTCTGATGAATGAATAAAATCAAACACACATTCAATACATAAACAATCAGAACTACAATTATCATAGTAATCCTATGCCAAATTACTACCATCCAGGGCTTTGAAATCATGAGAATTTTTCTTATGGAAACACAAAGAATGTGATGAAACATCCTTCAAGGTTTGATAGTCAACCAATCGAGAAAAAGATGTCAATTGAGGATTCCATGGTTTCATTTTTTGAGGAGACTAAAGCAAGGTTTAAAAAGAGTGATTCACGATTGGATAACATTGAGACTCATTGTCGCAATATATGAGCCACTATGAAAAATATTGAAATACAAATTGGGCAACTAGCCACGACCATCAATGGCCAACAAAGAGTAACTTTTCATATCAATACAAAAGTGAATCCAAAGAAACAATGCAAGGCCATTACACTTAGGAGTGGAAGAGAAATTGAGAGGTCACCCTCAAAGGAAACTGAGTCCATCGCTATTGCTCCAAATAATGGCCAAAGTAATATTAAAGTAAAAGAAGAAGAGATTTTTGATGATACACTAAGAGAGACTGATATGCCTCCATCAATTTCATTTCCTAAAAATCCTTTTATTCTCTCTACTTCACTTCCTTATCCTCAATGCTTTAAAAAACAAAAAAATTAGATAAGCAATTTTCTTAAGTTTTTGAATATTTTTAAGAAAATTCACATAAATATTCCTTTGTAGATTCCTCGGAACAAATGATAAATTATGTCAAATTCCTAAAGAACATCATTTCTAAGAAGAGAAGGTTGGAGGATTCAAAATAGTGAAGCTTTTCTGAAGAGTGTAGTGCCATTTTTCAAAAGAAATTACCTCAAAAATTGAAAGATCCAAGGAGTTTCACTTTACCTTGCACTATTGGAAATTCATTTTTTGATAAAGTTTTATCTGATCTTGATGCTAGCATTAATCTTATGCTACTTTCTGTTGATAGGAAATTTGGACTTTGAGAGATGAAACAAATAACCATTTCTTTGCAACTAGAAAAATGATCCATCAAGTATCCACATGGAATCATAGAAGATGTATTGGTAAAGGTGGATAAATTTATTTTCTTACTGATTTTGTGGTGTTAGATATAGATGAAGACCAAGATGTCCCATAAATTCTTAGCTATGGGAAGAGCTTTAATGTATGTTCAAAAGGGTGAGTTAGGATTGAGAATAAACTAGGAAGAGGTTACATTCAACATCTATGAAGCCATGAGATTTCTAGAAGCTCTAAGCATTTACTTTCGGGCAGATATCATTAAGTAATGTGAAGTAGAGGTCTTTCAAGAGAATATGTCGTCAGATCACCTAGAACCATGTATCACCACTTCATCTTATGCTTATGATTTCAATAACTCTATTGTTTGTAAGTCTGATTTACCTTTTGTTAGTGAAGAATTTCTCCACTATGTATTTGCCTTGGAAGTTTTACACCATGTTACATCATTTAGCAAATAAGTGGAGAGGCTAGAGCCGATGATAGTAAAGACAGATTTTGTAATCTCTACAAAAAAATGCATTAAAATACAACTCCAGAGTTGAAGCAATTGCCTGAGCATCTTTGCTATACTTTCTTAGGTGATATTTACACCTTTCTAGTGATTGTTGCAGCATCACTTACACCCAATGAAGAGGAAAAGTTATTGCATGTGTTAAGGGAGCATATAAAAGCCTAAGGATGGACTATTTCTGACATAAATGGTATAAGTCCATCCATTTTCATGCACAAGATTCTAATGGAAGAACTTTGCAAACCATTAATTGAGCCCCCAAGAAGATTAAATCCAACAATGAAGGTAGTTATGAAAGCTGAAATTTTGAAGCTCTTCAATGCTGGAATTATTTATGTTATATTAGCTAGTTCATGGGTAAGTCTAGTACAAATAGTACCAAAAAAGGGTGTAATAACAGTGGTGAAAAATGATAATAATGAGTTTGTTTCTACAAGAATAGTAACAAGTTGGTGTGTATTTATGGATTATCGCAAGTTAAACAAAGCAATAAGGAAGGATCATTTTCCACTTCTATTCATTGATCAAATGTTAGATCGATTGGTTGGATATTTCTATTATTGCTTCTTAGATGGTTATTCAAGGTACAACCAGATTTCCATAGCCCACGAAGATTAGGAGAAAACTACATTCACATGCCCCTATAGAACATTTGCTTTTAGAAGAATGCCTTTTGGATTGTGCAATGCCCTAGCAACATTTTGACATTGCATGATGGCTATCTTTTTAGATATGGTGGAAGATATAATGAAAATTTTCATGAATGATTGTTCGATTTTTGGTACATCTTTTTATCATTGTTTGCATAATTTAGCTCTTGTTTTGCAGAGATATGAAGATAAAAATCTTGTCCTAAATTGGGTGAAGTGTAATTTCATGGTTCAAGATGAGATCGTGCTTGGCCATAAAGCGTCATCTAATGGAATTAAGGTTGATCGAGCTAAAATTGCAACCATAGAAAAACTATCACCTCCAAAGAATGTGAAGGGAATTAGAAGTTTTTTAGGAGATGTGGAATTTTATAGAAGATTTATAAAGGAATTTTCTAAACTCTCTAAACCTTTATGTAATCTTCTTGAGAAAAAAGTAGGCATTTGACTTTATTGATGTTTAATTATAGGCCTTTAATGTAATCAAGGAGAAACTAATTTCAGCACCAATAATAACTGTACTTGATTAGAGTCAACCTTTTGAACTCATGTGTGATGCAAGTGACTTTGAAATTGGTGCAGTGTTAGGAAGAAATGAGACAAATTATTTAGGGCCATATACTATGCAAGTCGGACATTGAATGAAGCCCAATTGAGTTGTAAAACAACTGAGAAGGAAATGCTTGCTGTGGTGTTTACTTGTGAACTTTTTTTGTCTTACCTCATTGGTATAAAGGTGATAGTGTTCACTAATAATATAGCACTTCATTATTTATTTGTCAAGAAGGATGCTAAGCCTTGGCTGATTCGTTGGATCCTTCTTCTTCAAGAATTTGATTTGGAAGTTTGAGATAAGAAAGGAAGTGAAAATTCAGTTGCTAACCATCTCTCTTGGTTGGAGTAAGAGGAAGTAAAAATATATTTAGTTATCCAAGAAGCATTCCCTCATAAGTAGTTGTTTGCATGTGAGATCAAGATTCCTTGGTATGATGATATTGTAAACTACCTAGCTTGTATGGTATTGCCACCAAATCTTACTTACCACAAACATAGGAAGTTTTTACATGATGTGAAATATTATCTATGGGATGAGCGTTTTCTTTTCAAAAGATGTCCTGATCAAATCATCTTAAAATGTGTGCTTGAAGAGGAGATGCAAGCCATTCTCCATCCTTTCCATTCCTCATCATATGGAGGACATTTTGGAGTAACACGAATAGCAACTAAAGTACTTCAAAGTGGTTTCTTTTGTCCATATATTTTTTATGATAGTTATACTTTGGTGAAAACTTGTGATTGGTGTCAACGTATGGAAAATATTTAAAGACGTCACAAGCTACCATAAAAAAATATCCTAAAGGTTGAGTTATTTGATATTTAGAGAATTGATTTTATGGGTCCTTTTCCTCCTTTTTTTGGCTTTGTTTATATCTTGTTAATAGTTGAGTATATGTCAAAGTGGGTGGAGTCAATTACTTCAATAACAAATGATGCAAAGGTAGTGTTCAAATTTCTACATAAGAACATATTCACAAGATTTGGCACTCCGCGAGCTATTATTATTGATTAAGAGACCCACTTTTGCAACAAGTTCTTCAATAATCTTCTCTCTAAATATGGTGTGAAGCACAAGATATCACTTTCTTACCATTCTCAAACTAATGGCCATGCAAGCTGAAATTTCAAATCGAGAAATCAAGAATATCCTTGAGAAGATGGTTAAAACCAATGGAAAGGATTGGGCAAAGAAGCTCCATGATGCTTTGTAGGCATATCGTATAACTTTTAAAACACCTATTGGGATGTATTCTTATTGATTAGTGTTTGGAAAAACATGTCATCTCCCTCTCGAGTTGGAGTATAAAGCTTATTGGTCCGTAAAGAAGTTTAATTTTGATTTGAAGGCAGTAGGGGAAAAACGACTGCTTCAATTGAATGAAATGGATGAGTTTTGGAATGATGCTTAAGAAAATGCAAAGATCTACAAAAAATTGACGAAGTAGTGTCATGACAAACAGATTTTTAGGTGTGAGTTTGCTCTAGGATAACAAGTTTTGCTCTTCAATTCACTGAAAAAACTCTTCACGGGTAAGTTAAGATCAAGATGGACATGTCCTTATACAATTGACAAAGTTTCCCCTTTTAAAGCAATAGATTTGAAGGGAAAAGAAGAGAATATATTCAAAGTTAACGGTTAGAGATTGAAGCACTATTATGGAGAAAAAGTGGAGAGAAATTTTTCATTTATTCCTCTTCGAAATCCTAATTGATGAAGATTGAAAATTCTGACTGTAGACTATAAAACATGCACTTATTAGAGGTAGCCTATAAAACTTTCTCTTATTCTTTTATTTTATTTATTATTATTTATTTCAATAATTTGAATTTTGATACTGGTTTATTTTGTAGGAATAAAGAGATGAAAATTACAAACTAAGGTGGATCCATAAAAAAACCAGAAAAATTTCTTTCATTTCTTAATCTGTCTCACTTTTGAATAATAATGAAGAAATTGTTTGGTTTAAGTTTATGGGTGTAAACTCTTATAGTCTTGAGTTGTTGGATTCTTTTATCAAACATTTATTTGAGTATGATTGAATTCACTATGACTTTGAAATTTGTAATTGAGAATGTTTTTGAGAAAAAAATTTCAAAATTTGCTATTACACTAGACAAATATTTTTGGGTACTTTTATTTAAATCTTTGTCCTTAAAAATAATTCAGCACATTGAGCATTAACTATAGTTATTTTATTTTATTTTTTTATAATTCCCATATGTTAACCTTAAATGAATATTTTTTTAGTATAATTTTATTTTAATAACTATTAAGAACCAATGATATCACAATAATAATTTTTACAATAAATTAGGTTAGGTACATGCCCTTTTTCTATTAATATAAGCTCGCCTTTACTTTTAATAAAATACATAATAACATATTGGGAATTTTTACATAATTATAAAAAATAAGAGTATAATGAAAAATTGTGAGTATGATAAAAAGTTTAAAATATATTAAGTTTTATAAAAGTACTTAGAAAATTATAAAATTTATGAAAAAAGTTATACAAATTTATTCAAAGGTTTTAAAAAAATAATAAATTATATGTTAAAGTTTTTAAAAGTCTATTAAAATTTGTAGATTTTTTAAAATTTAAAATCTATTAAAGTATCTCTGAATTTTAATTGAATACACCATTCTTGTATAAAAGTTTTAAAAGTTTAATAAATTATACGATGAATTAAACATCAAGTAACCTAGTTGAAATGTCTCAATACAACTAATTAGGTTTGGCTGCTGCAACCTATCATTAAAAGTATATGTCAAAATATTTAAAACTTTATTAAAATTTGTATACTTTTTAGAATTTAAAATTTGTCAACATTTATCTATAACTTAATTAAATATACTCTCCTTGCATTATTTTTATTTTAGTAAGGGTGTACGTCATATGTTTTATAATTTTTGGAAAAATATAGTGTTAGTTTATTTTTAAAATTATGTTAGAAAACTATTAGTAAAGAGTATATGATAAGTATGTGATTTTCTTTTAAAGAATATTTGGGAGATAAAAAAATTTCAACTCTTTTGATGTTTCCTAACAATTTTCTGTCATGTTTTTGGGTAATTTCACTTTAAAAATTAAAATTGATTATGTTAGGGTTTTAAGAAAATTTTATTATAAATTTTATATTTTTAATTTTTAGAGACATGTAAATTATTAAATGCATTTGGAATTAGAATAGTTTAATATAATTTAATAATATAAATAATTTAAGAAATTTTAGGTGTTTCATTTTGCTATTTTTCTAATACCTTTTTTCTTGATTTAATATGTTATTTAATTAAGGCTATAAAAAATGGAGAAACTTACAATATAGGAATGAGTTTTGTGGTAATTTACAATGTACTTTGAGTTAGACGTATTTTGCATCTTACATAGTTGTGTAAATGATTTAAATTCTTCATTGTGAAATATGTTTAACTCAAACTATATTATGAATTTTTACAAAACAGATAGTATATTAAATGATTCTTGTAAAAAATATTAATGTTACGAATTAAAAGACATAAAAGTTCTTTAACTATCTTACAATATAATTAATATATATGTAACTATTATAATTAACACAATAAGCTAATATTGTTATTCTCTTATACTATTACAATATATACATATGGTCTCAATTTTTAACCGTAATCGTAATATTAAGGTCACAATTATAAGAACTGAGGTCTAAGTGAGAGAGGGCATAGATTGTTATCTATGATCTCAATTTTTATTAAAATCGAGGCCATAAAATATGTACATGGTCTCAATTTTATAAAAAATCGAGATCATAAACATTCCATTTAACCTCGTTTTCACTATAGATCAAGTAAATTGATAAATTGAGAAAATTAAAAATCATTATATTAAAATTAAGAATGAAATTACATTTGAGAGTTTTTATATGCACTAAAACATCATAAATCATTACTATAGTTAGCTAACTAAAATGTTCCAAAATATGAAATACATGCAAAAAACTTAATACATGCACTAAAGACTATCCAGTAGAAAGATAGGTTACATAGTGGTGGTGGGCTGGTGTGCTGGTAGGCTAGTGCGCTAGTGGGCTGGTGTGTTGGTGCGCTGGTGAGCTAGTGCATTGGTGCGTTGTTAAGCTGGTGCGCTAGTGTGCTGGTAGGCTGGTGCACTAGTGGGATGGTGCACCTGGTGGGAAGGTAGGATGGTGCGTCTGGTGCTTATACTTGCTGGTGCCTATTAGAGTAGGAATAGGTAAGGGTTGTAACAACCCGGCTAGCTTCATGCAATCCACCTTACACCATTGGCATACTTCACACTCACTCAGGAACTCTTTTATCTTTTGGTGCATGCCGGGTCAATAAAAATTCTACTTAATTATGGATAGGGTTTTATAGAAACCAAAGTGTCCTCCAATGGGTGATGAATGACAATCCTTCAATATTTTAGGTATTAAGGATGATGTAGAGCTTAGGTATACCTTGTTCCTCTTGAACCAAACTCCATCTTATTGGCATATTTGAGGACCTTCTGTAGATGAGCCTTTGCCTCTCAATTTTTCATAAAAAGAATCTTGTTGGACTTCTTGTTGGAGGATGGGCCACCATTCTGACTAGGATTGAGAGATAGCTAAGAATTGGAATTCTATTACATTGGATAAAGAATCAGCCCCTTTGTTCTCAGTTCCCTTTTTGTATTCAATCTCGTAGTCATAACCTATGAGCTTAGGTAGCCAACGTGTCTGTGCTGGGGGTGGTGATTCTTTGCTCCAATAAATATTTAAGGTTCCTTTGATCAGTACGTACTATGAAGTGCCTTCCCAACAAATAGGGATGCCATATGCGAATAGCCTTTACCATAGCCAACATTTCCTTCTCATATGTGGACAATGCTAGAGTTGATCCTTTAAGGGTAGCACTAAAGTAGGCTATTGACCTATTTTCTTGGCTGAGAATGGCCTCCAGTCCAATGCCACTAGCATCACACTCAACCACAAATCATTATGCAAAATCAGACAACCGTAGGATATGGGGAGAGGTGAGGGCTTTCTTTAGCTATTGGAAGGCTTTTGTAGCTGCTTTATTCCAATAGAACCCATCTTTATCGAGCAGTTGAGTTCGGGGTGCAACCATTCCTCCAAAATGTTGAATGAACTTTCTGTAGTAACCTACTAACCCTAGAAAACCTCTCATGCCTTTTGCTGAGGTTGGTATAGGCCATTCAATGACAGCTCGAATCTTGGCTGGATCCACTGAGATCCCTCATTCTTAAATAAGGTGGCCTAGGTATTCCACCTGTGCTACACCCAACTAACATTTAGACTCTTTAGCAAATAAGTTGTGGGAAGTTAACAACTGTAAGATAGATTGCAGATGTGAGATCTGATCCTTCCACGAGCTGGAATACACCAATATGTCATCAAAGAAAACTAAGACAAACTTCCTAAGGAATGTTTGAAATATATCATTCATAAGACTTTGGAAAGTAACTGGAGCATTAGTTAGCCCAAATGGAATCACCAAAAACTCATAGTGGCCTTCATGAGTTCTAAATGTGGTCTTATGAGTGTCATCTTCATGAACCCTAATATGATGATAACCTGATCTTAGGTCCAGCTTGGAGTAAACCTTGGCGCCATGAAGTTAATCTAGAAGTTCATCAATGACAGGTATAGGGTACTTATCTTTGATAGTCATGGCGTTCAGTGCTCAATAGTTGACACAAAACCTCCAAGTTCCATCAACTTTTTTAACAAGCAACACCGATGAAGAGAAAAGACTATTACTTGGCTTTATGAGTTGGGACTTTAAGAGTTTTTGTACTATCTTTTCTATCTCATTTTTTTGATAATGTGGGTAGCGGTATGGCTCACATTTACTGGTCTTGAGCTAGGTTGTAAGGGAATTTTGTGTTCCTACATCCTTGTAGGAGGTAAGCAAGTGGATGTGTCAAATATCATAGGAATTCATCCAATAATTTCCTTATTTCAGGATGATATATCTGAGGAGAAACCTTGTGGCTATCAGTGGGTCTTATTTGGAGGAGCAACCCTATCATTTGTAGACTATTGCATTCCTTGTTGATTAGGGTAGACATATTGGCCTTTCTCAACCCCTGGAGAGTATGAGAGTTTCCCTTTGTGTGGAAGCTCAAGGTGAGCTTCTTGTAATCCATCTGGATAGGCCCTAGGGTTTCCAACTACTGAGCCCCTAACACTAGTTGGCAAGCTGCCACTGCTAGCACATAGTAGTTAGTCACTACTAGCCAGCCCTAAATATTGAGAGTGAGATTGCAACATTGTCCTACACACTCTAATTTCTCACAGTTGGCTACCATTACTTCCAATCTCTTACTTTTTTCTATAGGTACATTGAAGTGAGAAACTATGTCTTGATCTATGAAGTTATGGGTACTACCTCTATCTATTAGCAGTAATATACTTTTATTTTTTAGTTTTCCCATAACACGTATGGTTTGAGGATGTTCAATACCTGATATAGCATGGAAGGAGATTTCAGGTAACATTTCGTGGTGGTCTTCCTCTCGTGTGAGCTTTTCAAATTCAATTGCATCTTCTTGGTTCCAATCTTCCATCATAAACAGCTGTGGTCGAGTGCAGCGATGGCCAGCCATTAGTTTTTCTTCACAGTAGTAGGATAATCCCTTCTCTTGTCTTTCACGTGCCTCTTGGCTAGTTAGCTTTTGAAAGGTTACTGGTTGAGTTGTATTAGCACGTTGAGTAGGTGCTGGTCCTAGTAACCCCGCAATAGTGTTGACTGAGGTTGAGCTGTTTGAAATGGGTAACAAGTGTTCATTGTAGATTTCTTTTGTAAGATGTTCCTTTCCTCAACCAATCTAGCTACCCCAATGGCATCAGCTAGTGATTTTGGCTATTTGATTTTGACGTCGATTCAGATGTCATCCCTTAGCCTGACGGTGAAACACCTAATGAGAAATTCCTCTGGTAACCTATCCACATGATGAGATAGCTTTTCAAAAGATTCTTGGTAAGTGGCCACGCTTGCGGTGTGCTTAAGGCGCGATAAGGCTTCTGAAGGATCCTCATAGTCAGTGGGTCCAAATCTTAGTTGAGTACCTTTAGTGAAATCCTCCCAGGTGAGTGGTCCATGGAATTTTGTGATCCACCGGTGCCATTGCAACGCAATGCCCTCCAGATGAAAAGAGGCTAGCTACATTCGTTGGTCTTGGGCAATATTCGTAAATTTGAAGCACTACTCAGCCTTATAAATCCACCCAGTAGGATCTTCTCTAGAAAATCTTGGAAATGATAATTTCAGATTGGGTAGCGGGTTTTCATTAGTTGATCGAGAGGTGTGAGGGTGTGAATGTATAGTTTCATCTCTGGCAAAAGGATTGTCTTATGGTGGGTTTCGAGTAGCACGTAGGGCTTGCACCTGAGTAAGCAGTGTTTGCATGGTGTTTTCGAATAGGTTGAATTCAATTTCATGGCGTGCTAGAGTCTTTAAGACATCGTTACGGAACTCAACATTCGATTTACCCCCAATATCCATACCGATAACCTGACTTTGATACCACTGTTAGGGTTATTTTGCGGAATCTGCAGAAGCAAACGAGAGAGGCAAGAAAGGAAAGATAGCTAAGAGAAAAGAGAGATAATTGGGTTAATTTCTTCCCCTTTTTATTCCAATAATTAAGGCTATATATAGCCTTACATTTGCGTGATTAACAAGAAGAAAAACACTAAGGAAATTACTCCAAAAATGCTAACCAACTCTGACACCTAACCATTTTCTCAATGATCCCCTTACGCCCGTTTTGTGCCCTCCTACGCTCAACTGCGCCTACCGTGTGCTGCATGTGCGCCTGCTGTTACGTGCGGGTTTGCCTAATTCAATTCTTCACGTAACACTTGATTTTAGATGAATCATGAAATCTCTTGGATATGATGGACACTTCAAGCAACCTAAACTTTCAATGCCTTACTTAAAGCAAAGGACCTAAGCAATCCTAGTCATCTACAATTGAAGGAAAATAATGTCTATATCAAATGAAAAAAATAACTGAGTGAAGCAGCCCAATCCTAAGGAAAGTGAACCAAAAAATTGAAGAAAAAAATTATATTGAAAAATAGGAAATTTACCTAAAAAGTAGAATCATTCTCAAGAATCCAAATACAATGAATATGGCATCTCTTATCTTATCCACTTCTTTTGAGCTTGAGCAATCTGAGAAACGTCTTGGGCTTATGAGAGGACAATTGCTTACGTAGCCATGCCAACCGAGCGAGCGGTCGGTGAGGGGAGGTGAGCGATAGGGCAGGGGAAAAGGAAGAAGATATAGATCGCCTACCTTGCATTGGCGAAAAAGAAAAAAAGAGAGAGTGAAATTAAAGCTGGTCGATCGTGAAATTAGAGGAAAAAATAAAAAAAATAAAAAGAAAAAAGAGAGGGAAAAACTGGGAAAAGTAAAAAAGAAAAAAAGAGAGAGGAAAAAAGGAAAGAAAGAGAGGAAAAAAGGAATTTTTTTTTGTTATTTGGTATAAAAGATAGAAAATTGATGGGGTATTTCTATGATCTTAGTTTTTAAATAACTGAGGTCATAAGATATGTTTATAAAACTAAGGTTAAATTTTTGAGACCATGTGTATATATTGTAATAATGTTTGAACTAATTTAACTTGTTAAAATAATAGGGTTGTTAAATTTTTCTAATGGGTCAAATCTCTACCAAGATTATTCGGTTGAAAGTAAAGATGCAATAACAAAATTAAAAAAATAGAACGAGGAATAAGAAATACAGATCAATATTTTATAAAATAAAGTAGATAAGAACGAAAATTGCATTTCTTGCTTGTTCTCCAAAAATATATATATAATTTAATAAATATATAAAAAATATTTTTTATTTTTATACATTTAATTACATTTAAACTCAATATAGTAATACATAATGTATTATATATTTTATATATTTTTTATTTCTATTAAAATATAAATAATTTTTTTATAAAAATGATTTAAATTATTTATTTAAATTATAAAAATATAAAATTTTATAATTTATTCTTATTATATCAAATTAATTTATAAAAAGATTCTATATAAAAAGATTATATATTTATTTTTAAATATATTTTATTATTTATTAATTCAAAAAATTAATTTTTTAATTATTTTTAAAAAAATTTCGTTTATAAAAAAATTTAAAATTATTAAAAAATTAAAAATAATATTTAAAATATCATTTAAATCATCCACTTTTATTTGGAGTCTTGGTTTTTCCGTTATGATTTCCAATATATTCTTATAAAAGTTTTAAATAAAAATAGATAATAAAATATCATTTAAACCATACCATGTCGGTCCCGTTCACAACTCTATTAATTGAAATCTTTTTCCATTTATCTGATCATGAAAACACATTTTCAGTTTTTCGTTTGTGGAATATATAACTAATTTCATATCTAAATCCACATTTTGACCTTTAAATCCTAAAAACACATTTTTAGTTTTTGGTTTGCGGAATATAGAACTAATTTCAAATCCAAATCCACATTTTGACCTTTAAATCCTAATTAACCTCACTCTTTGATACAGTAAAACTTAATTATGCTTCCCTGTCCGAGCTATACCTCCAGAGAGTTCGGGCATGAGACCTTCCAAAACTCAGTTCAAAGCTGCATTTCTCCAAGTTTGCTTCAAATTTCTCAATCCTCTTTCAGAACTAGGGCTTCTCTTGGGTTTGGATTTTGTCTCCATAGTCAAAGTTCAGCAAAGATGGAGCATCGTCTTCTTCTTCATACTTCACCCACTTACCAAAATCATGTGCTTGTTGCCACTTCAAATACTAACTTTTATAATTTGAAAAGCGCTAGGGTTTTACGAGGGTTTAAGGTTTATTGTCATTCGAAACCCCTGATTTTGCTCACGAAAGTTTCTTCGAATAGTTGTAGGAAAAAGAGGTATGGAGGCGAATTGCCTGCACTATTGCGGCGTATGGAGTCAGGCAATGATATCGAAGTCACCCTTAATTCGTTTGGCAAAAATTTGACTCCGAAAGAACAGACTGTGATTCTCAAAGAACAAAGAAGCTGGGAAAAGGTCATACGCATCTTTGAGTGGTTCAAGTTGCAAAAGGAGTACGTACCTAATGTAATTCACTACAACATTGTGCTCCGAGTTCTTGGTAGAGCTCAAAGATGGGATGATTTAAGACTTTGTTGGATTGATATGGCAAAAAGTGGTGTTTTCCCGACGAACAACACATATGGAATGCTTGTCGATGTGTATGGAAAAGCAGGCTTGGTGAAAGAAGCCCTTTTGTGGATTAAGCACATGAGACTAAGGGGTATTTTTCCTGATGAGGTTACGATGAATACCATAGTTAGGGTCTTGAAGGATGCAGGGGAATATGATAAAGCAGACAAGTTTTATAAGGATTGGTGTGTTGGGCAAATTGAGCTACATGATCTTGATTTGGATTCTATTGATGATTCTGTTCGTGGCTCTGATTTAGGATCTATCACTTTTATGCATTTTTTGTCCACTGAGCTTTTCAAGACTAGGCCCAGAAATCCCATTCCCAAACTTACTTCATCAGATGAAGAAAATTCGATTAGGAAGCCTCAGTTTACGTCTACATACAATACTCTGATAGATTTGTATGGGAAAGCAGGGCGATTGAAGGATGCAGCTGATGTGTTTGGAGAAATGTTGAAGTCTGGAGTGGCAATGGATACTATAACTTTCAACACTATGATCTTTACTTGTGGAAGACATGGTAATTTGTCAGAGGCAGAGACTTTGCTTGCAAAGATGGAAGAAAGGGGAATATCCCCTGATACAAAAACTTACAACATCTTTTTGTCTTTGTATGCTGATGTGGGTAACATTGATGCAGCTCTTAAGTGCTATAGGAAGATCAGGGAGGTGGGCCTTCACCCAGACATTGTGACTCAAAGAGCTGTTCTTCTTATATTATGTCAGAGGAACATGGTTCAATATGTGGAAACTGTGATTGAAGATATGGAGAGATCTGGTATCCCAATCGATGAGCAATCCATTCCAGGTGTGGTTAAGATGTATGTAAATCAAGGCATGGTTAATCAAGCTAAGCTATTCTTTGACAAGTGCAACAAAGATGTTGGGATTTCACCAAAGATCAGTGCTGCAGTTATGGATGCTTATGCTGAAAAGGGAATGTGGGCTGAAGCTGAGGCCGTGTTCTTCAGGAAAAGAGATTTGATTGGACATGAGAGGCATGTTGTTGAGTATAATGTCATGGTTAAAGCTTATGGCAGGGCCAAACTTTACAATAAAGCTTTTTCTCTCTTTAAAAGCATGAGAAACAATGGCACTTGGCCTGACGAATGTACCTATAATTCTCTAATTCAAATGTTCTGTGGAGGTGACCTTGTGGACCATGCGATGGACCTAGTGATTGAAATGCGTGGAATGAGTTTAAAGACGGACTGTCAGACCTTTTCTGCTCTTATTGCATGCTATTCTCGCCTTGACCAGCTCTCTGAAGCAGTGGACCTCTACCAAGAAATGATAAGAGCAGGAGTTAAACCAAATGATTTTGTGTTTGGTTCTTTAATCAATGGTTTTGCAGAATCTGGCAAAGTTGAAGAAGCCCTGAAGTATTTTCAGCAAATGCAAAAATATGGAATTTCTGCCAATCAAATAGTGTTAACATCCCTGATAAAGGCTTATAGTAAGGTGGGATGCTTGGAAGGGGCAAAGGTGCTCTATGATAAGATGAAAGATATGGAGGGTGGTCCAGATAACATTGCCTCTAATAGTATGATCAATCTTTATGCAGATCATGGGATGGTATCTGACGCAGAACTAGTGTTTGAAGATTTGAGGGAAAAGAATTTAGTGGATGAGGTTTCATTTTCAATCATGATGTATCTCTACATGAGCATTGGCATGCTTGATAAAGCCATTGATATAGCGGAGGAAATGAAACATTCTGGTTTCATAAGGGATTGTGCTTCCTTTAACAAGGTTATGGCATGTTATGCTGCCAACGGGCAACTCCGTGAGTGCTGTGAATTATTGCATGAGATGATCACTCGGAAACTCTTGCCTGATTCTTGGACTTTTAAAGTATTATTTACTGTATTGAAGAAGAGAGGTGTTTCAAATGAAGCAGTAGCACAGCTAGAGTCATCTTACCTGGAAGGTACACCCTATTCTCGACAGGCTGTCATTGCCTCTGTTTACTCTGCAGTGGGTATGCATACTTTGGCAATCGAGTCCTGTGAAGCAATCATAAAAGCTGATGTGAATCTTGATTCTTCTGCCTATAATGCTGCAATATATGTTTACGGGGAAGCTGGGGCAATTGACAAGGCCCTGAACATTTTTATGAAAATGCAGGATCAGGATCTGGAGCCAGATGTTGTTACATGCATTAATTTGGTAGGTTGTTATGGAAAAGCGGGAATGCTTGAAGGCGTGAAACGGATTTATAGCCAACTCAAATATGAAGAGATTGAACCAAATAAATCTTTGTTCAAGGCTGTTATAGATGCCTATAAAAATGCCAAGAGGGATGACCTTGCAGAACTGGTTAGTCAAGAGATGAAATTTGCATTGGACCCAAAACCATCATTTTGTTCTGAAGCTGAAGATGAGTTCATTGGAACTTCTTCAAAGCTTCAAAGTCTATAATTGTTTGGGTAGGCAAGACCCCTATTCCTTAACCTGTAAGCTGTACAGAGACACTACTTTCCAATACTGTATAGGATTGGAAGTTGGCCTAAGTTTGTAAGAAAATGGTCACCTTCAATGATGCCTGTAATCATGTAGCTCGTGCAAGCTCTGAATATTAATGGCATTTTGATGCAGAATATAGCTACTTTCCAATACTGTATAGGATTGGAAGTTGGCCTAAGTTTGTAAGAAAATGGTCACCTTCAATGATGCCTGTAATCATGTAGCTCGTGCAAACTCTAAATATTGATGGCATTTTGGTGCAGAATATAGTTTTTCTAGCTTCTGACGTTTCACTAATCTTATAACCATTACAAAGTACAAACTTTTTGGGCTAGAGGTCTGGATAGTTTTGCCTTTACATGTTACGGATGTTACTGTTTGTGCCCTTTTGTCTTTATCCCTCCAAAATCTCAAACAAAAGTCTACCCTTATTATGCTGCTGCTTCTTCTATGGTTCATGTTGTTGAAAAATTGTGAGAGCTTGTTATATTATTGCCTCCATTGCAGCTTTTGTATTTTTCTTATTAAGTGTTTTGTGTTCTTTCAAGGCTTAGTTTGGTTTGATGGAAAATTGCTTCTGGTAGGGGTATGCTCCTTTGATTTCCTTTTCTCTTCTGGTTTCCACTAAAGGGATTATTTATTTTGATAATCAATTAGTACTTGGATTTTTCTTTATGTATTTATGCTTGTACCCCTTACTTACAAAGGAACTTTCAATTTCCTGATAAAATTTGTGTAGGCTTGTGTCATTAGACTGACTGAGTTGCAGCCCACTGCTACCAAGTAGTTTATCTCAAATTCCGTAGATTTAAATTTAAATACTTCTATCAGGAGTGGAAAAGTTTAGGCTCCAACCCATTTTTTCTCCACCTTCAGCAGAGGTATGTTACACCTAACAATCTATTTATTAAATTGGTTTGATTAATCTTTTGATTTCTCCTCTCCCTAACTTTAAAGTTATACCTGCTTTGCAAGTGAATAGCCCTGTTAAGTTGGTGTACTTGCGGCTTCTATTTTGAAAAGGGTTATGTTGTAAGGGATGTTAAATCCAGAAATAGTTCATGTGATTTAATAGTTCACCTCAGAATATTGGAACTTTATGATAATTTGTGCTGCTGAAGATATGGAAAACTGTAAATAGATGTTTAATTTTATCTTGAAAGATCTTCCTTTTTTTAAGTGATGTTTTGCAACTTTCCTGAACTTTTTGAAATAATGATTTTATCTGCAGTTTCAGTGATCTTTCTTATGGATGCTAGGAAATAGGTAGTATTGGAAGCATTTTTGCTGAGATGCTAGCAAGATGTGAATGTGATATAGATAATCTTTTGTTTTTTGATTGTGACAAAGTTGAGTTAGCTAAGATGATTCAGCTACTCTTTTGTCTATATTATAAATTTGTCCAAACACATCTTTAATTTTTCTTTAACAATTTTACAGCTTCTCTTATGACAATATAGTCTAAACTATATTTTTTTATAACAAACATCACAATACATTTATATATAAAAATAGTTTTATCAAAATATATATATATATATAAATAGTCACAAAAGTATAAAATGTAGACAAGAAATACACTCAAAAAGAATATCTAACTATAAGATACCCTACTTTTTACAAATCCCATCACATAATTTTAGTGTATGCAAGCATTAAATTCTTTTGAAATTTAGAATAATTTTTAAATTCTTTGAAATTGAAGCTCACGAAGAACCCAAAAATCGAACTTTATCTTTTAGTAGATTGTTATCATTTTCGGTTTTCTCAAAAATTTTACTATTCTTCTTGTTGAAATATCAAGTAATCATGGATTTAATCATGTACATTAATAAGGATATCAATATTTATTGTGTGCATTATTAGTAGATTGCTATAGTTTAATGAGGGAGATTTGTATTAATTATTAGGCGATTTTTTTTCCTTTTCTTTCTAGCCTTATTTTTACTATAAATAGGTATTAAGAGCAAATAGCATTAAGAAATATAATTCAATAAATGTCATTTCTTCAAAACAGTTGTGCAGAAATTCTATATGTTATTAGAGCCGAGTGTCACGTCCCGTTCGAATTGTCCCTAAAAATCCAAAATAAATGATGGTTGTCTAAAGGATCTAGACTATTCTACATGAAAAGATCTAGAGTTGCCTAGAGAAGTCTAGAAAAGGCTAGAGTTGGATGGACTCAACTCAAGCTTGAAGACCCTAGAATGTTCTAGAGCACACTGGAGAGTGCTAGAATGGGTTGGAATATTCTAGAACGTACCGGATGGTTCGGGAAGGATGTAGAAGCCGCTGGAAGCTTACGGAACATCCTAGAACGTGCATGAAGGAGCTAGACAAGCCTAGAAGACTCTAGAGTTGGCTAGAAGGTCCTAGAGCCTTGTGGCACTTTGTAGATAAAACAAGAACTCTCTTGTATATTCTAGAGCTAGAAGAATCTAGAAAGTGGTGGCATAGCCTTAAGCTTGAAGCCACACTATAAATAGACCAATTGGTCTTCATTTGTATTCATCCTTGAAAATCCTTGGGAATTCTTAGCATCTTGTAACATAAACTCTTTCTAGAGCAATACAAAACATTCTTTACAAACTCTCTTTCTAATCTCTTTGGAGAATTCGTTTGGGAAAAGGCAGGCTTAGTGCAACAGATCGTGCTAAGTGTCGCACGATCGCTACTTGAAATTTAAGGTCGTGTCACGAGGCTCACTTCAATCTAGTTAGTTACTATGATTGAACCAACTTCACAAAAAAAATGGTCCAACTTCACAACACCTCCTCTTCGATACTCAAAATACTGGTCAGTTTTTTGTAAATATTTTCTCTCTTCACTAGCATACAAAGATAATTATTTGAGTGCTCTAGTTACAAAATCATGATCCAAAATTCCTTGGATTATTGGCTCGTGCATCAGATCATATGACTAATGCATATCATTTATTTTACATCTTACTTACCATGTGTTGATAATCTTAAAGTTAGAGTAGTAGATGGATCTCATCATTTGCGAGAAAATAAAGTATTCAAATTTCTAATTGTATTATCCTCAAATATGTCTTCCATGTCCCAAACTTATCCAGTAATCTGATAACTAATAGTCAGTTAACTAAAGACTCATTGTTTTACTAATTTTTTTCCATCTTATTGTATTTTTCAAGATCTGTCATCGGGGATGACGATCGATAATGCTAAAGAGTGTGAAGGGCTTTACTACTTTGATGATCCCAATATAAGTAAACATAGTCAAATTAAAATTTGTGATTCTGCATCTGTGTTTAAAGATAGTGAAACCCTCTTATGGCATTATAGAATAGGCCATCCCAACTTTCAATATCTAAAACAATTATCCCTATCTATTTTTTCAAAAACAATAGTCAACTTTAGTCCCCAGTGTTTCTCTTTTTGCAAGGTTTAATTCAAACCATCCAAACTGTTTGCTTTAATCCACAGTGACGTATAGGGACCTTTTCGTGTCCCTAATCAAGTGATTTGTCACATTTATTGATGATCATACTTGGATTTGTTGGATTTATTTACTCAAAGAAAAAACCGATATTCGTAATGTTTTCATTAATTTTCATTCCATGATTCAAGCCTAATTCCAAACACAAATTCAAATCTTTCGCACTGATAATAGAACAAAATATTTCAATCATTTATTGGGACATTTTCTTCAAAAATATGGGATAGTATACTAAAGTTTTTATGTTCACACTTCTCAACAAAATGAGATGGTTGAGAGAAAAAATAAATGTTTCCTAGAAGTAGCCTGAGCATTGATGTTCTCTATAAATATGCCTAAACAATTTTGGAAGGGTGGTATTTTAGCTTCAACTTACCTAATCAATCGAATGCACATTCCTGTTCTTTCATTTGACACATTACTTCAAAAACTCTAAAAACGTTTCCAATATCTCACCTCCAATCTAATCTATCCCTTAAGGTAGTTTGTTGTACTTCATTTGCTCTTATTAATTCCAAATCCAAAAGCTATTAAATATGTTTTATTAGTTACTCCCCTACTCAAAAAGGTTACAAATATGACAACTCTATTACAAAAAGGGTAATTATTAGCTTCGACGTCACCTTTTTTGAAAACACTTCGTATTACCAAAAGTCCTCTCTTTAGAGAGAGAACATGCAGGAAGATAGCTTTTTTGACCAGTAATTAGATTTTACTCTCCTTAAATAATCTAATCCACCTGAACCAACCAGTGACACTTTATCTGAAAATGAGCCTACAACACCACTCTGTCCTATCTATCCTATTTTTCCATCTACGGAAGAAAACTTGAATATAGGGGGAGATGTGGGAAAACCAAATAAGCAAGGAACATTAGTTTATTCAAGGGGCTAAAATTGAAGACCAGAGAGAACTTCACACTTGAAGCACAAAAAGAGTCAAAACTGGTGTTAGATCCAATTCTACAGGAGTCTACCCCAATACTAGGTAATCTCGAGTTACCCCAGTACTAGGTAATCCTGAGTCACCAAAAACTTCTGAATTACCAATTGCACTCAGAAAACCAACCCGATTATGTACTCTTTATCCCATCTTTAGATTTGTCTCATATGGTACTTTGTCTCCTAGATTTCATGTTTTTATTACTAACCTTGATAAAATAGAGATTCCAAGAAATATTTATGATGCCCTAAAAAATCCAGAATGGGGAGAAGCTGTTATGGAAGATATAAAAGTACTAGAAAAAAATGAAACTTGGGATGTGATAGAGATGCCAAAGGGAAAGGTATCAGTCGGTTGTAAGTGGGTTTTTATGATAAAGTACAAGGCTAATGGGACAGAAAACGGTAAAAGACACGTCTAATTGCAAAAGGAGTTATACAAACATATAGAGTTGATATATTGGAACTTTTGCACCCAAACTAAATACAGAAACATATAGAGTTGACTATTGAAACCTTTGCACCCAAACTAAATACAGTTATGGTTTTGTTATCTCTAGCAGCAAATTTGAATTAGTCTCTCCAACAATTAGACATAAAAAATGCTTTTTTAGATGAAGAATTAGAAGTAGTCTACATGACTATGTCACCAAGATTACATAAAAACGGTGAAAATGTAGTGTGTAAATTGAAGAAATTATCGTATGATTTCAAACAATCACCTAGAGGATAGTTTGATAGATGTGCAAAAGTGATGAAGAAACAAGAATAACAATAAGGATAATCGAATTACTCTTTGTTTTTTCGGCACACTAGAGATAGGAAGAAAACAATCCTGATAGTCTATGTTGATGATATAATTTTGACCGGAGATAACTTGGAGAAAATTAAGAGACTAAAAAAAACTTGCGACATAATTTGAAGTTAAGGATATAGGATAAATGCGATACTTTTTAGGAATGGAGGTTGTAAAGTCAAAAAGAGGAATAAGTGTCTATCAAAGAAAGTAGTATTAATAGAGGCAGGGAAGAAATCATAAGTGCTAGGAGAGTTAATGGATAGAGATAGATATCAAAAATTAGTAGGAAAACTAATATATTTGTCTCATATCAGACTTGACATTACATTTGCAGTTAGTGTGGTAAGCTAAAATATGCATTCCCCAAAGGAAGCTTATTTTGAAGCTGTTTACAAAATTCTTAGATATTTAAAAGGGTCTCGTGACAGGTTTATTCTTTAAGAAAAATGAAAAGAAAAAGAATAGAAGTCTTTATCGATGCTGTCTAGGTTGGCTTTGTAGATAATAGAAGATCCATTACTGGATATTGTACCTTTGTATTTGGAAATTTAGTGATTTGGAGAAGTAAAAGTAAAAAATTGTAGCTAGAAGCAACGTTGAAGTTGAAAAGGAATTCATTAATTCTTATGTACGATACATAGGATTAAATACAGCATTAGATTCAATGATAGGAAAAAAATGGTTTGACTACTGGTTAATGCAAATGCTCTCTTATTTAGTTTTCTATTTTTTCTTGTTTGCTTATAGGTTGATTGGTATCAGAGAACTGGTAATGATACCCGATAAGAAAATTGAGAACTGTATTTATCCTTTTTGTTTATTTTAGTTGGTAATTGGTTGTTCTATTTCTTCTCTTAGGCTTGGTGGAGAATCTGTTTGAATTTTTCGGAAAGCAAGCATGTTTTGGTCATTTCCTGTTTGATACTTCCGAGGGTAACATATTGCTTTTTTAGGATAATTTTCTCATAAATTTACTAGTCTGTTTTCCCCTATGTGCTTCAGTGGTCCTTTTTGTTTCTTAACTATACAATCCAGCTGAGTCCTTACTGCAGTATTGAAGTCAAATCTTACTGCTGATCTGGGTGCCCACCAAGTGTTGTGTACAACTTTGCTATTCTTAAGTTTCCTATCCATGGTTTCTAATAATGGGTTTTAAATTTTTTAGTGGCCTTCCTGAATGATGTTATTGGATATTATTGTAGTTGTCTTGTGTGGAAGCTATTTTTTCAGACTTCCTCCCCCTGGAATGATGTAATTATTGTGATGTATGTTATTCCTGTTGTTGGATATGCCCTAAGTTATATATGTTTTATGCTTGCAAAATTCGGTGCTGCATGGGTTTATGCATCTAGAACGTTCAGTGGAATAAGTTGTTCAGTGTTTACAGAACAAATATGAGGGAGAGAACCCTTTAATTAAAAGGAAATGGGTAAACATATCTTTCTTTCATTCTTTTTTGCTGAGAATTATAAGTTCTATCCTTCATGAAATTCTCATTTTACATCATGTTTCTTCACAAGTAACTGAAAAGTGCTATGGGTAGCACTGTATCCTGATGAATTTGGCTGGGCTTAATTTTAAAGTTTTGGCAGTTGCATCTTAAATGAAAATGCAGGAGGCATTAACTTAATTGTGTGTGAAATAAACGTGGAGGAGGCAGTAGGAGCAATTTTTGAGCAGACTTTTGTCAGTGCATGTATGCTTTGAAATTTTTGTGCGTAGCCCCTGTTTGTACATATACATTTAAGGTTGTATGTGTAACGGGGTTATGTAGTAGATGAAATGCTGTGTTTTTCTTTTATATTGTAAGAGCAACCAGATGGTATTTAATTTCTTTCTCCCCTTTCTATCTATAAGTCTCCTTATACTTTTCTTGCAGGCATCACGAAAAGATGAAAGCTCATCTGATTTGACCTCCATATCATCTCTTGGAGATGCTTCCTCTAGCATCAAAGGTGAGATTCATCAAAAGTTAGCTGGATAGCATGGTGTTTCCTATCCATCTACTAGCTGTTTCAATTATTATAACCCAGGTTAGATGTTTAAAAAGCCTTCGTATCGGAGCATAATCTGTAAAAGTAGCATAAAATTAATGATTTAGTACATAGCTGGTGCATTTATGATTTATCATTATGAATCTGTGCTCTCTCTTTCTTTTTTTGGTTGAAAAAATTTGTGTTCTTTTTATAATCAGTTTTTATCATGGTAGCATCCGTGAGACTGAAAATTAAAGAAAGGCTTTTACATGGTTTTTCTTCGTCAATTATGCTCTAGACACTGGCTTTTTTATGTAGACATATAATCTCGACTATTGACATTGATGCAGGCATTTGCTTTGTAATTAATAAATGAATATGTTGAGTTAAATGCAAATAAAATGGCTCTCTATCATTTTTTTTACTAACCGTAAGATTAGATCTTCAATGCTTTAAGAACACATTTATAAACTTCAATATGTAGTTTGGCTGTGCCACTTTGAATAGTTGGTTCTTATATAAACCCCCTTTTTATAACTATTTCAAAATGTTATAGCCTATCGATATTTACTAAATTAATGTTGTTTGGTTTATGTAATGATATAAATTCTTGTTATATTTTGTGTGCAAATTGAACCAAAATGTTTACATCTGACAATGTTTCATAAAGTCATTGTTGTTTGTGTTGGATATGGGGGATCTTTTACTCAACCACATACTTTCCTGTTAATGGCTCTCATATAGTATGCATATAACCCTCTTCTAACTATGTATATTAACAAATGTTAAATAAGTTTATCATGCCATGCAATTATTACGTGTATTATTGTTTGGGAGAGTCTTGGCTAGAGGGTTACAACTAGTGACGATCCAAAAAGTTTCCTAATAGGTTTACTATTTGCCTATTTATGCAATAAAGGTGACCCGTTTAGTCATGTCTCTTTGGAAAAGTACTAAAGGTAGAGTGTGCATTGAACTATAAGTATGGTTCAAGTATAATTTGATTGGCTAGTACATAGGATCAAGTATGTTCAACTAGACTTATATGAGTTGATGTGGGGTGATGAACGGGTTGTGTTCGAGTTGTGATATAAGCTGATTTTGGATAGGTTATGCAACGAATTGTGATTGGGCTACTGGGACATTGGGCTATTGGTTACTTGGCTCTCTAACGAGGGGAGTCATTGTTGGTTTTAGGTTTTAGGGATATGCTTGTACCAAAAATCAAGTCTCTCATTTATCCAATTCGTATCAAACTAGAAGAGTAATTGGCACTTGTTGGTTATTCCTCGAGGTGATCCGTTGTATTGTATTAGGCACTCATGGCTTTTCATTGCTTGCCATAATAACCTATTATTGTGCCTTTGTCCCATTATTGATGTGTATAATTTCAGTTACTGTTGTGTTTTTAGCTACCATTGTATCTTATCATCATCATCATTATTTTTTTTTCCTTTTCTATTCCTTTTTTTTTCTTTTCAAGGTGGTAGCATTTTTCACTTGATCTTCCCAAAATTTCTTTCTTTGAGAAAATCATATCGTAAAGAGTCAATTTAGGTTGGGAGCTAGGAAATTAGTTTGTAAAAAAAGAGAATTCTCATTGTTGCTTAGGGAATCACTTCGTGGTATGAGTGTTTTAGATTGTTCAAACCATTTATTAAGGTGACTTTTGGTTTTCTTATCTTTCTCATTAGGATTGGGCAACCTCTTTTTTGACGTAAGATTCCCTAATAGATTTTTGACCACAGTTTGTAGGTAGTTATTGGGAAATTAGAGGTTGAAATCAAGTGTGCCTCTTATTTTCAGCTCGAAATTCTTATTTTTTACGATGAATGTGTTCCTCCTTTTATTCGATATCTCGTTTTCATATAGGTTGCTATTCAATTTATCATTTTTTCTACTTATTAAATGAACCATTTTAATGACCTTTGAGCTACCTTTTCAAGTGATGGGTCTATCTTGATAGGGCTTTTGTAGCCATGATGTGGGTAATCCTAGCCATCGAGAGGGTGATTGTTTGAATGAATTGGCTAACTCACAAACTCCTGCTCAGGCTGGTTTTCATGAGGCTACTTTGGTTCTTCCGACCACTTCTCGACAAAATATTATTTGCTTGCCAAAAGTTCTTGTTATTCAAAGGAAAATTTAGCCAAAGATGCCAAAAAAATCACGACTTCCTACCAAGAAAAAAAATTCCAGTATGCTTGTACTTTGAGTCAACTGACCTTTGAAGATGTTGAAAGAATTTGAGCTAAATATTCTTTTCCTCGTAATGTTGACATCATTCTATTGGGAAAATTTCAATGATACTATGAGATTTCATTTTCATTAATGTCCTCTACGTACTAATTTCTTAGCACACAACATGGATTGACTCTTTATAATGTGATTTTCTTTGAAGAGGAAATTGGTTTAGAAGGATCAAGTGAAAAATGATGGTCCTTTTCATTATATATATATATCAAAAAAGGAAAAAAAATAATGACGATGATGATAGGACACTATGGTAACTAAAAGAAAACATCAGTTGAAGATACATAATACCAATTGGATAAAAGCATAATAGTGGGTGATTATAACAAGTATTCAAAAGCCATGAGTGCTTAGGACAATATAACTTATTACCTTGACAAGTAACCAACAAATGTTAGCTACTCTTCCAGTTTGATACAAACTGAATGAGTTAAGGACTTGATGTTTGGTACAAGCATATCCCTAAAGCCTAGGACCAACAGTGATCTCTCCCAGTGGAGGGCCTAGTAACTAGTGTCCTAGTGGCCCAATCATGATTGTTGTGTAGCCTAATATAGTTTGCATAACCTGTCCAATCATAGCATGTTGCATAGCCTACATAACTTGCCCAATCACACCTGTTGCATAGCCCAAGAATAGCTTGCACAACTTGTCCAAAATTAGCTTATATCACAACTTAAGCACATGATCATCAACTTGCATATGACTAGTTGAATGTACTTGATCCTATGTACTAGCCAGTCAAATTGTATTTGGGTTGTATCTATAGTTCAATGTGTACGTAATCTTTAGTATTTTTCCAATGAGACATGGCCACGTGAATAACCTTTGTTGTATAAATAAACAACTAGTAACCCTCTGATCAAAACTCTCTCAAACAATTATCAAAATTATTTTCATCTATATTCTAATATGTTGGAAAAGCATTGTGTAATGTGATTGTTCATTTTTGTATTTTTGTTTTTTAATCACCTTTGTAAATTTATCAAATCAATCCCTACGCGATTATTTAAGGTTATAGAGTGATTTTTTTTAATTTTATACATTTTCTCATTTCTAAACCTTGGAGGCATGGTCAAGAAGATGTCTTTTAATTCTCTATTAAGGAATACATATTTTTAAGGTTAGTTAATGAAATGGTCGATCTAAATTTTTTACTTAGTTTAGTCGTTGGTACATTAATTATGTTAATGTAGGTGAACCACAAATAATGGAGCATAAATAAGTAAATTAGGACAATTCAAGATCCATAAATTATGTTAATGTACTGTTTAATTCTTTTCTCTCTTTTGGCTATAGTCATCCTTCTTGTGTTCTTTTGTGCTTGTTTATATGTTTTATTTCTTTTTGTTTACTTTATTAAAAAAATAATTAATATATTATATGTATCTATTCTATTTGGTGTTATAGCATTCCTTGCTTCCTCTCTCTGTCTCTTCTCGAGACTGTTCAATAAATTCTTCTGTCTTACTTTCTTACCTTTTTTTAAATAAACTTATTGTGACCTATGTTGCTTTTTGGTCAAGAGGCTTTTGAGATAAATGGATATGTGAGTGGTTTTAACATGTGTTTTTTGAGAGGTTGTATGGTTAATCTCTTATAAAGTTTTTATAAAATAAAAAGAAGAAAAGAATAAAATAGAAAGAACTTTTTCCTACACATGTAATAACTTTGGGATTTGTATGGTTATGTTTGAGAAGTTTGTGTGGATTTTTTACTTTAATGATTTGTATGCCTTTAACAAGCTTTAGAATCTACATATAGTTTCTCTTGAGGTGAAAGGTGTTGCTTAGATAGAAGATGATTTAGGCCATCTTTGGACAATTTGATCCTTCTTGCCACCCTTGTATACTTATCATCAGTTTCTGTGTTTAAGCCTCTTTTTATAGTTTTGTTTCTTTGCACATACAAGCCTATCTTAAATTTTAACTTCGACTTACCTACCATTCCTAAGTTTCAACTTTGTCTTGTTGAATGTTTTAAGTGCTTCAATTTAAGAGGCACAAGGAAAAGGTGCTTTGTTTAAAAAATAATCTCTTTTAGTTGTGAGCTCCGAGCTTAAAGTGAAAGTTTGTTTGCCTAAAGGTATGTTTTTGTTTATAAGGTTCTTTTCATTTATTCAAATCTCAGCCTATCGTTACAAGCTTTGAAAGACCTTTTGATTTCTTCTGAACTTGCGCTTACATTAGTGGAGAGAGAGATAACATGTGAACTTATGAAGTTTGGATCAATTTGAGTATATATTTCCTTTTGCTTAATCCATATAAACATTTATTGATGACACATATAGTTGACATGTTTTGCATTTCATACATATTGCATGTTTTCCTAATTTATCAGTCATACTTTCAAATGAATGAATTTTGGATTAATTGTCATATGAATGTTTATGTTGAGTGTTTTTGGTTATTTTGCATTGGTTTTTGGGTCCAATTTATCCCAGTGCTCACCACCATCTTGCCACATGGCTCGTTAAACACCTCAACAAAATGGGTGGCGAGGAATGTAATGAGGTCATCCTATTCCTATATAAAGAACCCTTTAGCACTTGCATTCTTCACACCTCATAATAGATTCTATAACTTTTTACTAGACTAGTTTATCCTACCTTTTTACTTTTATCAAATATGGCTTGAAAACATTCCAGAACTAGTAAGAAGTTAATGCAACTTGAGCCTTCCAATCCTTCTAGTAGTGTGCCTATTCTTGTTGTGCGTCTTATCAATATTCATGATTTTCCTGAAGTCGAACAAAGGTTTGTATACTTTTCTTGGCTTTCTCTATATTCTTTACATTATTCCTATAATGACGTGTTCGTTTGGGGGTTCTATATTGCCCTTCCTTGGGCTCCCACTATTGAGTTTTCTACTTCTTTTGTCCTTAGATGATGTAAAGTTACTTTCTCTTGGGATGATATTCATAATTTGTTATCCCTTACTATTGAGTTTCCTTCATTTCCTTATCCCTTTTGAATTTGAAAATATTGCTTCCACCTACCTTATTGAATTTGATATTGTGAATACTTGCAATTCTGAAGAAATGTTGTTATTGGCGCCTCTACACCTGGTCATTCTCTTAATGCTATTGTCTTGTTGCTATTCATCCTTGCTCCCATCTTTTTTTGTTCTTATGTTGAGGACATTTCCTCTGCGATTCTAAACGATGATGATATAGAAATTTTTGGAATGATCTATAGAACTATGGTTTTCCCTATTATCGTTCCACTTTCCTCTACATTTCACTATCCTTATTTGATTTCCAAGAAGGGTTTCACTATTTTTCATAACATTTCTTTCAACTGTTTGAGTAGGATTGTCCTCTCACAGATTATTTTGTCAAATAGTCATGATTCTTGGCATTCCTTTACTAACCTTTCTTCCTCTTCTTCCTTTTCTTTTATGAACGCTTCTCAATCCACTCATTACGAGTCCACTCCTGCTTCCTACACTCCTTCCACTTCTATATTCTTTTATTTGGAGTTTAAAACTCTCTTGTCTATTATTATGTCTGAATTGCAAACTTTGAATAGGAATGTTCTTGATATGCATCATTTTAGGCTTTTGCTTATGGTGTTATGGCTTCTTATTGTCCTATAGTATTGCCTTTTCATGGTTTTCCAATTTCTTCAACTTTTGCCACACCTCGTCTTTCTACTACTAGACCTCATCGATATGGCGTTTCTTTACTTATGTTGTTGTTTAACATGTTTATAGTGTATGACGAAGATGAGTTCATACCTCCCTTTGAGATCGATCACTTTTTTGATCAATTTTCTAATACCATTCTCAACCCTCAACCTATTACACCACCATCTTTGGCCTTTTTGATGCTAAATAGTCTTCTCATAGTGGTGTTCAAGGAGATGATGATACTAGAGAGGGAGATGGAGAGT